>OY294029.1:36531380-36864380 GCA_958510845.1 Cantharis nigra
TTTTTTCTACTGAATTAATAAAAGCTTTGTTCTATTTTTGCATTTTTCTTTAAACATGCTGTTAAAGGTTTTGTTATCTTGGCGAAATTTTGAATGAATTTTCGGTAAAATCAGGCTAATCCTAAAAATTACTTAATTTCTTTTGCTGTTTTTGGAATAGGATAGTTTTGTATCGCAATTACTTTATCGTGGTTGGGTTCGATGCCCTTAGTTGTTATTTTATGACCAAGAAACAAAACTTCTTTGTGTAAAAATTCGCTTTTGTCTAGTTGAATTTTGAGACCTTTTCCGTTAAGCTTTTTAAGAATTTTATCTAGATTAATCATATGCTCTTCTAAACTGGTTGAAAATAATATTACATCATCCATATAAAGTAATCAAATTTTGTTAATAAACTCTCGTAGAACATGGTTTATCATTCGTTGAAAAGTGGATGGTGCATTTTTAAGTCCAAATGGCATTCTAAGAAATTCGAAATGTCCGTCCTCCGTGCTGAAGGCAGTTTTTTCAATTGAATTGGGGTGAACCTGAATCTGGTGAAACCCGCTTGCTAAATCTAGCGTAGAAAAATAATTACATTTGCCTAATTTGTCTAAAAGGTCTGTAATATTAGGAATGGGAAATACCTGATCGATTGATTTTTGGTTCAAATTTCTATAATCAAACGCCATTTTGGCACATTTGATGCGTCAATTTTTTTTGTACTATCTATATTGGTGATGACCACGCAGAGAACGATTCTCTAATAATATTTTTATCTAACATTTCATTGATTTGTCTTCGGACCTCTTGTTTGTGGATAAAAGGAAAACGATAATTTTTTGCATGAACAGGAACTTCGTCTGTAGTTTTAATTTCTTGTTTGATTTCGTTAGTGAAATGTAATGGATCTGAAGGGTTAAATAATTCATTTCTATTTTTGTCCAGAATTTTTAACACTTGGCATTTTTCTTCATAATTTAAGTGATGATTGTTTAGCGTGAAAGTTAACCTCTTCTGATAACAAGTATTCATTTAACGGTTTTATCTTTTTTTCTTCTAGTTCATCAACATTTATAATGGCTTCGAATATTTCGCAAGTGGGATTGGTTAATTGAATTTTTATATATTTATTTTCTACTGTAGTTACAATTTCGTCTATGTCACATGTCTTAGATATTTGTCCTTTCTCTATTAAATACTGTCCGTCTGGAAGTTGAGTAGATATTTTAACTATTTTTGTAGACTTTGAAATATTGTCGGTTTATTTTGGGATGGTGTATAATTTAGAATTGGAATTTGGTAATAGTCGTTAGATAATATTTTATTAGTTAAATAGATCTTAAATTGAAATTTTTCTATCGTCGGTACTCCGATAATTCCGTCAAAAAAGGGGTGGAAATCATGTAATAAGCAAGACATATTTGCTTTTAAGTTGAAATCGTATAACAAAGGAATTGTGACTTGTTCTGTTAACTTCGTCGAATTGTTAAATGATACGACACTGGTGTTATTGTTGTAATATCTTGTTTATAATATTAGGCTTCTAATATTATGTCTAACTGAGTGCAGGTACTGGCTTCAATAAAACAGTGTTAGTTCATAACCTTTTATTGTATTCACCCTGAGTCCCCATGAACACTGCCGCTTGGCGCTTGTTCCTCGCCCGGTCAGTAAAGCGGACATGCGCTATGTTACATGCTCCTTTTCTTTTAAAAACAAATTAAAATTAAATGGATTACATTCTAATACATTAAATAGGTTCCAATAAACACTAAACAATACATTTTAAATATAAGTGCTTACATTTTTATTTAATAAACAAGTTTAAATAAACATTATTTATTTTGATACATTGCAATGTATTGCAAATATGCAGGTTGCTTCTTAATTCTAGCCGGCCTGACGTTTACAAATTCTTTGTTATGACTAATGCTTAATATAGCACTTTTTTCACTATTATTTACTTGTTCATTTTCGATTATCGGTTTTATTATTTGCTCTGCTTGAACTCCCGAATTTCGCGAACTTTGGTTTAAATCACTTGTGTCTTTTGTCTTGTTAATTTTAATTTGTTCGTCACTGTTTTTTATTTCACTTTCCGGTAGTTTATTTCCGTTTTCACTCTCCGATTTTTTATTTTCATTTCATTTTCCGCATTTTTAAACGGTCTTAGATGTACCCTGTTTCTGCGTAACACCGAACCTTCATTTGTTTCAATTTGGTACGAATTTGGATCGTGTATTTTGGAAATAATTTTAGCTGGTGTCCAATTTCGTTTATCATTTTGTACTAGAACTTCTTGATTTTCTTCAAATTCATCTAGCACACGAGAAACTTTGTCGTAGTAAGCTTTTTGTTTCATCTGATTATTTTTTATGTTTTGCATTGGTCCACTACAGTTGTATTTTGGTGTTAATGCATTTTTTGTCATTAATATATCTGACCTTAATTTTCTTCCTTGCAGAAGTTCTGATGGTGAAGGCATTAAATTACTTTTAGGCGTCGTGTTATAATTTAAGATTGCATTTGTAATACTGTTGTTCGAGGCTATTGCTTTTAAAATTAACCCTTTCACAGTTTGTACTGCCCGTTCTGTCATTCCATTGGATTTTGGATAGTTTGGACTCGATGTTGTATGTTTTATGTCATAATAATTTGAAAATTCAGAAAATTTTTGTGAATTGAAAGGTGGGCCATTGTCACTAAAAATTTCGCTTGGTATTCCAAAATATGAAAACGTCTCTTCTAATAATTTTGTTATTGTTTGCGCATTTTTTGATTTTAGTTTTTTCGCTAATATAAACTTTGAAAAGTAATCCACAATTATTAAGTAATCTTCCGAATTTATGTAGGCAAAGTCAATTCCTATTTTAAACCACGGCAAATCTACTATTTCATGATTTCGTAATGGTTCCTTTGTGTTAGATTTTGCGTATTTTTGACATATTTTACAACTTAGTACATAATTTTCAATTTCTTTTGTCATTCCAGGCCAATAAAGCAATGTTTTTGCCTTGTTCTGACATGCCGTAACACCTTGACGCGCGCTGTGTATCTTTTTTAATACATTGTCAATTTCATTTTTGGGTATTACAATTTTGTTTCCCCGAAATAAAATTCCGTTTGCGTAATATAATTCATTTTTTATTTCCCAATATTTTCTTACTTCAGTTTTTACTGATTTTTTATGCATGGGCCAACCTTCATTTATATAAGTGATTATTTCTTGTAATGTGATATCATTTTCAGTTGACTCTTGCACTTGCTTTATTTTGTCATCAGAAGCACAAATTATTGTGTTAACTGAAACGAATTTTCCTTCCAGATAATTGGTATTCATTGTCCTTTTCTGATTTGGGTCTCTTGATAATGCATCGGAAATGTATAAATATTTACCTGGCACATACTGTCATTTAAAATCATATCTCAATAATTTTAATACAATTCTTTGTACTCTTGGCGATAAATTTTCCATCGGTTTGTTTATCATGCTTATCAACGGTTTATGGTCTGTCTGTACCACTACTTTTTTTCCATACGTGTATAAATGAAATCTTGTCAAGCCATGTAAGACTGCTAACAGCTCACGTTCTAACGAAGCATAATTTTGCTGAGTGGGTGTCAAACTTGACGATGCATATGCTACAGGCTGTTCATCTTGTAAAATTAATGCACCCATTCCGTTTTTTGAAGCATCTACTGATAAGCATATTTCTTTATTTGGATCATAAAATTTTAAGACTGGTGCTTTACTTATTAAATTTTTTAAATTTTGAAAGCATTGTTCCTCAATTTCACCCCATAAGAATTCATTTTTTTCACTCAACAAAGCTCTTGAAACGCTTGTTTGCTCAGACATGTTCGGTACGAATTTTCTTAGGAAATTTACCATCCCTAAAATTCTTTGTAAATCCTTTCTGTTTTTTGGACTTTGTAACACTTTGATCGCTTCGACTTTGGAATTTTCTATTGCTATTCCGTTTTCTGATATCGTATGTCCTAAAAATGTAACTTCGTTTTTTGCTAATTGTATCTTTTTCTGACTAAATTTTACATTATATTTTTTTGCTCTTTTTAGGGATTTTCTTAATCTTTCATCGTGTTCTTTTTTGTTTTTACCAAAAATTATCAGGTCGTCTACATAAGAAATTACTCCCTCTAGGTCCTCAAAAACTTGATTTATTCTTTTTTGATACACTTCTGTTGCTGAGCTTAACCCAAATGGTAAAGTCAAATATTTAAATCTCCCATATGGTGTTGCAATTGTACAAAGATCTGCACTTTCTTCATCTATGGGCACCTGAAGAAATGCTGTAGTTGCGTCTAGTACAGTGAAGTACTTAGCCCCATTTAATTCTGCCAATACGCTCTCAATTGTCGGTATTGCGTAGTGCTCTCTCTTTAAATATTTGTTTAATGGTCTCGGGTCCATACAGACTCGAATGGAACCATCTTTTTTGGATATTATCACTATTGGATGTACCCATTCTGTTGGTTTTGACACGGGTTCTATTACCTTATTTTCAACCATTTTTTTAAGCTCAAGTTTTAATTTATGTTTCAATGACATTGGTACCCGTCTTGCTGGTGATATGCTTGGTATTGCGTCATCTTTTAAAGTTATATGATACGGAGCGCATTTCATACGTGACGCTTTCTTATCAAAAACTGCCTTGAATTCGCTGATGATGTCTGCTTCCGAGTTATTTATAACGTTCACACGGTTATTTGGTATTAAGCCGAATTTGCTGGCTTCATCTAAACCTAATATTGACTCGCTACTTTTACTTGCTACATAAAATTTAACTTTTCTTTTAATGTCTTTAAATTCACAGGGTAACTCGCATTTACCACTCGTTTTAATTTCATGTCCCGAGTAAGAAATTAACTTCGTATTTGTCGCTTTTAAACACGGTTTATCACTTAATGAATCAAATGTCTTTTTGTTCAATATGTTGACCTGACTTCCGCTATCAATTTTTAAATAGATTTTGGTGTTACTTACTCGTATTTCTTCCTTCCAGCCAACGCTGTTGACTTCTCGCATCTTCTCCTTTCTGACGGCTAACACTTCTTCATGTTCTTCGTCCGATGTCTCATCGTTGCTTGTTGAAGCTTCTTCTTGAACTTCTTTGACACTTTTCTTTTTGTTTACACACACACTTGCAAAATGACCTTGCTTCCTGCAGTTTAGGCAATTCTTTCCTTCTGCTGGACATTTTTCTTCGCTGTGCTTGAAGTTGCACTTTTTACACTTTTCTTTTTTGTTTTTGCTCTGTTTCTTTTGTTCAAACTTGGATTTTTTCGAATTCACTGCATTCACAGTAGTACTGTTCGCGTTTGCACTTGTGATTTCGATCATTTGCTTCTTGCTTGCCTCACTTGATCTGCAATGATCTAGGGCCTTAGCTAGCTTGAGATCGGCATCCCTGAGCAACCTTTCTTGAACGCTTTTATCCGCAAGTGCCAGTACCAATCTGTCACGAATTAAACATTCCGTTTGATCTCCAAAATTACATTGCGCTGCTAATTTCTTTAGCTCAGTAACGTACTTGTCCACTGCTTCATTTTTCTCTTGGGATCTTGAAAAGAATTTGAATCTGTCAAAGACGACATTTTTTCGTGGTTTGCAGTAATCATCAAACTTTTTAATTACGTCATCATAATTCTCTGCACTTTCAGCTCCACTGTATTGAAAAGTTTCGAATATTTCCAATGCTTCATCGCCCATCATATTCATTAGTAACGCAATCTTTAATTTGTCACTTTTATCCATCTTTTCACTCGCTTCAAGATAAAAATTAAATTTTTTCTTAAACCTCTCCCAATTGGTCGCAATGTTTCCTTCAAATAACATTTCATTCGGAATTTTTACACTTGTGTCTTGCATTTTGCTTCACTTGTAAAAATAACACTTCACGAATAAAACAACTGGTTTTTGTTGTAATATCTTGTAATATCACCATGTAATATCTTGTTTATAATATTAGGCTTCTAATATTATGTCTAACTGAGTGCAGGTACTGGCTTCAATAAAACAGTGTTAGTTCATAACCTTTTATTGTATTCACCCTGAGTCCCCATGAACACTGCCGCTTGGCGCTTGTTCCTCGCCCGGTCAGTAAAGCGGACATGCGCTATGTTACAATTGTCACAAGTGGAAATTTATAAACTATAAATAAAAGTATAATTAATGTAATGAACTAGATTTCCACTTGAAGCTCCCTCGTATGTAAAGTTGACAATGTATTATTGTAGTAATAATTAATAAGAAGAAGGGGAAACATCAAGCGGTGCAACATAATGAATTAATTAGTCGTAAGTCGTCAAGAAGTGATTAAGTGAATCTGAAGAGGTCAAGATGTGACCGCTTGATGATTCAACCCTCCCCAGGGTGTAAATGTAGAGTAGTTTTAGTTTTAAGTATGTAAATAATTATTAGTATTAATTCATATTTTTATATAATAAATATTTTATTTTGATACACCTGAGCTTCACAATTAATTCAGTACCAAATTAACCCTAGTCAATTAAGCTCACACCATCTGACTACACCACCCCAAATTAAAAACCCAAAATATTTGTGGCATTATAATTAGATATCTTGTCTGGAAAATATTTTTTTACTATGAAAGGTTTAATGACATTTAATGTGCTGCCAGTATCTAATAAAAATTTTGCTTTTAAAGATGGAATAAAAATATATGGTAATTTAGGTTGAATTTTAAATTCTAAGTTATAGGTTTCCAATGTTGGACTTGGTGAAAATTTACATATTCATTAGTTTGTTCGCTATCTTCTGTTGCACCTTGTACTTGATCTGTACAGTCAAAATTAGTTTGGTAATTTTGTACTTGTTTTTGAAATTGATCATTAGGGTTATAATAATCTTGAAAATTTTCCTCATTGTTGACTTGATGATTTTCGTCAAAATCAAAGTTTTGGTAGTTTTCTGGTTTACAAATTGGGAATTTTTGGTTACAATTTGTATTCTCTTCGCAATTTAGAGTTATTTGCGTGGACATGGGTTCAGGTTGAAATTTTGGTTTGTTTGGTTGTAAGTAATTGTTTTGTATTTGATTACTAGAATTTCTTTGGAAATTATTATTATTGTTGTGTCGATAAAATTGTTGTGATTGGCCTTTATATGGAAATTGATTTTGTTTAGTTTGCTGACTCTGGTTTCTAAACTGAAATTGGTTTGGTCTTATAAATTGTTGGTATGGATTTTTGTTCATAAACTGATTCGAATTCTCCAATTGTGGAGTGTGGTTTTTGAAATTAAGTTGATTATTGTTTCTCTGTGGAAAGGTTTATTATTTAAATTTGAGTTGAAATTACTAGCGGAAAAATTATTATTAGAACTTGAAGTCTGTTTATTTGAATTGCTTCTATTCATAAAATTAATTTCATCATTAGCAAAATTTATTGCTTGATCAAAAATTTGAAGTTGACGTAAACGTATTTGGCAAGAAATGTGATATGGCATTGACACGAGGTATCTGTCTAAAGCGTTATCAGTATAAAGTTCGCGTCTAGATTCTTTATTGTTTAAACTTGACAAATTAATTTTTGCTATCAATTTTGCGAGTTGCCTTCTAATCTTGTTGCCAAAAAATATTAAATTTTCGTTTCTTTCTAATTTTATATTGTTAAAATCTAACAAAAGCTGCTCAAATGAACGCGTGTCTGAAAAATGTTGTAAGATTGCATTTTTTATCTATTCCCAAGTAATTAGGTCATCTCTGGGATATAAAATTTCGGCTGCTTTACTTCTAAATTTTGAAAAAATGCAAGCGCGTATTGTGGAACTTACTTCTACAAATTGAGAATATTTTATAATTATATTTTCGACCGTTCTATTAAAATTATTAATTTGTGTTTCGTTTCCTTCGAAAATGGGTATTGTGTCTAGATCTATTTTAAATAACTGATAATTTATCGCCATTATTTCGGTAGTATATTTGTTTCAATTTCTTTTATTGTTTTTAAGGGAACAAATTGGCGTTTTCCGGGGACTTGATATGGTTTTAGCATTAATTTTTTATATTAATTCCATTCACAAAATAATATTTAAATAATCCTTATTTAGTTAATTTGTAATAAAACACTATTAAATATTCTTGAAATTATTTTAAAAATTACTCAAAAGGAAACAATCAATGAATTGACTAACCTTTTCGATGCTGGTGAAGCAGGAATTCTCTGGACCACGATGGACAATCTGGAATTATCTATTTCAAGCCTTCCTCGATCTTCTTTAATTTTTTTTTGTTTGCAGGTGGTTCTTGTCTTCTAAAGAACTAATTATAGTTTTTAATTAGTTCAACGAAAGTATCGATTTTTGATTTTCGTGAGAACAATCCTCTACGACTGCGCCATTTACGTTATTGGTTAAAATAACGGAATTATAAATTACCAAATTTTAAACTTAACAAATAAAAACAAGAGAAGTTGCGTTGAATTATTTATTATTGGTTCATCAGTGGTACAATTAACTGACTTGTTTTACCTACTACAGTACAAAGCCTATCTTATCATTACTTATCAGTATTTTATATAACAAAATCGAAAAAATATGTTTTAAAGAAATGCCAAACCTGAATACACTCTGGCGTATTTAATATTTAAAATTTGATGGATTTGAAAGCACAATGATAAAGCTTTCAGAAATGTACTGCATTCATAAAAAACTTGGTTATAATAAATATAACAATAAAACTATAAATAAGAAGTTAATAAATAATATTAAATAAATTTCTGACGAAGACGATAAAAGTCGTCGAAAGCTTAAAAATATAATTTGATTATATTATTGAATTTAACTTGTTATTTATAGTTTTATTGTTTAATTTCTCACAAGTTAAGATTTATATATTTAAATAATAAATATAACAGCTTTCAATTTTGTCTTTACTGTCATGTTTCATTGTTTTTGTGGATTTTATTGAGTTTGGTTAAATTTTTAGAGAAGGGAATAAATACTAACTCGATGACTTGTCTGAGGTAACTTCATATTTGTTTGAAATAAAAGATGTTTTTAGATCACAAATCTTCAAATGAGAAGATGCTAATCAACGATGGTCAAAAGCTGTAAATGATAATTCAGCTAGGGCTTAAAAAAATTTTAAATAAAAGTGTTTAAAAGGTTTAAATAAGACAAAGTTAATTTTACTCACCAATTGAATTTCGCGCCGTCGTTTTGTTTTAAAAGTTTGGTAATTTTGAGAATGAGAAAAAGAGAGAGACGGAAATAGAGATTGCGATAGAACGACCAAGACGTGCAAGATGTTAAAGAAGTGTCTCTTGATTAATTATAATAATTTATCCGGTGATTGTAAAAATTAGTTAAAATTAAAGGTCGCAATCAGAATAAAATAAAACTAAGTGAACTATCTACCTCAAAATAAAGAGAAAATTCATTAATTATCGCAGAAGAATAATCAAGCTGGAAGATCAAAATTATTGGTACCGAGAATTTGTATTTTGTTATGGAATCCGTTAACACTTTTTCACAAACTATGCAAACGAACAGCACCAGATGACCATTGGAAGCTACTTACCACTTCAATGTACAGGGTGAGCTGATTATTGTGATAAAATTTCAAACTTTGCGATAAACGTACGCTTTAAAATTATAAATTTTTATTAATAAGTAAATCATTGCGGTATAATTTTCAATAGCACGTTGAAATAATTACGCTTTAAATTAAAATTGAAAATTTAACCGTACAGATTTGTGATTCGTTGGTTGATCTTATGTTAAGACAAGATTTAAAAACATCTGTAATATAATTTTGCTAAATTCAGTTAATCATAAAGGGTTGTATTGGTTTCTTTGTTTAGAAATTTATTGGGATTTTTTTTTTAAATTAAATTTAATACGTCTAACTACATTATGGTTTTATTTTGAAAAAAATTTTAATTGAAGAGTTTTCATGCAATCAAGGATGGATGTACTCCAGCGAGGCGAATTTTTGTAGTAGGTTTCATTTTTCAAATTATTCCGCTGGGGTCATCGCAAACTTGGTTATAATAAATATAACAGCTTTCAATTTTGTCTTTACATTCACCAACACTATTTTTATTTCTATGTCTAAGAATATTGGATTTGACTTAAAATTCATATGATACAAATAATTATTATCAGATGGTTCAAAATAATTTTAAAAATTTACTTTTTTTTTTATTCATGCACACTGTTGCCAAATGGCCTTTCATACCGCAGGCATAACACACATAATCTTTGAAATTACACTTCTCTGTTGCATGATTTTGCCTACCACAAATCTTTCAAGAACTTCTTGGTAAACGTGCTGATGAAGTACCACGAAATCGAATCCTCTTCTTCTCTTCTACAGCACTTGGACTTACGTAATGAACTTCCGGTGGTTCTTGCTCCACTATGCGTAACGACGTTTCTATTGTAGGCCAGTCATTGTAGTAAAACAAGGTACGAAAAAGTGCCACAGTTTTTAAATTTTGGGGAAACATTGAAGAAGGTAAAAAAGTAATAAATCCGAATTTGCACCCCCCCCCCCCCCGGAACATTGTTAAATTAACAAAATTTAGTTATTTCCAATAACTTTTACAAAAAAATTCACGTAGTTATGCAAACTTTAGAGAATATTTTTATAGCAGCAGTATGGCGTAGACCCTACATTGACCAACTGTGAAGCGTGTAATCGCGGTTCAAATACTGGTCGCGCCGAATATACTGCTGTGATCTAAAAAGTCCAAAATAGATCTGTGGGCTTTCCTCGATACACACTACATGTAATTAGTTTTCACGTTTTGTAGTGTGTCTAAGCCAACAAAATTATTTTTTTATAATAAATTTGCACCCTGCTAGGTTGCACGGAACACGGCAAATAATAATAATTTGTTGTTTATTAGCTTTATTTTAATATATCTTATCGAAAAAAAAATGCGAAGTCGCAAACCCGCTTGCAATTTTGCATAACTTTTTTTAACTCGGAAGATTTCTTTTACAATTTTTTTATCTGAGACGGCAGAAATTTTGATGATATAAACAATAACGCGTGAACGATTTTATTCAAATTTCATATACTAGTATGTAACAGCAATCTCAAGAGCTGATTAGATTTTGGTTGAAATCCATACTTTATTTTTTTATTTATTAAATTTATTTCTTTTTTTTTTAATTTTAATTTTAATTACTATTATTATTAATTTAGTAATAAATGGGAAAATTATATGTTGTCACATCAGATATTTTCAAATTGCCCTCATCCATGAGTTCGATATTCCACAATTTCTATTTACACACAAGTTAGGTGATATGTAAGGCCCGGATTTTTAGGCACTGAAAACTTTCAAAATAGGCATCAAAAAATTAGATTATAGGCACTAATAGGCAGTCCAAAATAAAAAATTAAATTATTAAAATAAAGAATATAAAATAAATATTAAATTTGTACAAAAAATTTAATTTATTCAATTTAACTTTTAATTTAACAATAATATTGACTTTCAACATTTACATAACAAATTAAAGCTTTTTCTAAATATTCTAGAGTAAAATTTCTTCTGTTGTCTGTTAAAATTTGTTTGTACGCAGAAAATGACCGCTCTACGTCACAAGAAGTAACAGGAACATATTTAAAGTCTGGAGCATCTAAGCTTCCAATTTTATTTGGGAGAGTATTTGAATCTCCAGATAATACTTTGCCAATTTGCATTAAATCCGAGTAGCCCAGGTTTTTCACCAAACCAGCATCCAATTGTGCAGAAATAAGTTTTACAACCTTACCCGGAGCTTCTTTCAATTGTTGTTGCAAATTTTCAATTTTGCTAATATTGATATGCAATGCTTCTCTCTTAGTTTCTTAGCTCTTAGGAAGATAATCTTTACAAAATTTTTTTCAAGGTTAGAAGCCTTAAACGCCCCTTGTGCTTTCTCTGTGCAGTCTGCAGTATTAAAATCAATAAAACTATCAATGACTTTTCTTATATTTTCAAAATTTTCATGGTAAAGCATTGCAGCCCCGATTTCATGTTCTCCATCTCGTCAGTACAAGCTTTAGAAGCAATGGAATACACAGTGAGTAACGAAGATATCTGGACACTCTTTTGACATATAAAAATCGCTTTTGCAGCAAAACTTTTTGGACATTTTTTGTTATAAATTTCATTGTCTTCAATTTTGTATCTATACATTTTTCTATTTTGTCGTCCCGTTCTTGACTGACAGCGACTTAAACAAGATTCTGTAAAATACAAAATATATTTCCGTTTCTGAATTATATTCCATGGTTAAAATTAAAAAATAATTGAAATAAATATTCATTTACGCAAGTCATAGGATAAAATTAATTGAGAAAAGCCATTTAGGCGCAATAGACGAAAAAAGGCACTAAATGTAGAAAATAGGCATTTTAGGGATTTTAAAGCGCTGTTTAAAAATGATCGCAAAGTCGCAAAATACATTTTGCTGCAAAAAGAATTATAAAGCCTGTACGGAATCAAAAAAGGCAAATACCCAGAAATCCGGGCCTTATGATATGGCTTGGTACAAACAGCACATACCACTTTATCATCATAACTTCGATCGATAACTTAGCTGCATACACTGTACGTCAAGCCTCGACCGCCCACCATATTGATTAATTTCGCGTATAATAGTTTACTAGCGTTGTCTTTGATCCCGTTTGCATAAATAATGTTTATTTTATTTAAAAATACATCCCACTTCGAATATAATAAACCGCTTTTTGTGGAGTAAATTTTTTCAAAATCTAGCTCAATCTAAAAAATATATTATTGATGAATTAAAAATTAGTTTGATTAGATTTTCACTTACCAATTCTGAAGCAATCTTTTGCTTCAAAATAGGCCATTCCAAAAATAGGTCACGATTTTCCCTTTTTATTTGCTTTATTATCATCAATTGAATGACTATCGTTATTAATTATAACTAACGTTGTTTCTTCGGTGGCTTCTTTTTTTAATTTATACCGACTTTTCAGTAATCCAGCCGATGGGAATTTCTTATTCCGGGTGTAGTACCGCTGAATAAGAAAACCTCTGTTATTTTTCGTTCCAATGTAAATTTCCTATAAATAACATACAGTGGTCTCAATAAGTTAGTTGACATTAAAATTAAATATGAAATTTAGAATATAATCCAGTTATATCCATAACAATCATTTTTCTAATATTTTTACCATAAAATGAAATAGATTTAAATTCCATAAAACCTAAAATCATAATATTTTATTTAGAAAATTAAAAACTATTAAAACCAAAGAAAAAATATTAAATATTTAGTCTAATTTTGGCCGATGTGGTAGAATTGTTTAATCATATTTTTTATTTAAGTAATAATTTTTAGTCAAATTTTACTATTTATTTGTTGAATTGCACTACATGTTTCGGGTTATTGACCCATTGTCAAGTGCTAAAAATAAATACAAAGTTGTAAGAAAATATTCAAAAAAGTCAAACTTCAGAAAAAACAAATTTAAAATTGAACAGTTTGAAAAAAGATATCGTGATAAACACGTGGTTTCTAAAAAAGTACTGTGCATTAAATTTAATTGTTCATTAATTAGATCAGTTGGATTTTTCTTTAGGATCTTCTTAATTTCCAAACTTTCAAGGCGGTCCATTGTCCAATCAGGACGTAATTTTAAGACTAGATTTAAAGAACATACAGCCCACTGGAGACTTAAGAACACCAACAAATCAAATTTTGCAGATCACTTACTCGATGAGGACCTTGAAGTACATGATCATAATTTAAAAATCTTGCATATCTGTGAAAAAGGACCAACAATGGACCGCCTTGAAAGTTTGGAAATTAAGAAGATCCTAAAGAAAAATACAACTGATCTAATTAATGAACAATTAAATTTAATACACAGTCCTTTTTTAGAAATATGCATTTAGCAACCACGTCTTTATCACGATATCGTTTTTTCTAACTTGTAACAAATTTTTGCAGTTTGTTTAATTGCTTAATGCGCCACTGCTTGAAGGTCTGACTGGGGGGATTTGGAGTGTGCGTTTTGAAAACGCAATGGACGTTATCGGGCACTTTTGATGTGAACTTTGTAAGTGTGAGAGTGTTTTTGATGTGTTTCTCGAATTTGAGTAAGTTCTTTTGCATTTATTTGTATTGAAACTTCATGGGAAGACACCTAATTTTGACGATGTTCGATCTGTGGTTTTGAACTGACTGAAAATCCCGTAATTGCTTCCGAATAGCCGAATATTATTTTAAATAATTTGCAATGGTAAATTATTTTCTTTGGAACCAACTTTATTGCGAGTTGCTATCTATTGATAGCTTTATCTTCGCTCGCAAATTTTTCCAACGTTAAATATTATTAACAACGTTTAATATTTAATTTTATAATTAAATTTATTTAAATATTTTGGTTCGACAATTAGCGTATAGTTGCCCGTTCTTAGTTATGTTTCTCCTAAGGATAATAATGGGGACGAGTAGCTGTGACTTTTTGGTGTTCGGTTGCAACTACCGCTTGGCAGCATACTTCTTGCAGAGATTATTTTTTTGATTTTTTTGTAACTGTTTTCGGAACTTACTTCCCTCGCTTTCCGCAATAATTACAGCTAGATTAACATCTTGGGCATCTACAGTAAAAAAAAAGCTGGTTGATCGTTTCCCAGCGTGTAGAAGAAAAATTCTGGAGGCCCCATGAAGGGAAGATCAGCTATCACCTTGGGTGGATTTTTTGTACTGAACTGACGGGCACATTTCGTCTGAGGGGTCGGAGATTGGGAATTCGGTTGGTCTTCCGGGGGGTGAAGATAAATTTGCGTTACAATCTGTTCAATTTTAAATTTGTTTTTTCTGAAGTTTGACTTTTCTTTCAACTTGGTATTTATTTTTAGCACTTGATAATGGGTCAATAACCCAAAACATGTAGTGCAATTCAACCAAGAAATAGTAGAATATGACTAAAAATTATTACTTAAATAAAAAATATAAACTCAAAAAGTTAGTTGATAAAGAATCATTTTCAAGCTTAAGTTGCTTAAATAACATTTTTAATACTTTGTATGTCATCCTTTGAATGACTTCAGCACGTTGTTTAGGAATAGTTTCCACTAATTTTTCTAAGACATCGTCACCAATAGACTCCCACATAGCACAGATTTGTGTTTTAAGTAGCTTCTTGCTCGTGTTTTCCGATTTTGTAAGTCTGCAATCAATTTCAACCCATAAATGTTCTTTCGGATTTAAAGGACCCCGGAAGATCATTCTTATGGGAAAATGTCTTTCTGTAGATTTGGTTAATTTTTGGATATGTTGTAGTTCTCAACATTCTGAACAAATGTTTCAATGGGCCCATCAAAATCCTATGTACAGTTTCCGATTTATAAGTACTTAAAGGTCCAGATTTAACAAAAAAAAATAAATTTTTTACTTGATATATGTGATCGTTAGTCGAATGTGGGTGAGGATTAATGTGGATGGGTATGTGTGTATGTGTTACAGTAGAGATAAGGACCCCTTGGTTCGTCATTTCCATAGTATTTTTTGACTCCAAACCCTCTCTACTGGGTGTGTAAGTGTGTGTGTTAATATTATTGCTCAATGGGTGAGCAAAATCATTTGGATTTTGCTGCAGTGGTCTTTGACCAGCATCTAATACAATGAAGTAGAGATGTATCAGGGTATCGTACATTAGGTTGGTGTCGTCCGTAGCCCAGAAACCAGATTACGCTTGCTACATGTGCACAACACTCAACAATTCTTGTCCCTGATTGGCAAGTACAATAATATAGTCATCAGCAATATTATCATTTTCATTGTATGCTATCCGTAACTGATAGTTATGTGGCATTCCGGAAGCGTGAATATTGTCTTACTCTCAAGAAACCGTCTTCATTGGTAAGCATATCTATATGGAATTCTTTATCTTCGCGCTGAAACCTATCTTGGATATATCCAGCTGCAAGTTGTATTTGATATATTCCGACAGTAAAATCTCTAAGATAATCTATATCAAGGCACGGAAAGTCGTTAACCTGATTGTGATTCAAGCGAATCCATATTGCATTTCTCTTATGAAAATTTTCCACTTCTACTCGAGCATAATTGTTGGGCTAGTTGGAGGTTACTATCTTCCATGTGTATCAATGGACGATATCTACGTATTTATAATTGGACGTAGTTTTGCAGAAACCTACCAATCCACAATTTTCAAAAAATGAGTTAATTACGAAAATGGGCTTATTAGGTACTATTCTTTGACTGGAAAAATTCTAGAAATAATTCAGCAAGCTAAAATGGATTTTTTTTAGCTATTTATTATTATTCATAAAACTACCAACCCACATAATTTCAGTATTTTTGCACAAAATCAGGAAATAGTATTTTTGGCTGAAAGATAACTTAGAAATAATTGACTTAAGGATATAAAAGCACTTTCACAACTGTCTTTCGAAGTGTTCTATCCAATACAATTTTTAAAATTAAATCTTATTTATTTATTTTCTCAATAAGTGTTATTGGGTTGGTAGGTTTCTGCATAACTACGTCCAATTGCACCTGCTATTTAAAAGAAATCGCCGAGATTTGTAACATGAGGCATAATAACGGTTTGTACAAAGAACTTAAAAATACTTTTATGTTGCCGTTTCTAGCTTCGACTATCCACCTAGTTTTGGTAACTAAACAAATAATTATTACATTCTGACGTTTACTTGCAATCAGTGCCTACCTCTTAATTCGTTACATTTTTCATGTTAAATCTAGACCTTTAAGGACTTGTAACTCGGAAACTGTACATAGGATTTTGTTGGGCCCATTGAAACATTTGTTCAAAATGATGAGAACTACAACATATCCAAAAATTAGCCAAATCTATAGAAAGACATTTTCCCATAAGAATGGTGCGGGGTCCTTTGGTGACATTTCAGGCCAATTTTTATCAAAAGATTGGTTTTTTAGTTATGCGCAACGTATGCTTTGGGTCGTTGCCGTGTTGGAAGATGTAACCGTTGAAATATCATCATCATCGTGGTCGTCATTGAGTAGAATGTCGACTCTGGCGACGTTGTTGCATGTTTGTCCACTGCAATGCAAACACTGCTTTTCCTGCACCCACAAGCAGCCCCGCCCCACACTTTCCTTTACATTTGCACAATATGAGTTTCAAAAGCTCAGGTAGAGCGGGTTTGGCTGTGGTGCAAATTGGTTCGAGCCCGTAATTGGTCTGTCATCAACCCCATTCTTGGGATCTTTGAAAAATCCGAGCAACGTTTGTACTTGTAGGTATGTCCGGAAAATGTGTTGGCGGACTGCGCTTTCCGTTGGTGGGAGTAGTGAAAGATTATTCAACTTATTTTTGGTCATTGATTTTGCAAAGCGGTGGAATCGCAAAATATGAATCGATGACCTTTTCCTTTTTTAAATAATTCTACCGATGACTGTATTATGACCACCGTCGTCTATTTTGATGGATAGATGCAATGCCATACTGATAGGAAGTATTTAAATGGCCGCCTTGATGAAAAACTTTTTTTTTTCAAAATATTTTTAAAATCATTAAAAAAATTAGGAGAAATACAATTTATTAAAAGAAATGAAATACAGTTAATGTAGGTTATATGTTTTGTAATATTCATCTTCATCAGATGTTTCATTTCATCCTCGCTATCTTCAACTGATGATACGTTATAATCAAAATCATCTAGGTCACTATCTGTGTCGTATTCCTCTTCGACCCAATCTTCAGTGTCCTCGTCAGAGCTTACAGTTTCCGCAATTGTTAGAAATCGGTGATATTCAATTATATAATTATAGAAGAACTGTTATAAACTATCAGCTTTATGTAGTTGGTATCATTTGAAACTATAATTGACATTTGGAAGTATTTTTTATGCATGATTGTAAAATGTAATTTCATATATTAACCTTCGTCTTCATGTGGCTGTTCATCGTTTGGTTCGGTTGTCAAGTCATTATTTAGACTTTGAATCACTACCTCGCTGATTGTTGATGACATTGCATCACCCTCGAACCAATGAAAAGTGTAAGCGCCTTCGAACAATTTCCAGCCATAACCATCAGCAGAATCGTTACATGATCGGTAATGTAAATTTGCATTGTACCAAATGTGACTGATGTACTGATGTAGTTTTAGCTTTACGCTAAATATACGTCGTTTTTCTTGCTGGCTCTCGGGTCTAGTAGGTTTGGATTCTTCTCGAGGGTGTTGATAAATTTCGACTTTCCAATTTTATAAAAAGACGACGTGGTGTCGCAACCGCTGAAAGCATGAATGAAAAGAATGTTCTCAAAAACAGACTTATCATACTTGAAACTATTCGGAGAGTATAGTTTTGCGGTGTCTTGCCTTTAGCTGGTTTGCTGAAAAAAATATTTTTTTGTCATGTGCAAGTCCGGTAATTAAAACCAAAAAATCGATATCTTCGCCGACGATTTCCACAGAGTCATAAATCGATGCTTCTTTAATTGCCGTGGTTACAATGGGGGTATCATCGTCCTCAAAAGCCTGCTTTACTTTTATTCCGGTTTTTGTAAAATAACGGTGAAGCATTTGTATTAAGTTGTCTTTATTTTGGTTCCTTGCAAGAAACTTCTTCTGGCTAACTTTTGGAGCAGTAGTATTGCCGCGTTCTATGACGGGATGAATATTTGTGACGCGCTAGACATCGTAATTTTTGTCGAAAATAAATAATAAATCAACGAATTTGTTAACGATGGACGATAGGTGAAAAATGTCAAGTACGTTAATTGTAGATCGTGAAAAAAGCAACAAAAAAGTATTGCATAAAAATTTTCGTATCTCAACGGAGCACCGAGTTATTATTAAAAAATTGAATTTAACCTTTTTTTCAAGATGGCGGAAAATCCGCAAGAAAATTTCGGTCGACAATTCAAAGTTAAGCTTTTCTAGCCCCCCCCCACGTATTGTCAAAAATTTAGCTCATTAAGTTCATATGCTTATCTACCTCGTTTTTTCCGTCGTAATGACTGGACTAATAGGGATAGCGGATAGAGGACACTTTTTTAAGAAAAATATTTAACAAAAATTTATTTCTAAATTGAAACCCCATGGCGCCTATAATATTGATTTTTTAGTAAAAACGATTTAGTATTTTTTCTTCTTAAGTGTACCGTACCTTCAATGGGCGTTGGCGACCAAACTTGGTTAAAGCCAAGAGTTAAAGCCCGTTGTCTTCCCCACAGTCCACAAATCTATCTTGATCTTTAGATCACAGCAGTGTATTTGACGCGACCAGCATTTGAACCGCGATTACCCGCTTTCCAGTCGGCCAGTGTAGGTTTTACGCCATACTGCTGGTCTAAAAATATTGATTTTATAATAAAAATGGTTTAGTATTTTTTTAAAGAACGTGAAATAATCTACAAAACAACAAAAATTTAAATTCACAAAATTTTTATTTTTAGTCAAGTTTCCACTTGACTCCCGAAATTGTGAAAAATAATCTTACCGCTGCATTCATAAAAATATTTAAGAGAGTGTTGAAACCTATTTTAGTTAAAACGCTGATTAAAGTTCAACAACCAATGAAAACCTTACACGTAAGGCTAATAAACATTTGTGATTGGTGTTTTATGACACATTCCTTAAAAAGGGTTTGTAAACCTGTTGTAAATCTCAACATTTTTTATGAATACAGAGGTTAATATATAAAACTCAAAGTTTGTATGTATGTCCGTCCCATCAAAATCTCCCCAACGGAAAGCACGATTGAATTGAAATTTTAACTGGTTATTCAGCTAAGAGTTCTAAGGTTAACGCCACTATTCCCAGCTCTCTACGTCAATTTTTTGAAAGAAAAAGTAAAAAAAATTTGACTAATATTGTGATTTTATAATAATAAAATAAGAAATGAATTATGATAAATTATCCTGTGCAAAAAGGAGTTTCCAGGTCATTCAAATATTAGGAGGTCATGGCGGCCGGCAGGCTGCCTGACCTGCTAGTATTTCAATAAAAATAACAGTTTGACAATATGATAAGTATAATCTCTAATATATATATAAAAGAGCTTGTTTGCATGTTTGTTCGCTATACACTCCTAGACCCTTCGACCGATTTTAACCAAATTTGGAACACATACTCAGTAGGACTTGGAAAATATTTTAGTGCAAGAAAATGTTAAAAAAGTTAAAAGGAAAGTGAGATCTCACAAAATTAGCTGATGCGCATAAACGGATTAACTAACGGATTAGTTAATTAATTAATTAACGGATTAAGCTACTTAAGCTCTTAAGTAGCCCTCTTAAGAGACCCCGGGCGAAGCCGGGTATCCAGCTATAATAAATTAAAAGTAAACCGGGGGGTCTGAGGGGTGCGGAACACCCTCCAGTACATATCGCAAGATATGTTCAGTCCCAGAACATAAACTAACAGAACCGATGCATATCTTCGCGCGGAAATCTTCTTTTACGGACAATTTCGCTAAAGAAAAATCAGAGAAGAACACTAACCTACATAACCGATGCAGATCTTCGCGAGGATATCTTTTTTTTATTATTAATTAATATTATCGTGTTCTGAAATCAATTTTTTTTAATTTTGAAGTTCTAATTTTTTATTTTTATTATATGAACTATTATTGAATAATTTGCATTTATTTTTTTGAGATTGAATTTTATTTGTGTTTTAAATTTGTTTTATGGATCTGAATTTTAATTTTGTTTGTGTAATTTGAATTTGAATTTGTAAATAGTTTTGTGTAAATGTTGTAAATATTTGAAATTGTATGTTTTTTGGCGCGGAAATGTTAACTTGGAGAGAGAATGCCAATAACTTTGCCTTTTTTCCTGGTGACCGCTCAACAACGCGAACGTTTAAGCCATAAGTCTCTAATAACTTTTAATAAATTTGTGTTTAAAGTTTAAAATTTCGAAAACATTTTCTAATAAATAAGTTGATTTGATGTTAGTGGGTTTCATTTAATAAATTGGATTGATCTGCCCATGTTTGGAGGTTTTTAAGATTTTAATGGTATTTTTGTTGCACACCTGGTCAGACGATTTGCCACGCATATGGTTTGTAAAGAATAAAAAATTATTTCAAGTTAATTTTAATTTTAGATTCAAATAAATCGAAGAGTCTCATGTTTTTTTGAAATGTATGTGCTCCAGCGCGGCGTAGGTGGTTTTTAAAAATTTATACCACTGGGGGCATGACAATATATTTTTTGCGAATTTTGCATGGTTAAAAAAATATTGGACAAATATCGGCCTAATATTGTTTTCCAATATTCCGCAGATATTGGTCGTAGGTTGGTGCAATATTGCACCAATATAGACGACCAATATTACCTTCCGATTTTCAGCCAATATTGGCCCAATACTTTTTTCGATATTGCGCCTATAATGGTAATATTATTATTAAAATAATTAAAATACCTTTATGACCACCGTGATTGGTCAGAAATCTAACAAAGTTAACCATTGAATCTGAGTAAACTCACGATTGAATAACTGAGTTGAAGCTTACTTTTCTTAATCTTTATAGCCGCCACAAGATTAACGACAAATTATTTAAAATTGAAAACAGCTGTACAAAAGCCTCAGAACTGCGGGGAGGGCATTCGAGTCTAAATTTTTGATATTTGAAGTAAAAGTATAAAATCAAACTATTTCATTTGCAAATAAACAGTATATTTAATATTTTATTATAAAAAAAGAGCTTATTGCCTTTTTTATGTTAATTTAAAAAATTGTGTGAAAATAGCAGTTCATTTCCAAAGGTAAGATAATTTACACTCTTGGTGTTGCAGTCAAAGACATTTTCGTCACAACAAGCAATCGTGCATTTCCGCCTTAATCAAAACATTGCAGTCCAAACATTTTGTCTTTAGTTTCCATTGTTCTTTCAATCTAAAGTATAAAGTAGATACTCAAGATCCTGATGGATTACTACCATAAATGAAATACTAATAAAGTTCGCTACATTCCTAAGGTGCTCATAGATCTTCTCCTCTTCAATGACATTATTTGCCTCATCTACAAAAGTAGTTATACACGTTTCATCACCGAAAAAATTTCGAAATATATTTTCAAGACCCCTTATGGCTTTTAAATGAGTTGCAGAACCATAGTTCAAATAATAATCTTCTTTATTTACTTCATTCATGTACCAAGTACAATAATTCCGGACAAATAACTGTCCTTCCGGTATTGCGAAAGGCGTCGTACATTTTTATTGTTCTATAAGGTTTACGATCTAAAGGACAACTACGATTATGTCTCGTCCAGGTTTTCAAACATTTGTAACAAAACGAATGGTTCGCGCAGTGTTCAGGGAATCCTATTTTGTTTGCTGCATTGATTATCCCCAAGCAAATAGCGCACTTTTGTAGTAAATCTTCGAATGTACTTAGATTGTTGTTTTCGATTGACATGTTCATTGTATTTATAATATCCTTAATTAATATTTTTGTTACATACTAATTTTCTAAAATTGTTTGCCGTTGGTAGTGATGATTTTATCCTATAATCTGTTTAACTTAAATTATTAAAAAGTTTGTTTTGGCAGCACTCTGTATTTCACTTTACCACTACTACAAGCTAATGAAAAAATGAAGAAAGAACTTTCGTAGGGGAGCAGTTCTCAGTTTTTCAAGTGTCGACGGTTTGTAGGCTGTGATTGTTATTAAGATGACAGATAAGGACGAAAAAAATAACTTTTTGAAAAAGAATTGATTTTAAGCATAATATCTGATCCGTTGATCCGATTATCTGCATATTCGTTGATCCGATTATCTGTATATCCGTTAATAAGATTATCCGACTGTATATAGGAAAAAAAACCTGTCGTAGAAGTAATTAAAAGGGTAGTATACGAACACATCCAACATGAGTGAATTACAAAATGAAGTACAAGTTTGCGGCATCTGCTTAGAATCACTACAAGATCAAGATAAAATAATCACTTTTCCTGATTGTTGCAATCATATATTTTGTTTTAAATGTCTTACGAATTGGGCAAGACGCAATCCGACTTGTCCTGTAGATCGAAAACCTTTCGGGAAAATTTTTACTCGCAACCAACTTTGCGATGAAGAATCCAGCGTTATTCTGATAGAATCAATCGATTATGCAAGTTATTTTAATTATTTTATAAGCGAAAGTGTAACTGATATAACAAATTATCGTTCAACCGATTATTATATAGCACTGTTGAAAAGCGTAGATGACTTTCAGAAGGAAGTTGAAAAAGTTTTAAAACACGAGGATTTTATTTATACTTTTATTGATGAAGACAATCAAATCATGGAACTCGAAGATATCATCGAAGATCTGCGCAATTTCAGAAATAACGTTAGAGCTTCTTTTAGGGATCTATTGCAAGAGCTGCGCATATTATAGATAAAATTTTAATCAGAGAAAATGGACTGCCTAATACAGATATATTATTAATAATAAAAGTGTAGTAAATGTGTTTCTAATGGTTTTCTAGAAAGTTACACTTATATTAGTTCTAAAAAACTCATGCCTGATTGCACCAAACTATTTGAAAACTTAAGTTAACTTTAACGTTAAAATTTAAAACATCAAATTGCATCTTTTTGCAAGACTCATTTGATGACAACAGGTGGCACCTCAAGAGAATATAATAACTTTTGTGAGTGAAATTTTTTTTACTAAGATAGTATTTATTTAAATTCTTTATTTAATTTGGGAAATGAGATACTTTTGAGCATTCGATATTCTTTTCTTCTTTATTTTGTTCTAATCCTAAGTCTTAGCAATATATGCAAAAATATATTTTAAAAATTTCACACCTTCTCTACCCAGTGATGAATAAATTTTCTGATTGACGTTATTTTAATTGAATTAGTCCTAGGACCTTGATTTAGCTAGACAAGCAGTAAACAACTTATCAAAACACAGTATTAATCAACACAGTTGATTGCTTATTGTTTTTATTGAAAGTTAATTTAATAGAAGATTAAATTACAAATAATAAATTTTTTGCCGCAAAAGAAAAGACTAAAAATATTAGTTCAAATTATTAATGGATCTGGTTTAGCAGACAAAGTGTACTTGCAAAATACGATCGCACTCAAAATTGCTAATTGTTTTTGTTAAAATTTAAATTTCGTTGTTGGAAATTCCTCTGCCAATCGACTTGAAAAGCTCTTAAGAAAGTTAATTTTATAGAATAGTACAAAGAGAATTCTGAAAACACATTTAAACTATTTTGCGATGTTATTCGCGCTGGTTTTGCTTCATTTCCTGTGCATTTCAACAACTAAAACGTTCAACTCAAAATAACTAAGCACTCGAATCGTCTTAGGCAAGTCTCCACAATTCGATTTAGTTAATAAAATTTTATGTTGAGGTGAGGTGTATAGAAAATAACATGTTTGCAAGTTGATCGAGATTATTTCATCAAAGTTTTATCACAGTCGAGCAGATCGATACATGGTGACTGACGACTTTTAAAATTTCAAGATACTTAAAATATGTTGGAACTTGGAAGTTTAACAATTTGGCGTATAAGTAAAAAAAAATTATAAACTAAAATTATAAAAATAATCACAGGTCAACACGATTTTTTGGTCTGGGTTCTGCATATGAAATTTTAGTTTCTCCAACGTTAAAAATAAGGGGAAAATAATTTTTTTGATCAAAGTTTGCTTTTGTAGAAACTAGAGCAATTTTTTAGATTTATATATTTTGTTCAATAATTTTATTTTAAATTACGATTAGATTAGAAAAGATTAGAGAAAACTGAACGCTAGACTTGTTCTTATTCAAGATTTGTGATAAACAATAGCAAATAAATGTAAAATAAGAAAAATTCAAGTTCAAAATTGAATATTTTGAGTGTTTCTCTTATATTTATATGGGCTGTCTCGTATTAAACCCCAAATGTAATCTCCCATCATATTCTCGTTGTACTGCCCTTGGTAACGTCGTTTAAAGTCCATCACATCTTGGTGAAAACGTTCTCCTTGTTGCTCTGAGTAGGCACCCATATTAACTTTGAATTGGTTCAAGTGAGAATGCAGCATGTGCAGTTTATGGGACATTAACACAGGCAAAGTGAGGTACCCAATTTTTATTTTTATTCCGGATTTTGAGGTTAAAATGGGCTTCATAGGCTTCGCAAAGTTTCACATTTGTAGCCAAAGCAAATTTTTTACTCCTACTATAATAAATTCACCGCAAATAAAACAGAATGAATCAGCATCTTGTTTACACTGTCTTGATGCCATTTTCTTACTTAGTAATACACAATGGTGGTTGTTACAGCTGTAATAGACAAGTAAGCACTCACTACTGTGCCTTTCACATATAATATGATATTTGCGATCGGGTTAATCGAAGTGCTACCATGTATTGCTCATAAAATCAATTAAAATCTTTAAAACTTACTTATCGGCGTGAATCTGACAAAAGCAAACTTTAAAAACTAAAAATGGAAATTTAAGTGTTTTTCGATATCTAGAATCAGAATTTAAGCATTAGAATAGAAACTCAAAAAAAAAAAATCTTTTTGTTGACCTGTGAATCGATGTTGCGATAAATTTTCCAATCAATTCCCAACGGTAGTGTTGAAGTGTTAAGCGCTCGAATTGCCAATTTTCCAAACAGTAAATTTTATATGTCACCAACACCCATTCGAGTTTACTTGAAAATTATTTAATTTTTTGTGAAATTAACAAAATGATTTTGATACAAAAACCGTTTATCTTAGTCCAGGCAACGAATGCACAAAAAAAGGTACAGAGGGAAATGTTGGGAACACAATTTTTGACTTCGTAACTTTGTTTGGACTAGTTAGAAGATGAACATATCAAAAGTCCCCGCCCGTAGCCCTTGAGCCGGGGCGGAAGGGGGGTTTGAATGTCCCATTTTTCGGATTTTTGCTTATATCTCGGAAACTGTACGTCCTAGCGACATGACCATTCTATACAAAATGAAAGCTGATTAAATTTGCTACGTTTCGCTCAGTCAAGTTTTGACGTGAATACGTCTATAAAATCGGTAACATGTTCAAAAAATTAAAAAAGATATGTAACGAAAAATGTGTGTGTGTGTACAAAAAGTATACCCTACATCAGTGGTTCCCAACCTTTTCAATACTGTTACTCCTGTGACCTTTTAGGAAAATTGAAATTACCCCCACCCCCTTAAATATTATTATTAATACAAACCATACAAGCAAATATAAATATCTTTACTTTAATTAATTAATTACCCCCAGGTTGGGAACCACTGCCCTACATGTTGAAAAATAAAAAAAAATATATAACCAAAAATTTCAAAACATGTTGATTTGTTGATTTGTTTTCTTAAGCCTGTTTGAGACAATGTCTAATTTTTTGTATTTTTTACACGAAAATTTTCTAAAATGGTAGTTAACGAATAAAAAAAATCACTTGGATACCAACACGCGCTTTCCATTGGTTAGTTACCATTTACTGCTAAATTTTATACAAAATTTGACATCGAATCCTGTTTGCAACGATGAATAAAGTTTGGGCAAATTTTTTAGAAAATTTTTGTGTGAAAAATACAAAAAATTAGACATCGTCTCAAATGGGCTTTATATAGAAATATTTCCGAATTGGCACACAAACTTATCGGATTAAAATGGGTAGCATGTTTAAAAATTTTATAAAAATATGTAACGAAAATATGGTGTAACGCTGTTTGTGTGTGTCCATTGGATAAGGTCGGGTAACGTGAATATAAGTCTACAATATTGGTAGCATGATCAAAAATTTTATAAATTTATGTAACGAAAAGTATGTGTAACGCTGTTTGTTGCTAACAAACATCACAAAAACAACAGAAATTATCAAGTAATTTTGAGATGCCAAGGGAAAATTCAAAACCTGAAGAATTGATTATTAGTTTCGTTTATATACTGAAATTTTTGGGTTTAAAAAAATTATTTAATGAGAGATTAAGTTCGGATTAGATGTAAATTATTTGAACTTAAATTAAAGCCGAAAATATTATTCGGGAAGGGTTCACAATAATTATATTGAAAATTGATACTTTTAGGGTGGTAACAGTGTTTGCACAAAAGTAAGGAGAACTAAAGACAATATAGCAGATGATAAATTTCGTATTGTCAAAATTCTGCGAAAGCTGGGAAGTTGTTTTCACATCGATGTTATCCGATCTGTAGACCTGGGCGAAAACGAGTATCCTTGGACGACGTATTCACATAAAACCTAACGGCTATGTCTCCGAACATAGCCTCGAAGCCTAGGCTTCAATTTTTTTCAATATCTTGTATAGTTTTGGAAGTCTTAAGGTTTAGTCTGGTGACTTGCACGTTTTTCTACATCTTTATTGGCATTTTTTTTGTCTATGGGAAAATGAAATTCAATTGTTTTGGTTTTTTAGTATGTTATTATTGACATCTAAAGGATACAAAAATATTTTTTTTACTTAATTTTACAATGTTTTATTATTATTATTGTTGGTAAAAGTAAAAAGAAGGTACGTAACTGGCCCGGGTGATTTCGGCTCTTGACGACATTGGAAATAAAAAAATCAAAAAAGGAATTAATCTATAGACTTGTCGTTATCGCTGGAACTAGGATCTTTTCTTTCCATTCCTAACTTTCCATTTTACGGCCCGATTCATAAAATTGTCTAAAATGAAAATATTATTAATTAATGAAAATGATGTTGTAGATAACAGATGGTTAAAAAATCTTACAAATGTGACCATTCCATTTGAAGTACAGCGTACATTACAACTTGGCTAGAAATTCGCATTACCTTACACAAACCTAAACTTCCCTACGGATAATATTATAGTAGGATGTGAAAATGCGATAAAACACTTAGATCCGAATAGTAAAACAAACACTATCAAATCTTTTAAGAGCCAACAGTTTAACAAGTTTTCTACAAACCAAAAAGACTCACACAAGATTAATAAATTCATGAAGGAGAACGATAACATCTTAGTAGTCCGAGCGGATAAAGGTAACTCCACGGTCTTAATGTACAAAATGGAATACAGAGATAAAATGGATGCTCTGGTAAGTGACACTACAACCTACAAAACTATCACGAAAGACCCAACTAATAATCTTCAAATTAAAAATAACCAAATTGTCACAAACTGGATAAAACATAATTACATAGAGGACACATTTCCCAGTTCCTTAAAAATAAGTAACGCAGTTCCTCCTAGAATATACGGTCTTCCTAAAATACATAAACCAGAAACACTTTTAAGACCAATAGTTGCTAGTATCAATTCTCCTACATACAAACTTTCAAAATTCCTTTCACACATTATTACTAACGTCTTAGGCAAAAGTATACACCACACTAAGGATTCTTGGACCTTTGTAGATGAAGTTAAAACCTTCACAATTCCTGACAATTACATACTGGTTTCCCTTGACGTTAAATCTCTTTTCACTAACATTCCCATAGAACTGGCCAGGAAAGCCGTGGAAGATAAATGGGACCAAATACAGATTCACACTGACATTTCCAAACACGAATTTCTTAATGCCCTTAGATTCTGCCTGGACACAACATATTTCAAATACAACGGACAGCTATATCAGCAAACATTCGGAACGGCCATGGGTAGCCCAATTTCTGCAACTATTTCGAATCTTGTTATGGAAACTCTGGAAAATGACCGCATCACTTCACTTCCTTTTGACATTCCCTTCTTCAAAAGATGTGTCGATGACATTTTCACGGCCATTCCCAAAGATAAAGGAGACTTTATCATCGAACATTTCAACAAATTCCACCCTAGGCTTCAATTTACAATCGTAAAAGAAATCAACAACAAAATCTCATTTCTCGACATTGAAGTCATACGACACAACAACTCCCTTAAATACAGATGGACACAAAAATCTACATGGTCCGGTAGGTACCTTAACTTTCTTTCACAACACCACAGAAGCCAAAAAATCGCCACTGCCATCGGATTAATAGATCGATCCATCCGTCTTACCCATGGGGACCATCGCAAGGAAACTATTGATATTGCAAGAAAAACTCTCTTAAAAAACAACTACCCCAAAAAGCTGGTCAACAGGATTATCAAGGACCGGGTTAACATCCTTTATAATGGGAACACGACCATCAAGGAATCCAATACAGGTTTCGCTGTACTGCCTTATGTCAAAGGACTCAGCGAAAAAATAAAACTTATTCTGAAACCACATAACATTAAACTAACTTTCACATCTCCGAATAACCTGGGCGTTCACTTCTCGAAACTCAAGGATCAGATCCCTCATGAGAAAAAATCAGGGGTGGTGTACAAGGTTGCTTGTAAGGATTGCCATTTAACCTACATCGGGCAAACTAACCAATGGCTGAAAAAAAAAATGAGTGGACACATCTCCTCAATAAGATGTAATAAAGCCGACTCCACTGCAGCTGCACAACACGTACTGGAAGTTGGCCATAACATGGACTTTATAAACACCACTATCCTGAAGGCAATTCCATCCTACAAAGAACGGATCTTACATGAGATGATTGAGAAAAAGAAGGATAAGAACTCAATGAACAGGAAGACGGATATCGAGGGACTGAGTAGCATTTACAGTCCACTACTTATTTAATTTCTTTGCGAATATTGGGATTAAGTTTTTCACCATTGGTTTTTCTTAATCCACGACAACTTATTAGAATTATTAATAATTTCGTCTTCTATATTTTCTTTCACTACCGGGTTTTCATATTATCATTCTAATCAAGTGGTCGGATGAATGTCAATATTCAAATATATTAATTTTATAGTTGCTTTGTAATTGTTATGGTTTTTGTTTTTCAATTCACATTAAACTTGAAAAAGGAAATGCCATTTTCCGAAAGCTCGTTCTAAATATGGTTCTATTTTGTCCTAAAGCTCAATTTGATAATTATAATTTATATTATTTTCAAGAGCTAATAATTTTTAATTAATATATAATTTTTATTTCCACTAAAAAATAAATTACTTTATATCTTGCAGCGATACAAAATTTAATTATAATAAAATAGTTATATTTACCTGGTAACAACAAAGTTGGTATAGCATCATGGTGTAATAAATTATTCGCCTTAATGAATCGATCGAAATGATTATGGCATATTTGTTTCCATGAATAAACCATGCGTGGATCTGCATTTGCCATATCTTTATTCCTCGTTAATGCAACTCACAATTCATATCTTTCGAATTCAGTTTCGGGATTTGGAAATACCTTGTTTTCGAAACAAGTAGTAACGCAACAAAGTGAACGTCCCATTGTAAAAATAAATCTAAAACAAAAGAAGTTTTAAAAAAACACAATTAAATGTATAATTTTTTTTATTTGATGTTTTATAGTGCATCAACTACTAGGTCATTAGCACTTTATACATTTATATTGTTACATTTTATTAAATTACTTTTAAGATGTCGATTTCTTTCAAATATTTGATGGTATTGTATATATTGTTTTTCTCTGGAATTAGTGCTTCTCCAATATTTTCAGGAATCTTGCATTCTTTTCTTTGTTGTTTATATATTGGGCATTCCATTATTATATGTTTTATTGTTATGATTGTTTTACATATTGTACATTCAGGTACATTCTAGCCTTTCAAAGACAAAATTTTGGATTGACTCTTTGGTACTGTACTAACACCCGTTTCAGCGACATTATAGGGTGACCCAGACCACCCGTATCAGTAGTTTTTTTCAAAAATGGTAAGTCGTAGAGAGTTGGGCTAAAAAAATTTATTACAAAAGCCTTAATGACGAATCTAATGGTGATATTATTATTTCCGGGAAAAGTCGGCATCCAGACTAGTTTGCTCCAGAAAGTCCAGAAATCCAGAATTTTAAATGGCATCATCATATGTTGAAAGTGGTATCGTTGGAAAGCTCTTTAAAAAATAAGCAAGTTTTGTAGGAAAAATTTTTTTATTACTCCCACCCCTTTTAAGTTATATTCACTTGAAATTATTAAATTTTGATTTCTTATAACGAACTTAACTTTAAAAGTCAGCACTTGAAATCCAGCAAGTGTATACTATTAGTGGCTCTAAGTACTTCTTCAGTGCTTAATGATCGACAGGCATTGCAAATTCTGAGCTTCATATCATCTCTCGTTGTCGGTTTTTCTGTGTAAACAATATCTTTGATCCGACCCCAAAGAAAACAATCCAGGGGAGTACAATCTGGCGACCTTGGAGGCCACGCCACTGTGCTTTCCCTGCCAATCCATCTATTGGGAAATAGTTGGTTTATTGCATTGCTAGCAACCAATGAAAAATGAGCTGGGCAGCCGTCTTGCTGAAACCACATTATTGCTCGCATTTCCAGAGAAACATTTTCCAATAAATCGATCAAATCATTATTTAAAAACTCGGCATATCGTATCGCATTAAGATTTTCTTCAAAAAAATAAGGAAAAAATTTTTTTTTCTTTAAATGTTTTTTAATAATGTTATTTAATAAATAAAAAATTAGAAAATTATTTTTTTGAAAATTAGAAAATTTTTTTATTGAAAATTAAAAAATTTTTTTTTAAAATTGCGCATATTTTTCTGCCTATTGACGTAAACACTTTTTATTATATTTGAAAAGTTGATGTAACCGTAGTTGGTACATATGTACCATTAACCCTTTAGCGGGCCGATTACGAAAAAAACAGTATTTTTTAAAAAGAATTTGCGATCGATAATTGATTTGGTATAAATTACATTAAATAAATTTTCATAACTGGTAGAAATATCGACCAGTATTGTATACCTAATATGTATTATAACCATATTTCCTTGTCAAAATTTTTCTCAGAAAATCGACACACTTCAAAATTTTGTAAAAGATCAGTTACTTTTGGGTTACTTTTTGAATTATTATAAGTTACTACTGTTACTTTTTTTTTCTAAATGACGCTGAGCACCCTGATTGTGGTATGAATGAAAATTATGATCCTTAAAGACTCAGCATACAGAGGATTGGCTAACTCCAGAAACTCTTTCAAGTCTTCTGGTTGAAATATTCGGATCAACAATTACTGCAGCAAGAATATCAGTTGCTCTTTGATCACGTACATGTCGCATAATCCGATTACCGCGATTGTTTGTTGGTTGCACCTGGCCTCTGGTACAAATACGTGCTGCCAATCTCCGAAAAACATTGAAAGATTGACGGGCACGTTGAGGATATCTTTCAGCATAAATACGCTCAGAAGCTCTGTAATTTTGTCCACATTCTCCCAAAATCATTAACATATCGAAAGTCTATAAATTCGAAAACGGCATAATTTCACTAATTAATAATATAAATTTTAACTTCAGAACAAACACTTAATATTAATAATAAACAATAAATAATGATTAGTTTGAACAATGGCCACGGATAATTTTACGACGGAGGGATAAAACAATTGCAATTATTAATTATTGTCTAACTCGATAGCTAGATTTTGAATGCCAATTTTTAAAATAAAGTCAAAATAATAACTTAAGTCGAATATAACTTAAAAAGGGTGGGAGTAATAAAAAAAATTTTCCTACAAAACTTGCTTATTTTTTAAGGAGCTTTAAAATTCTGGATTTCTGGACTTTCTGGAGCAAACTACTCTGGATGCCGACTTTTCCCGGAAATAATAATATCACCATTAGATTCGTCATTAGGGCTTTTGTAATAAATTTTTTTAGCCCAACTCTCTACGACTTACCGTTTTTGAAAAAAAAGTACTGATACGGGTGGTCTGGGTCACCCTGTATATTCTGTCAGGTGTCAGTGCATACTTGTCAACTTTTAGCAATTCAATTGCATTTCGATTTGCAATTATTTCCTTTTCGATGCAATTTATACGCTGTTTTAATTGCATTAACAATTTTAGTACTTGTTCTTCAAAGGACTGTTTATAAATGTTAGATTGTCTACTTGATCTGTCTACAAAAATATAAAAATATAAATATTAAATTAAAATTATTTAAAAAAGCAATGTACAAAATATGAATATACAAATATACTTCAATATTTACAACGAATGTATTAGTGGAATCGAGACCCATGTTCTGCGATATGGTAAAAGAATGCACTTTGTCATAAGTTGTTCAATAGGCCACATTTTAAGTTGTCTTGATAACTTTGAAATTATAAATATATCTGAATTTGAAGAATCAAATGGGCATTTATACAATGATTTAGAAGAAGTAAACTCTTTACCTTCTATCGGTACCTACAGAATTATTAAAGTTTTGCACAATATTGTGAACTTCAACAACCAAGAATGTATCCTTAACTTGATAAGGGGTGACTTTAATGCGAAGCACCATCAGTGGGGCTCAAGGCTAACTACCACAAAAGGAAAAGAACTTTTTGCAACATTAAAAAATAACAACATGATAAGCTTATCAACAGGGCAACCAACTTACTGGCCCAGCGACTCATCGAAACTTCCAGATGTGATTGATTTTTGGGTCACAAAAGGCATAGATACTAAAAAAATTAGAATTGAGTCATCACTAGACTTATCATCGGACCATACACCCATTTTATTGACATTGCATTCTCAAATCGTTTATAAAATGAAACAACCTGCATTGTTTAGTAAGAATACCAATTGGGAAATTTTCAAAACAACACTGGACGATAAAATACATTTAGATGTGGCTTTAAAATCGGAAGAAGACTTGGAGAATGCAGTTGAACACCTAACAAAATCTATTCAGAATGCGGCGTGGCTAGCAACTCCTGATTCAAATGTAACTTTTATCAAGAAGCCATCTCCAATAATAATTAAGCAAAAAATTGCAGAAAAGCGGAAAGCTCGTAAACAGTGGCAAATTACAAAAACACCAAATGATAAGAATAAATTCAATAGAAAAACTTCAGAACTTAAGGCATTACTTCTTAGTCTCAAAAATCAATCTTTTAATGAATATGTCACTAATTTATCACCTACAAAGGCAAGTAACTACTCGCTCTGGAAAGCTACGAAAAACATTAAGCGTCCTCAACAACATGTACCACCAATTAAAGATGATAATGGAAAATGGGCAAAAAGCGACAAAGAAAAAGCTGATCTCTTTAAGAAACATTTTTCAAATGTATTCAAGCCATACCCTTCTACTCTTACAGCAGAAGAAACTTCTGAAATTCATCATTATTTGGAAGCACCATTTCAGATGGATCTCCCTATCAAGAATTTTAAAGTAAATGAAGTTCAACGTGTCATCTTCAACGAAATCAATCCAAAAAAAGCACCTGGGTTTGATCTAATTACTGGCAAAGTGCTACAACAACTCACACCTAAATGCATTAAATTCTTAACGTTTATCTACAATGCAGTCGTACGATTAAACCATTTCCCTATCCAATGGAAAGTAGCTCAAATTATCGTCATCCCAAAACCAGGAAAAAAGATGGAAGAAGTAACATCATACCGACCTATTAGTCTCTTACCAATACTTTCAAAAGTGTTTGAAAAACTTTTACTTAAACGACTTAATCCTGTACTAGAGGAAAGAAAGCTGATACCAAATCATCAGTTTGGTTTTAGAGGACAACATGGTACGATTGAGCAGGTGCATAGAATTACCAAAAAAATCAGCAATGATCTGGAAAACAAAAGATACTGCTCTGCTGCTTTCCTTGATATCAGTCAAGCTTTTGATAAAGTGTGGCATGAAGGGTTATATTACAAACTTAAGAAAAGTCTTCCGTATCAATTCTATCAAATATTAAAATCCTATTTAAGTGATAGACATTTTTTAATAAAATATCAGGAAGAATATACTGATCTTCAACAAATAAGCTCAGGAGTACCCCAAGGCAGTGTCTTAGGGCCATTGCTATATTTGTTGTACACAGCGGATCTACCAACCACGAGACTGGCAACAACAGCAACGTTTGCTGACGATACAGCTGTACTGGCATCACATGTCGATCCTATTCTTGCTTCCAAAAATCTTCAGGATAATTTAAATAAAATCCAAAATTGGCTTCGCAAATGGAGAATCAGAGCCAACGAAACAAAATCTCTTCATGTTACGTTCACAATGCGTAGAGAGACTTGTCCACCGGTGAAACTAAATAATTGTACATTACCTCAGGTTGATGATGCAAAATATCTTGGTATCCATATGGACAGAAGATTAACATGGAGAAAACACATTTTTACTAAACGTAAACAACTTGGAATAACGCTAAGACAAATGAATTGGTTGCTCGGCAAAAAATCTCAATTATCACTTGAGAACAAAATATTGTTATACAAATCCATAATAACGCCAATATGGACCTATGGTATTCAACTATGGGGAACTGCAAGCACCTCCAATATTGAAATAATACAAAGATTTCAAAACAAAGTTCTGCGAATGATTGTCAATGCTCCATGGTACGTGCCAAATTATGTTATCCAACAAGATTTACAGATTTTATCAGTTCAAGAGCAAATCCAAAAACTTTACAAAAGGTACAAACATAGATTAGAAGTACACCCCAACAAACTAGCTAATAAACTAATGGATACTACCAACGAAGTACGAAGATTGAAGAGATTCAAACCTACTGATCTACCAATTCGATTCAACTAGTAAGCGATTCAACTAGTAAGAACAACTCACAATATTGATTAAATTGTATATTTTGGGAAAACATTTATTGAAATGTTTTCAGCATGACATGTATTATATATCACCACATTTACTTATTGTTTTGATAAACAGATTGTAAATATTAATTGAAATAAAAAAAAAAAAAAAAAACCATGCAATAACAATCTGCTTTCGAATGAGAATTAATAGAAAAAACGATATTTTCTTTATGAAACTTTTTGAACTGTATTTGTACTTTGTACCCAACAATGGCCCTAAAGTTGTGTTCTAATTTTAGACCCTCAACAATAACATTGTTTGAATAACAAGCAATTTTATTTATTTTGGTTACCATTTTGGTAACATATTTGCTGTTATAATAAAATATGGCGTAGTATTTGGCTTTCTGGAAAATCGAGTTTTCTTTTGGCTTTCTATTTATAATAGCCTCTCTACTCGTATTCTCAGCACCTTTTAAAATTTTGTTTACATTTTTTACCCACATATGTATGTGGGTACACATATGTACAAATATGTCGACAAACATTTCAAATTCGTGTTCGGTCTTGTTAACGCTTTTGGACTATTATGCCTTTGCTTCTAAAATTGGAAATATATCTTTTTCCGATGTTTTTAACAAATCTCGCTTGCAAGCACATATGCTTGCTTGGTAAGCACCTATTTAAAAAAATTTTTTTGCGCCCTGTTACCTGCAAGATATGAGTGTGCATTCACATTACAGTCAGTGGTAAACCGAAAATCATTATGCGGTGGAATTGGGATTAAATCCACCGCAGTATCTTTGTTGTTGGAGGTTGATTTGATAACAGAAAACTCTTTAAAGCATTTACTTAAAGATCCAACGCGAGCTCCGTGATTCCTAATACAACCAAAGAAATTTTACAAGAGAATCTTGATTAATATTTCATCATGAAATAAATTTAAATCCAGCGTCGTTTTCTACTTTCCATAAATAACGAAATGTCTAAAATGATTACTTTGATAGTAAAAATCCAATTTTTAACTGGGAGGTACATGTTTTTTTTGTTCCTTTTTGAAAACTTATGGTTTCGAAAATTTTAATGGAAAATTTTAATGAATCTATATGCTTCAAATAAATAACTTCAGCTTCTTTTTTTATGGGATCGTTTATGGTTAATCTTCTACTGTCGCCACTCTTCAAAATTTTCTTGACAATCTTTACCCGCATATGTATGTAAAAACTGACAAACATTTCGAAACCTTGTGGTCCACACGTCAAATTGTTTGGAATCAAGATATGTAAATACGAGAACAACCCTCCAAAATATACATTAGATTATATGGAGTATCAGAGACTTTTCAACTCTAATGACGCACATGAATGGATTAACGAGATTGCAGGTGATACCACCACTGAAATCTCGGTAATCCATTCATGCGCGTCACAAAATTAATTAAAAATTTTCTAAGTCCAAAAGCACAACGACCGTTGATCGGAATGCCAACCTGGCGCCTTACATTTCCGCCCGCACTTCCTTTGCACTGTATTAGCATAGCTTATCACGCCACTTTACTATTCACACGTTTAATTTGTGCTGCGTAATTTTGGTTATTTTAGCTGTGCCCTTAGTACATTTTTGTTTATTTTTGTAATTATTAGTGCCTTTTTTGTTTGTTTTTTTCTTGTGTGTTTTTGGATTGTTTTTATTAGTGCTTAAGTGACTTTTTTTGGTGTTTGTACATTTTGGCGGGTTTTTTTAGTGTTTTCGCGCTGTTTTGGTATATTCTGTCTATTTTATAGTTTTTTGAGTTTTTTAAACTTCTTTAGAGATGGCCTGCCGTTCTTTGAAGCGCAAGGCCGAAATTGCCGAGCTGCAAGACGTGGTGGACAATCTTCGTTAGTTTTTGTGTTTTTTGCTACTTGTGGTTTGTTTTTTAAATGTTATTTTTTTCCAGTGGCTCCTACGCCTCAGGTTGTTGCACCACAGCCTGCAGCCTTCATCGTCTTGAGCGACTCGGACACTCCCATGCTAATTTCTCCTGTCCGTCGTTCTCGTCGTCTGATGGTACTTCTTAATTCAGACAACGGTTCCACCCCCTCCCGCCACCCTCCTCTTGCCTCCTCCACCCCCACTTCTGTTCCTGTCCCCCCCTCTTCCCAATCCTTCTTCAGCAGATCGGCTGACGTCGCAGCCTTTCTATTATCCGATCGCTCGCTGCCTGAGGCCCCTCCCGCTGGGCCCACCGATGCAACCCCTGCCACCGCGGGTGGGTTTTTTTTTACTTTGTTCGTATTATTTTGATTTTTTAACGCTTTTTATGTTTTTTCAGATCCATCCTTTCCGGCGAATCCATTTGACGATTCCCTGGATATGGCGGCGGTAATAGACGAAGTCATTGGTTTTGGTATGTTTTTTTACTTTTTTCTTAAAATTTCCTCTCTTACGCTTTTTTTGCAGAGGCCCGCTCAGAGAAGCCTCGCCGCTCTCACGCTGATACCCCCATTAGTCAGTTTGCGGACATTCCGTCCATCCTGTCTCACGCTAGTGGTGGTAGCAGTTCTACTTGTTCCCCCGCCGAGCCTTCCGGTAAGTTCTTGTTTGTTTTGTTTTTTTTTTCTTGTTTTTTACGTTTTTTTCTTCTTTCTCCAGTTGTGAAAGCTTCCCGTTTTGGGACGACGACGCGTGCGGGTACAGACGACCTGGCCATCCGCTCTGTTCCTAAGCAGACGCGCTACGGTCGTGCCGGCCGCGTCAGAGTCTTCGAGGCTTTCATGGCCGAGCGGGGCTTCTCTATTACCGCCTACTCCACCAAGGCCGACATCTTAAGGGATTACGCGGTCAATATGCGCAAGCAGGACGGTGGGGACTACAAGGAGGGCACCTTGAAGTCCGACTGGAACTCCATCACTTGCCATATAAGGGAGTTGGTGTATAAGAGGAAGTGCCTTTTTTTCTTGTTTTTTTTTTCCTGTTTCCTATGTTTTTTTTATTTTTTCAGAGTTTAATTTATCCTATAACCCCTTAAGGACGTCGAGTAGGGTACGGGATAATAAACGACGGGAGCTGCAGCGCGACCCCACCAAACGCACCGAGGGTTCCGCCCCTCTCACCATCAAGGAGTTGGAGTTACTGTACGGCCAGTTCCCCGTTGACACGCCGGACGGTCTCAACCGGCGTTTCTTTATGATCGCCGGCTACGAGCTGGCCTGGCGGGGCAACGAGGGCTCGGCCGCGAAGTTCTTCTACTTTACGTTCGAGTTGGACAACTTCGGACGCGAAACGGGGTGGATTGTGTACAATCCCATCATGCACAAGTCGGCGCAGGGTGGTGCAGCTCCCTTGGCCAGCGACAAATGGCTCCAGCCTTTCGAGGAGCGTCCTGAGTTCTGCCCAGTGACGCTCTTCCGTTCGTTGGCCGCACACCGACCCTGCTACGCTTCCGACCGCGTTTTTTCTAAACCCCCAACACCGCTGGCGAAAGGGCGCTAACGTGCCGTGGTTCTCCAACATTCCGATTGGCAAGAACACCATGAGCAAGTGGCTCAAAAATGCAACCGCCGCTGTTGGTTTAGTGGGTCGCTGATTCACTAACTACAGCGCGTGTTCATCTTTGGCCACTGCTCTTGCCAACGCTGACGTGCCGGCGTACATGTTGGTGAACTTCACGGGTAGGTTTTTTTCTCTTTTTTCTTTATTTTTTCTTACTCTTCTTTTCTATTTTCCAGGCCACAAGGACATCAATACTTCCCACGCGTACATCGATTTACAGCCGGGCAAACATAAGTCCACGATGGGTTCGATGCGCCCTCCCTCTCTACCGGTGATTTTGGAAGAGGGCGTCGCCGGACCGTCCGGCCTTTTGACTGTTGCCACCGCTCCGCCATCTCCACCTCCTTCAACGCCCAGTGTTACCGTCCCTCCTGTGAAGCCTGCCTCTTGTACGTTTGGCGCTCCGCCTGCGACCATCTCGACGCCGTTGGTGGTCCACATGCATCCGCCCTGCGTCGCGGTGCCTCCTTCGGCCACTGCCACCTCTGCCGCCCCGCCTGGCCCAGATGTAGGGGGCGCCACGTTCCAGCCGCCGAGCGCGCTTCCGGGTGCGCTGCAATTTTTCGGCCCGGTACATCAAGTTTTATATTAAAACTACTATGGCCAGCCTCCACCGCCACCGGCTCCTACAAGTTGAATTTTTGTTTTGTTATGTTTTCTATTTCGTTATTTTACATTATATTTGTTACTAACTGTGTTTTTTTGTATTTTTTTATATTCCCCTTGCTCGGAGCTCCTGAAATTTTTGATAAAAAAAACGAATTTCTAATAAAAGTTATTCGTTAACATTTCTCACCGTATCTTGCTCGGAGCTGATATTTGTCTACGTATGTTGCTAGGAGCTGATATTTGTGACAGTATCTTGCTCGATATTTTAGAGGCGTGGCCTATGATGATTGACGGTTCTATTTCTATTTGGCACGTACTCTAATAATTGCACAGTCACGCCCAGATCGTCTTTCAGTATAGTTGTGTGCTCCTAAATTCTCCCGAAGCATTAGCCACGCCCATACTCGCTTTATGTTCTACGTCGACCAATCACAACAGCACCTCAAGATTTATGTAATTATTATGTAAATAAGCGCAACATTCCGTTACATTTTAACCGATAATGACATCGAATCAACATATCTTAATAAAATTGATCCAACTTTTTCGGCCAGAGAGGCGAATTTAAATAAATCCAGTAACCTAGACAGTGGCCGCTCCTCCAAAAAGCGGAAAAATTCAAACCTTAGTGAAAATCTCGACAAAATTCTCGAAGAAACAAATTTAATCTATGTAACATCAAACCAAGAAAAAATGAACCTAACTATGCCAACCCTACCACCACGGGAACCAATGAATTTCGAAACTGAAACTCCGCTGCCAATCCACAACTCATTTGGCATTTTGATGAACGCGCCAGAATACGTACCCCGTCCTACCACCTCACGCAGCGCCAACCCCAGGCCCGTGCGAACAAACGATTGGACCACTGTTGGGAAGTCAACAAACCCAAGAACCCAGCCGGCACCGAAATCATTCAAGCCACCTCCAATCATAATCACCAAGCCGATCGGTCAACTCCAGGTTTTCATCGACAAAATTACTCCACACGTACGAGGTCCAATCCAAGTGAAGTACGTCCGTGGCCAGACCTGGGTCAACACAGAAAAAAGGTGCTGACTACAAAGCTGCTCGCCTTGTCATTTTTTCCGACTCTCAACTTGAGGGACACACATATCAGCTAAGAGAAGAAAAACCATTCAAAATCGTTATGAAAGCCTCACCATTTCTTGATGCAGAATATGTCAAGACTCGATTTGCAGCCGAGTACAAACTTACACCAAAATCCGTACTGCAAATGAAGAACAAATATGGTGACATCACCGGAGCTTTCCTTCTCGATTTTCCGCCAACCACCACACATGCGAACTTCAAATTCATTCGATCAATTGGCCCAGTCATCGTCCGTTTTGAAGAATACTCAAGAAAAAACACCAGAACTCAATGCTACAGGTGCCAAAATTTTGGACACGGAAGCAGTAGTTGCAACATGACCCCAAGATGTATTAAGTGCACGGAAAAGCACCTCTCGCAAGAATGTCCCCGGAAGACAATTGATGATCAAGTACGCTGCTGTAATTGTGGGGAAGCCCACCCCGCCAACTACGCAGGATGTGCCGTTTCCATATCGTACGCAGAAAAGGTGAGTAGGCAAACTCAGCGAGCACCTAGTCGTGCAAACTTTTCTAACTTTTCTAATTCTCGACCTTCTCATTTTATTGCATCTCAACCGACAACTGTAAATTCAACGACCCGACAAACCTACGAAACGCAACCGCAAAACTACCCACCACTCCCACGGCCAACTAGACAAATGCAACACTTTACCACCACCTCGCCACAATTACAACAAGCAAATTTTAGACAAAACATGACTGACACACCGCAAGGAAACCCCGGTGACTTAAAGACTCTTTTTTCGGAACTAAAAGAACTACAAAACACAATAAATATTCCCCAAATAATCAGAGAAATTAAAATTCGACTCACCGGGGTAACTGACACTATGGAAAAAATACAGATACTTGCCGACATTGCAGCCAAATACGATGACTACGATGACTAGACACGACAATACAAACTTTAAAATCATATCCTGGAACTCCGACGGACTTATAAACAAATTTAACGAATTACAAATACTCACCAACAAAATACAACCCAGGACTAAATACGGCGGACTACTGACCTATATAAAAAACACTTACGATTACTCGACTATTGACATTACAACCACAACAGCAGAAATACAACTTTTCCAAATTGACGACTTTACTTTTTCCAACTTCTACTTACCACTCAACAAACACGACTTCGACAAAATTGACGAAATCCTTGATAACTCCAGCAAAGTTTTAATCGCTGGCGACTTTAATTCCATCCACCCTGCCTGGAACAACTACTCGACAAACCAAGCAGGCAAAGAACTTCACTACTGGGTGGTAGTGTCGGATTTTTACCGACTAAAACCCCACTCCAAGAAGTTGCCGGGAAACGCTGACGCATATCTTCCGCACAATCTTCAGCTTCCATCTTGGTTGTGCCCTTTCGGGTCTTTGCTCTTCATGTATTTCTCTAGTCGTCTTGTGCTTTGGAGGACAATATCGCTACCAACATCCTTCCTATGGCTGCCCAGTTTCTTTCACTTTCCAACATAAGTTCGACGAGGTTGTTTGGGCTGATGTCTGTGCCCAACTTCGTTGCGGTTTCTTGTCGTATCTGGCCCCATTTGATGCAGGAGAAGATGGTATGCTCCGCATCGTCGTTTTCTCCGCAGTAGAGACAGTTGGGGGAGTCCGCTCTGCCGAACCTATGAAGGTAGTTCCGAAAGCAACCATGCCCGCTGAGCGCTTGGGTGATTTCAAAGTTGATCTCTCCATGCCTTCTCGAGGTCCATTGGGCTATGTCCGGAATGAGACGGTATGTCCACCTGCCTTTGGTCGAGTTGTTCCAGCTGCTCTGCCAGGTGTCGTTGATGTTTTTGGCTCTTTTGTCGTATTCTTCCTTGTTTTTAATACGGTATTTAATTTCTCTCAGTTCCGCCTTAAAAGGTGAATGGGGAGAAGGGAAGCAAGAACCACAACCGCGTCGGTGGATACGGTCCTGTACGCGCTACATATGCGCAGGGCTCCTCTTCTCTGGACGGTCTCCAGCAGTTTCCTATTTGTTTTGATTTCCAGGGCTGTCCTCCATACCGGGACGGCGTACAGCATAATAGACTCTGCCACCTTACCTAGGAGCCTCCTTCTGGCTTCGCTGGGGCCCATCTTGTTTGGCATTATTTTTTGAAGCGCCTCCGTTAATGCCGTTGCCATCTTAGCTACTCTCGAGATATGGGGCTTGAAGGAGAGGCAGCTATCTACATCAATCCCCAGGACCCTAGCCTGGTCACTCGTCGGGACCACCTGTCCGCCCACCATGAAGTGAATTGGCCTCCTGTGCCTCTTCCCCGAAGCAACCACCGCCTCGGTCTTTTCCGGGACAATCTGCAGGCTCCTGTCGGCCATCCACTCGTAGATCTCCTCTACTGTCCAGTTGACCGCTCTCCGTGGTAGCCTCAGCTTCTACCGTGATGTCGTCGGCAAAACCTGTAATTCTCACCCCTAGGTAGCATGGGGAGCCTGAAGACGTCATCGTACATCACGTTCCACAGAAAGGGGCCGAGGAGCCTTCCCCTTGAGTTTGTTTCGGGGGACCCCCGCTCCACTAGTTTGGCATTGTGTGAGTGCTTCCTCATGCTGTCCGTGAGCTTCCACATTTGCTCTTCGTACTCCATCCATTCCTCGTTAGGCGGGAAATAGCACGAATAGGCTATTAAGTTTTGTGTTTCTATCCACACGAAGCACTGCCCCGCTCCCCATCTCTGGACTGCCACCCGGTCGCTGATGAGGATAGCGGCTTTTCCCTCGTTGGTCTGGAACCAACCGTCCCTCATCTCACGGTGCGGCTCACTAAGCAGTGCGATGTCGACTGATTTTGCTGTTATAGTGTGGTGCAGCAGATCTTGGGCAGCCCTCGCGTGGTTTAAATTAACCTGGAGGAAGTTCGTAGTTTGTCTGTTTTTACTTTTGTCGCTGGCTTTGCCGGAGCTTTCTTTCTGCGGGACAGCTGAAGCTCGTGGTTCTGTGACCAACTTGTTTGCAGGTAAGGCAAAAGGGTTCGCTTTCTTTGCAATCTCTTGCAAAATGGCCATTTTCCCCGCATTTTAGGCATTTCTCTGTCCGGTCTTCTGCCCTACAGTTATTCTGATTGTGGCCCGGCTGCCAACATCTGTTACACCTCTTCACCAGGGGCTCTTCTTGTATTCGGCAGGAGTTGATCAGGCCGATTCTTATTCTCTTTATCTTATCCAGTTTGGCTATCGCTTCTCCTCTTGCTTCAATTCTTGCAATTTGCAGTTTGCAGTTTTACCTTGGTAGTACTCACGCAGATCTCTGAGTACAAGGTCCTCTTCGGGTGCTATTTTTCGGAGGTCCTCTTTGACTTCTTCAATGCTGCCAATTCTTCGATGTCCTTTATCGTGTAGTATTTCTTTTTTCCTCTGAGGACCTGCATCTCAGTTTCTTCTATTTTTTCGTGTAGCACGTTGACAAGGTTGTCGCGTTGTTTGCTTTCTTCAAGTTCGACTAGGATGTCCCCTGCCCTGGTTTTGCTCATTGCACTAATGAGTAGGGCTTCCTTCGATTCTCTTATCGCTTTCCTTACTCTACTCATCATGTCACCAGGATTTTCAGGGTTGGCCTTAATTATTACGGCATCCCTTCTTTTTTATTGCTCTACTGTTTTTGGTTTTTTCCTTCTGTAGGATACTGTTTGGTATGTGTCCTGTGTCGCGCTTTCTACACCGTATATGTGGCGTTCCATGATTTCTCTCTGCGCTCTTTTGTGGACGTCCAAGTTTGCCTGGTTTCTAGTTGCCGGGGGATTTTGGTCACCGGTCCGGCTCTGCGTCTTCACATTTGTGACTTGTCGTTTTGTGGCTTGTTTGATCTCCCCAGTACCATTGTTTGGCTGGTTTGGGTGGTTCTTTGCCAGTACTTGTGCAATTGTGGGTTTTGTCGTGGACACTTTGGCTAAGTCTTCCATTTTTTCCCCAACTGTTTTCAGGTGAACGTTTGTTGCTTTTGCTACCTCTTTGACTTTAGACGTCTCTTCTTTTGTTTTCGTTATTTCCATTAAATGCGATGCCCACCTATCCCACCCCACCGACGGACACACCCATTATCATTACGTCTCAGCTTACAGACCCACCACTATCGACTTGACCCTAACAAAAAACCTAAATATACACAACATCACCACCCTTAACAAACTTAGTTCGGACCACTTACCAATTGTTATTGAATTTACTACATTAAAATTACAAAAACTGCCCCAACAAACCATAAAAACAACTGATTGGAAACAATTTGGAAACCTACTTAGACAAATACCGCTAAACCCCCACATACTTACCACGGACGACGTAGACCGAGCAATGGACAAACTAACGGACGATGTAACAAAAGCCTACAATGACAGTACTACTACAAAACCACCCCCAAAACGCAAACTAATATTACCTCCTGAACTACTAGCCAAAATTAAAAATAAAAACAAACTTAGAAAAATCTATCTTCATCACTATCAAAATTTAAAGCGACAAATTAACAATATTACTAAAGACATAAACACAGCTGTAGATGCAATTAAACATGACAAATGGACAAATACACTTACTGACGTTAAATCTCACGACCTTAGCACCATGTGGCGAATAGCCAAAGCACTTAAAAACAAATCCAACTCCGACCGACAATTTCCCACCTTACTTACCCAAAATGGACCCAAAACCAGCAACCTTGACAAAGCCAACGCTATAGCAAACACTTACCTACAAAATCACCTCTCCACCAGCCAACGAAACGACCCCATGACTAACTTCAGAGTTAAACTTACCACTGACATCTTCATACAAACAAACTACCCCACCCCCCAAGACGACTTGACCTCACCGCAGGAAATAAAGCGTATTATCAGCAAATTAAAAAATAAATCCGCCGGTAAAGACAATATCAAAGCTTCACTCGTCAAAATTTTCCCCAAAAAGCTAATCCTGCAGCTATACTACATTTTCAACACCTGCTTAAAATTACAATATTTCCCCTCGACATGGAAAACAGCCATTATCATACCCATACCCGACAAACCCAAAAACTTACCGACTAGCTACCGACCAATAAGCGTCTTACCAACATTATCTAAAATTTTTGAAAAAATTATACTCACCCGACTACAAAATCACGACGACGAACACAATACCATCCTACCAGAACCATACGGCTTTCGTAAAAATCACTCGACAGTACTTCAACTTGCTAACATGACTGACAAAATTACTACAAAATTTAACCAAAACAAGACGACCGCAATAATTACCCTGGACATAGCGAAAGCTTTTGACACCATTTGGCATGACGGACTAATCTTTAAATTAATCAACGCAAACTACCCCCCCCCCCCACCTGACAAAACTCATCTACAGCTACATCAAAAACCGACAATACCAAGTCAAAGTAAACAATTCCTTATCCACACCACATTCCATTCCTGCTGGAGTCCCACAAGATTTCATCCTTGCCCCCCTCCTTTTCACATACTACATAAACGACCTACCAAAACATCCAGACACGAAAATCTCTTTATACGCTGACGATACCGCCATAATTTCCCACTCTTACCGAAAAGACAAGGCCATTGAATATCTACAATGACACATCGACATATTGGAACCATACTACCATCGCTGGAAAATAAAAATTAACGAAACCAAAACAACTTTTACCATCTTCTCTCACAAAATAAAATACAGACTTACCACTACACCGAAAATAAACAACATAGACCTCACGCAAACTGACACTACAAAATACTGGGGCGTAATACTGGACTCACGACTTACCTACAGACAACACATAATGACGACCGCTAGTAAAGGCAACAAAATGCTACACGCACTATACCCACTCATAACTTGCAAAAACTCACTTGATCCCAAACTATGACGATTATTGTACCTTACTATGATCAGACCAATTATGACTTACGCCTGCCCCATTTGGAGCAGTGCAGCACAGACAAACCTTAAGACACTCCAAACCGTGCAGAATAAATGTCTTCGTGTTTGCCAATGCACACGGAGACGTTTCAACTGCACGAGGCGGCCGACATTACTACACTTACAAATTACATTTACAACCAATCTTACACCTTTTTCACCAGGACTGTACGCAACAACGACAAAACAACAAACATTGCAAGACTGACAAATAACAACATGCCCTTCAGGCGGACGCTCAAATTACTTCATAACATATTTCTCTAAGACAAGACTTACCCCCCCCCCCCTTCCTTCCTCTTCCACTTTTCCTTCTTCTTGTTACTTTGTTATTTAAATTTTAAGTTTTATTAAAACACGACTAGACACGCTCGCTGGGTTTTTCCGTACTCCTTTTCCCAGGAAGAATCATAAACTGTATTAATTAACCATGTATAAAATTCGCACATAATAACTAGATAAATCAATTGATAGGCACTAGTAAGATACCAAATTATAGTTAAGAAATTAAAATGTAAAACTTACGACAATAAACGAGTATAAAGTTAAATAATTGCACGCACACCGAGCAATGCACATCGAGGAGAATTACCAACTGATCGTAAGTGAACCAGTTTGATCTCAAACTAATCCGATTTTTACAGTTCTCCAGCGAACCAGCAACCAGAACCAGAACCAAGTAGCCAGAGAGTAGCAGGATAAGTGTTTAAACAATTACTTAATTATTGATTATTTTTGAATTTTAGGAAGAATTTCCCTTCTTCCAAATTTTTTGAATATTTTTTAATTTTGAATTAAACACCCAAGCGTGAAGGCTAAAAAATTTATTTTTGGCTAACTCCACGGGTTAATTTAATCACCTTGATTGATATTTTTCTGTGACTTTTCCACGTGGCCAGACAACGGAACCGTTACTCTATAACGGCTTTCTGTTTACTAGGAGACATCTACCGACCAATCTTTATACATCTACTATTGGCCCAGCCAATAACAGATCTCCCATAATGGACTTCCCAAAATGACGAGAACTCGCTCTAGCAGTAAATCAAACTCACCAGGGTAGCTCCAGCTCCTTCAGCAAGAACTAAAGAAGAGCAAGGAAGTAATGAAGACCTTCCAGCAGAACCAAAACGAACTAATAGCTAAGCTTAACACAGCCACAAAAGACGTTATAATCTACAAGACCAGGCTTGACCAATTCTCAAAGAAGAACCCAAATGAATTTCGGGAAACGTTCTCACAAACAGAACGTGAAGCATTCGAATCGGTATCCCAGGGGAGCTCGGAAGAAGAGAGCCCCCCCTTCACTGCAGTCCGCTCCAACAAGCGCCCTCGCGACAGTCCAGAAATCTCCACCACCTCCACGGCAGGAGTGAGGGTACAGAATAAGTTTCTGGCTTCAGCGGACGGAACAAGGGGCATACCAGTCATCGAAGAAGAAGCAGATTCTGATGACGATGAAGTATTCGTCGATTCCGAGCCACCAGTGATCCAACAGAACGCCAATCCCCCCCCCCTAAACAACAAAAAGCAGCTAAACCAACGAATCCCAGTCAAGGAGAGAAATACAAGATCCCGCCCATTACACTCAGGGACCCTTCCAAATGGCTAACCCTGGAAAGAGAATTTGACCGCAGGAAGATCCGCTTTACTAACGTAAAGTACGTAGCAGGAGGAATATATGGCTATAACTACCGCCTCGATCGAAAATTATCGTGCGTTATTGCACCTGTTGGAAAACGATGGGACCGATTTCTACTTCAGACAGTTCGCCACCGAAGCCGCCCCCCTAAAAGTGGTAGTTAGGGGGATCCCACCAGAAATCCCGACGGATCCCATCAAGACTACCCTCGGACAACTGGGCTACGAAATAACAACGATCGCCAGAATGCACAGAGGTCGTGACCGCCGACCTATGCCGCTGATTATGGTCACCCTACCGAAAACCGACAAAAGTAAGTCATTCTTTGACTTGGAGAAGATCGCTGGTATCGAAGTGAGAATAGAAACCCCACACCAGAAATCAAAAATGAGCCAGTGTCACCGATGTCAATTGTTCGGGCAAGCACAAAGCTGCTGTCGGTCAAGTCCAAGATGTGTTAAATGCGCAGGGCAGCATCTCACGTCTACCTGCAAGAAGCCCAGAGATCAACTGAACACCTGCGCAAACTGCGGTGGCCCCCAACCAGCAAGCTACCAAGGCTGCACGAGTTTCCCGAAGATGAAGAGAACCTCGCCTACACACAGACATGAAGAAATGCCCGAACACTCGATCCCAAGATTCAGGCGGCACCGCACAAACCCGAGGCAATCCTTTGCGCAAAGTGCACAGCATACGAACAGCAATCTAACACAAGAGCCTCAACAATCCCAAAGATCTGGTAATGAGAAGATCAAGATGTAAAACAGAGAATACGCCGCAGCTCTAGCACACATGATTCGAAATGGGTTCACCCAGGAACAGATGGATAACATCACCATCGAATTCCTCCAAATCTAAGCGCTCACTGAACTCACCAAGTCATCAATCATCTCCAAATGAAGCCAAGAATAGCTCCCAGTAGTCTAAGGATGGCCTACTGGAACGCCAACGGATTGCCGTACTGGAAGCTGGCCGAACTTGAAGACTTCGCGCTAGAACACGAGCTTGATGTCATAATGATTTGCGAAACTCACTTTCGCGCATCTTCAAAATTCAAGCTGCCAAACTATGTGGTCCACCGAAACGACCGTTCACAGAAAAAGGGGGGGGCACAGCAATATACGTCAAGAAATCAATCGAACACAACGAGATTCAAATCACAGGAACAGACACCATTGAATCCACAACAATAAGTATTAAAGTTTGTAACACACTTGGTAATTCTAATTTTTTACAGATCTCTGCGGTTTACAACCCACCCAACACAGCTCTTCCCACCAATGACATCGAAAAGTTTCTTCAAGGAAACGGAGCATCCATAATTGCTGGTGACCTAAACGCCAAGCACTCCAGATGGCATTCGCGAAAGACCAACAACGCCAGTCTAGCCCTTGCCAACCTCTCCGATCGTCTAGATTTTGTTGTTGACGGCCCCACCGAACCGAGGCACGAAGGACTTGCTGGTCCACATCAAGACGATATCCTCGACATCGTTCTGCTAAAGAACTTTGACGCCTCCTATCAGCTGGCAGTTAGCGGCCCACTGGACTCCGATCTCCGATCACCATCCTGTTCTGTTTCATCTTGGCAACCCGACTCAGCATGTCCCAGATCAACGTATTGTAGACAAGATATCCTGGCCGCTGTTCCACGATGACTTTCTGAAAAAGGTGGGAAGAATTCCAATTATCGAAACTCAGGATGAACTTGTAAGTTACATTGATGCGTTTGAGAAACAGATTCTTTCCTCCTTACAGATTGCAAACAATCCCACTCCGATTCCAACCACCCAAATTCCACTCCCTCCCCATATTAAATTTTTAATTAGGAAGAAACGGCGCGCTTGCCGCACCGCGAGAAGAACCTGGCATCCCGAAGATAGAAGTTATGCTAGAAATCTGAAGAACCAAGTGAAGGTCGCTCTGATTAATCTCCGGAAAGAAAGGTGGAACGAGAAATTGCAAAGCCTCGCGTTCGAAGATAATTCGGTCTGGCAGATGGTGAAAGCAGTTAGACAGCAACCAACTTCGATCCCTCCGATCCACGGTGTTAATGGTTTGGCCTACTCTGATCAAGAAAAAGCCGAAGCGTTTGCAGACACCCTAGAATCCCAATTCTGCCCGAACGCTGAATCCGATCCTGTCCATGGGGCCGAAGTCAACAGACAGGTAGATACTTTCCTCAACACACCCGATTCCTCCACAATCAACCCCGTTTCCGTCGAAGAAGTAAGAAACGTCATCAAGAGAACAAAGAAGAAGAAAGCACCTGGTCCTGATCAAATCTCAAACAATGTTCTGAAGAACCTTCCAAAGAAAGCCGTAACGGCTTTAACAGGGATTGCCAACGCCGTGCAACGGGTCAGGCACTTCCCAGATAGATGGAAACTAGCGGACGTCGTTGTATTGCACAAGCCTGGTAAAAACAAGACGTTCCCGCAGCACTACCGTCCCATCAGTCTCCTCTCCACAATTGGGAAACTGATCGAGAAAGTGATCCTCACCAGACTACAAGAAGAATTGGCACAAGACGAGATAATTCAAGACGAACAATTTGGTTTCCGCCACGGTTATTCAACAACTCTTCAGCTAGTGCGAATCATCGAGCACATCACGTTAGCCTTCAACAAGAAGGAATCAACAGCCGCAGTTTTTCTGAATGTGTCAAAAGCGTTCGACAAGGTTTGGCACGAAGGTCTCCTGTTCAAGATGATCCAAGCAAAGATTAAGCCTGCGTTGGTTAAACCGATCGCTTCCTACCTGAAAGATAGAAAATTCCGAGTCAAGATTGAGAGAATCCGCTCCTCCATAAGGAGGATCCTGGCAGGGGTGCCCCATTCGTCCGGCGTGCCCCTCGCTCCTGCCTGCTTTAGATTATTTCTTTTAACCAGTCTGTACCAGTGAGAAATTCTCTCTCCTGCACCCGCCTGTATTCGCTCAAAATTTTCATATTTTTGCTCGCCTGTACTCAACAGCATAATCCCTCGGCAGTACTCGCGAACTGCCGGAGATGATTTTCGCGCCGCTTCTGCGGGTTAGGCCTCTGTGGCGGCTTCCTGACCTTTGAGTTATTGTGGAAACTGTGCGATGCTCGCTTCGCGCTCTTTCCCCAAATCGGCCAAACTACCGCAAACCCGGTCATCCGGAAATTGACTAAGATAACTACGTACTCTACGATTACGCTTTATACCGGGTGCTGAATGAGTTAGCCGAACATAGGAAATTAACATGTAAAAACTTATTTATGCAAATTCCTGCTTCCCTAATTATTTTAAAGAAAAAATTAAAGACACAAAAATTATGCAGAAATATAAACTATGAATGATAACACCATTAGATTTCATCTAGCTTTTATTAAAATGGTCAAAAAATGCTTTCGAAATTGTTAAAATTTTCATTTATCGCACTGGCCATGTAATAAATTCAATTTAATTTCTATTTTCAAATATAAAAACCATGGAAACTTATACCATGGCCAGTGCGATAAATGAAAATTTTAACAATTTGAAAGCATTTTTTGACCTTTTCAGTAAAAGTTAGATGAAATTTAATGCTATTAGGAATAGCAACTAATTAGGAAGCAGGAATTTGCATAAATAAGTTTTTACATGCTAATTTCCTATGTTCGGCTAACTCATTCAGCACCCGGTATAAAGCTGCTTGACCTCACTGACTGACTGACTGATTCATCATTTCGAGTGTAAATGTTTGACCTGTTCTAGATGTCGTGGAAAGCTGAAATTTTGACAGGTGGTAGGGTTCGGTGCACAACCAACCAGAAAAATCCAAAAAGTTGGAAAAGTCCACCACCGACCCCTTTGGGGGGGGGGGGGGGGGTTGAAAGTGATTTCTTCGGGTTCTCGCATCGCCCTTATTTGGCGTCGGATTTTGATTATCTAAAAAGTTTAGAAATCGTCGCGGCGGTGGCTATCCGTTTGTTAAAAAAAATTTAAAATTCACTTTTCCACTATATTTTCGGCCTCGAACGATTTAAAACTTTTTTTAATCGCGCCGCGGCTAATAATTATCGGACCACCAACCACCAAACGGAAAAAACTGTCGGAAAAGAAAAGTTGAATCCAACAAAAAAAATTTCTTTCGATTTTTGCTTAAATTCGATAGTTTTCGAGTAAATGTAAAATTAATTTTTCGTGAAAATGCGCCGTCCACTTAATTTGACCTTCGGATGTACAAAGCGCGCCCGAAGTCGGACTCGGGATTCAAGTGCACCTGCGATGTGCTTTACCAAAACGACCAACGATTACTTTCAAGTTTACTTAATATTAAATTATTATTAAAATAAGTAACCTAAATAATATATATTTTCCAAGAGTAACATTAGATCTACATAATCTGAATTTCTACATTTTCATCAAGTAACATCATCTACATAGTTGTAATATAAGAGAAATATTTTGGGTTGGAATACTAACGTATGGTTAGTATTACAATCGATTTGTTATTATCCATTGAAGTATATCCTACGTTTTGGAAGATTTACAAAAAAGTAAAACAGAGATATTTAAAATAGTATATTATACATCATAGGACTAAGGTGCCGCTTTTCATCCCGCGTGCAAAGGTTTTTGCACGAGGTGTTAGCCGAGTGCAAAAATTGCACACAGGATGAAAAGAACCTTAGTCCCAAGGTGTATATACTATTTTTCACAATTTCGCTGAAAATGCTGAATTACATTGGTTAATAACTAAATTTGAGATTTTGAAATTGCTCGAAAACGGCGCTAAATATCGAAAAACCGAGCAAAAAATTTATCCCCGTTACAGTAGCCCCCCAGCGATTTGTCGTAAGAAGCCCTAAGCATAATTTCAGATCTCAATATTCAGATTTCAATAGCGCGCAATAATGGCGCGGAAAAAAAAGTATTACTTTAGTCCCGCGAAAGCAGGAGTAAAGTGAGCACTTTACTCCCGGAATTGTGAAAAAATGTTTTTAATGCTGCATTATGCATTGGACATAATTATAGCAACTTTTAAAATTATTTATAAATTATCAAAAATATATTAAAAGCATAATAATACCTACCGTATTTGAGTTATGCGACATACAGACATCCGTACGTACGCACGTACAGACGTCACAACGAAAATAGTCAAAATGGATTCAGGGAAGGTCAAAACGGATATTTCCGTCAAAAACTGGAAACCGAAAAACATCGGGATTACAATACTTCCTTGTTTTACAAGAAAGTAAATATTGTATTTTGGTCTCGTTATGTATTTTTAAATCTTTGACTACATTTTTTACTAATGTTTTTTGAAATGTTGTGCTGCTGTTGACTCGTTGGTATGTAATATTATATTTCTTTGCTCTGTTGTGCTATCTTATGATTGTTTATAATTTTAGACTCTGATGAAGGCCTATATTAAAAGCCGAAACCGGTCAGCAACTATTAAGTGGCATTTTTATTTAAGAACCCAAAAAACCCAATACATATTTCCATCTAATATTTATTTGAAAATAATGAAGCAAAAGGATATTGTACCACTATAATAGTGGTAGTAAATTTAAAATCGCAATGGAAAATTCAATAATCTAATTGTATAATCATTTAGGTTAATAATAATTGTTGAGTACAGAAACTTTGTTTTGAAAAACTTTTATTTTCTGTTACTGCACATTTATTACACTTGCCGTTTGTAAGACGGACTTGCTTGATTGCATGCGCTTGAAGCAATGAATGCGCTAGGAGCGCGAATTAACTGCATTAAAATATAATAAACCATAGCGGGCCAAACATAGGCGGCGCAGGCGGAATTTAACTTGAAATATGGTAGTAAATTATACATACCCCCGGCCTTGAAATGAAATAATTGAACAATACAAAATTTCAAAAAGACAACGAAACAGAAAAAATAATAGAATATGTATACAAAATGTCCTATAACTAAATATTAACAAAATGAACGTAAAGTCAATGTTACACTTACAAGATAAAAACAGAAAGATAAACCAAACACTAAAAGGAACGTTCACTCGTTAAGGGGGGCAATATCACTCACTGGCAAGGGACACAATTTAGCGAAGGAGCGTTGAAAAATTCCATTTGTTGTCAGAATTGTTGCGACTCTGGAGATGCCATCCTTTCCAGGGTGAAGTTCGACGACACGTGCCAACTTCCATTTGAGAGGGGGCGTGTTGTCCTCTTTAACCAAAACGAGAGACCCAAGCTGGAGATCGGATTTGTGAGTCCTCCATTTTTGCCTCTGTTGTAATTCGGAAATATACTCCTTGTGCCATCTTTTCCATATGTGTTGATGGAAACGTTGCAATCGTTGGAATGTGGCCAAACGATTTTCTGGTATTAATGTCAAATCGGGGTCCGGAAGCGAAACCAGTGGTTGTCCGACCAGGAAGTGTGCTGGAGTCAGTGGCTGTAAATCGTGAGGATCTGCGGATAGAGGAGCAATGGGGCGGGAGTTCAGGAGGGCTTCCACCTGAGCAAGCAAAGTGCAAAGTTCCTCAAAGGTAAAAACGGTTAAACCTAAAACCCTTTTTAAGTGATACTTGCATGATTTGATACCGGCTTCCCAGAGACCACCAAAATGTGGGCTGCGTGCTGGGATAAAACTCCAAGCAATACCTTCATTTGCACAAGTTTCAATGATAGACTTTTCATTTTTACGAATGAAAGCTCCCAATTCCTTTAAATTTGAATTGGTACCAACAAAATTTGTACCGTTGTCAGAGTATACCTTAGAGGGTTTATTTCTGCGAGCTACAAATCTTCTAAAGGAGAGCAGAAATGATTCGGTAGTTAAGTCACTGACCAATTCAATATGAACTGCCTTAGTGGCGAAACATACATATAAGCAAATGTAAGCCTTTGAATGCTTAGAACCTCGTCCTTTTCGATCTTTAATCATAACAGGACCTGCATAATCAATTCCAATTATTGAAAATGGAAATGAGGACTGAACTCTTTCGGGGGGCAAATTACCCATTATGGGCTCAGTTAATTTTGGAGCAAGTCTAAAGCATTTTACGCATTTGTGCACAGTTTGCCTTACAAGATTTCTGCCTGAAATTATCCAAAATCGTTCTCGAATGCTTGACAATAATAGTTGGGGGCCCGCATGGAGCAATCTAATGTGTTCACGAAGGGTAATGAGCTTTGAAAGCGGGTGTTGTCCTGACAATAGGACCGGATGTTTTTTGTCGTAGGTATAGAGGGAATTTTGGAGTCGACTTCCAACGCGTATTAAACCATCTGGATCCAGAAATGGATTTAGGCTTATTAATTTGTTCTTTAAACTGACAGACTTGTCACTCTTGAGTTGCAAGATTTCATCTGGGAATGATTCCCTTTGTGCGCATTTTACTAATTTGGATAATGAATTTTGAATTTCTGTAGGACTTAAGGGTTCAAAATTTCTCTTATCGACCTTGACAGTACAATTTTTTATAAAACGCAAAACGTAAGCTATAATTCGTTCCAATCGCGAAAGACTCGAGTATTCAAAAAATGGGAACGGTTCGTGTTTTGTGTTGGCTAGCAACTTTATTTTTAATTTTAACTCTGGTAGGGCTGGGCTATTAAAATTTGGACTAGGCCAAGAAATTTCATCCTTTTTGAGCCAAGGCGGCCCGTTCCACCAAAGGGTAGAGTCCTTCAAAGTCTGAGCTGTAACGCCCCTGGATAGAAGATCCGCAGGATTGACTTTTGTCGGAACGTGTCTCCAGCTTACATTTAATGAAAGTTGTTGTATTTCAGCCACTCGGTTGCAGCAGAAAGTTTTTAAGAGGTTGGGACTAGTTTTTATCCAACCTAAAACGACAGTGGAATCTGACCACAGAACAACTTTAGTCTTTAAAGGCAAGGCCTTGCTGACTTGATTAGTTAATTTTGCTAAGAGCAAGGCTCCACAAAGTTCGAGCTTTGGGATGGTAATAGGTTTTAAGGGTGCGACCTTCGTTTTTGCGCATACTAAACTAAGATGAATTTCATTATTTACGTCTAGCGAGCGCAAATAAATACAGGCTCCATAACCTAGCATTGAAGCATCACAAAATCCATGCAATTGTATTTGGCAAGGTTCACTGCACAGAATACGACGCGGTATTCTAAGATCGTTTAAATTAACCAAGTCCTTTCGATAGGACTGCCAAGTTTTTTTAATGGTATGGGGGACCTCGTCGTCCCATTCCAGCTTCTCCATCCACAATTGCTGTAGCATAATTTTAGAACCGATGGTGCATGGAGCAAGCAAACCTAATGGATCGAAGATTTTTGCTATTTCAGCGAGCATAACTCTTTTTGTGAATTTCACGTTAATTGAAACGGGTATGGTGAACAGGAAGTGATCGCTTTGGTGAGACCATTGAAGGCCAAGCGTGTGCGTGGTTTCCTGGTCTCCAAACTTTAGAACGCCGGGATGGAGTTCAGATTCTAGAATGTTGCTTAGAACTCCTGGATCGTTGGAGATCCATTTTCTTAATTTAAAACATCCTGAAGCTAAGACTTCAGATATTTTTTTACACAGCCTTTGAGCGCTTTCAAAGGTATCGGCGCCCGACAAGAGATCATCAACATAGAAATCCTTTTCAATGATTTCCGCTATTTCAGGGTGACTGAGTTTGCAGTCTTTAGACAATTGCATTAAACTTCGTATCGCTAAGAAGGCGGCGGACGAAGTCCCATACGTAATTGTAGCAAGTTCGTAGGTTTCGATTGGATCCTCTGGAGAGAACCGCCAAAGGATACGCTGTAATGATCTTTGCTCAGGTGTAATTAGTATTTGCCTATACATTCTTTCGACGTCCGCGGCGATAGCAAATTGATGACGGCGAAAGCGTATTAGGGTCGTAAACAAATCTGGTTGAATAGTGGGCCCGACCATTTGAATGTCATTTAAAGAAATTCCACTCGAAGTGGCGGATGAGCCGTTAAAAACAACGCGCAATTTAGTCGTGACGCTGTCTTCTTTCAATACACCGTGGTGAGGCAAATAATATGACGTTTGTGAATCATCTTGATAAACTTGAGTCATGTGACCTAGCTCTTTATACTCTTTCATAAATGAGTGATATCGTTTTGAAAGTTCTGGATTGGCCGCGAGACGCCTTTCCAGCGCTAAGAACCGTTTCTTGGCTACAAATAATGAATCACCTAAAGATTCGATGTTTTCTAAAAATACGGCTTGATTTTTAAGAAACGCCTTGAAATCAGCTAATGATGGCAAATTTGCATCATTTTTGTTGAAGACTGACTCCCACTCCCTGTAAGTTATGGAATCTAACTTACTTGACGATAAATGAATTAACAACGCCTCAAATAGCTGTTCATCATTGCCAAATGAGCGCAAAGCATTGACATGTTTTGACAAATTATCGTATAGTTTTTTCAATTTTAAAGAAGATTCCTTGTTTAAGGTTTCCTGTTCGATTATTGCGTTTAAATGATTTCTAATTAATAATTTAGGTTGATCGAATCGATCGATTATTGTTTGAAATGCTAATTCGTAATTTTCCGCGGTGAATTCGATGGTGCTGATTACGTCAGCAGCTTCATTAATTAAACTATTTTTTAAATAATGTAACTTTTGGATATCACTTATTTGTTCATTTTCATGAATCATACTTATGTACGTATTTTTAAATTGTATCCAAGTATTAACGTCACCCGAGAATTTCATTAGGTTAATTTTTGGCAGATTTAAATAACGCGCTTTGTTATGCATATTTGAATTGCTTTGATTGCTTTGATTGCTACCGGTAGATATCAGGCTTTGATTTGAATTGGATCTTGACATTGTGCATTCCCCTTTGAGGGCTTTTGCTGCAGCAATGTTACTATAATACAAATTTTCAAATTGAGACAGTTCCTCGTCAATTGAGGTTGTATCTGTGGTTAATTTGCACATTTCGCTATGTAGCTCTTCATATTCGTTGTATACTTTATGAATCGCGTCTATTCTTTCCTGTATTTCGATTTTCAGCTCGTTCGAAATAACCTCTAAGTTTTTCTCTCGATTTTTGGTTAAAAATGTACCAAATCTCGTTAATTTTGATTTGAGTTTGCCTCGTTCTTGTATTAAGGCATCCATATTTAATTAAATTAAGTAGTAATAAATTAATTAAAAACTTGTTGTTTTTGCAAATGAATTTAATTGCTTGAAATTTTAAAAATTTACTATAAAATAACAAACACCCTGTAATTAAGAATTTCCCGTTTGAAATTATCTTAAACAACGATTTTAATTTCGAAATTATTTCCACCTTGCACTTTGTTACTAAGGTGAAGGTTTGAAATGATAACGGATAGAAAGGAATTTGCATTTATTTCTTACCCCCACTGACTTTGACGGCGGGAAATGTATGCGTCACTTGCTTTCTCTCTCTGGCGGCCGTTGTTCTCGCGATGTCTTTCTCGCTCTTGTAGACCACACTTGTTTGGTTCAACTGTCTAATTAAATCGAACATTGATATAATTAGCGAATCCGGTTTCTCGAAGGACCATTTTATGTTGAGTAAAGAAACTTTGTTTTGAAAAACTTTTATTTTCTGTTACTGCACATTTATTACACTTGCCGTTTGTAAGACGGACTTGCTTGATTGCATGCGCTTGAAGCAATGAATGCGCTAGGAGCGCGAATTAACTGCATTAAAATATAATAAACCATAGCGGGCCAAACATAGGCGGCGCAGGCGGAATTTAACTTGAAATATGGTAGTAAATTATACAATAATATTTTATTAATAACTAATAAATAAAGTAAGTTATAAAATTAATTAACTAATAATAGTATATTATACATCATGGGACTAAGGTGCTGCTTTTCATCCCGCGTGCAAAGGTTTTTGCACGAGGTGTTAGCCGAGTGCAAAAATCGCACACGGGATGAAAAGAACCTTAGTCCCAAGGTGTATATACTATTTTTCCCAATTTCGCTGAAAATGCTGAATTACATTGGTTAATAACTAAATTTGAGATTTTGAAATTGCTCGAAAACGGCGCTAAATACAATTAAAACAATTTACCCCCGTTACAGTAGCCCTCCAGCGATTTGTCGTAAGAAGCCATATGCAAAAATTGAAAAAAATGTCTACACCCCCTTCCGCTAAAGATTTCACGAATAGCTCTGCTGAAGTTAAGGCTCAAACGACAAAAACGAAGCTCATTGAAGCTCAAACAATTGACACCAATTTTAATCAAGAATTTGACTCGGGTGGGTGGGAGTTATCATATTCACAGCTCACCCCAAAAGTTTTCGCGAATAGCTCTGCGAACGTTGAAGATAAATTTTAATAAAATATTCGATTTGAAGGGGGCCAACGACATGTACCTCTGTTTAATAAGCCATTTAAATTTCTTGTTAAATAATATACCATTACTATCGAATATTTTTCATAATCATAGCTTCGCCTGATGTAAATACACAATTTAATTATTTTTTCAACATTTTACTCATTCCAGATCCAGTATATTATAATATCCATTTTATTACAATATAATAAATAGTTAATATAAATTTATAGTATAAGAATTAAATTTTAAAATCAATAGGAAGCAGTTGAGCACGATAAATTTGCATGTCTTTATATACTTCCCTAATGGTAGTTTCAGCTACGCCCGAAACTTCTCCTATTATTCTTTCACTCTTTCGATATGCAGTTCCCTGTAACAAAAAATATTGTGTTTAATATTTGAAACTAAATATGTGGATATAAATTTGATGACATCAAACATACCATCATCAAATCATATAGTAATTTTTATTTTTTTAAGTTTGTTTACTGCATGGGCGCTTATAGGTGGAATCGCAGGGGTTGGAAACAGGCAGTATTGAATAAACATCCATAATATAGTGCAAACCAATATTGTTAAAAAGATGTTGTTAAAATCCACTGCGGTGCAAGTGCACCACAGTATTGCATGTTCTGATGACGGTTTAAAATTTTGACAACCCTGTTCCAATATGACGTTATTATAATAATCATGATTATGATTATAATTTCCAGCTTTTTTTAATTCTAAAATAGCAGTGAGATGGGCAAATTTTGTTGTTTGAATGAAGAAACCCAATTATGAAAACTAAAATTTTCAGAGCTATAATTTTCTATGATTATAAATTCTGTGGTCTCTGGGTAAAAGGACTTAAGTCAATTTTTGGCGATTTTGGGTTTATTGCACAATCAGATGCCGAAAGTTGAGCTCAATGTTTTGGTAAAATTCCTAAGTCATTCGGCCAATGAATAACGAGATATTGAGAAGTGCAAAAACAACTTTGTACAGTTGTTAATGGGGCATGTGGCTAGAAATGTGGCCATATCTCAAAACTTAATTTTTGGACTTAAGTCGTTTTACTCAGAGACCACAGAATTTATGATATCCCAAATACCCAAACATTGGGAAACAACCGTTTGTAATTGCAAATTTAATATTGTTTTAGTTTACCTCTGCAGCCAGATATATAGCGGCAGCCGCAATTGTAATAGGCGTTCGAACATTAAGTTTTTGAAACATTTTTGCCACCGTGGCTATATGTGATGCGGCTCGTACTATTTCTACAGGAAGACCCAAATTTCCACAAAATCTGGGTATATAATCTTTGATGTCCACAACCTCAAGCGGTTTATCGAGAGTGCTTTTCACTATTTTATTAAAACATCTTTTTATTTCGACGGCCGAAATACTGCTGACAGAACATATTTCTTTAAATGTTCTCGGAACTTGTTCTTTGCGAAATGCTACATACAAACACGCAGCTGCAAATGCCTCGTGTGACCGACCCTTTGTTTTTTTCATATCGTGAATCCTTTTAAATATTTCATTAGCTGTACTAACCACTCTATCTTGTCCATGTAATTTTTCATTCATATTATTAATTATTTTAAAAACAGCTAACAATGTGCGATCAGAACTATTTACATTTTTCCTGTTTGAATATTTGGTTGCACCAATATCGCCACCAGACGAACAACTTGGACCAATCATCGTAGTTAAATCTTGGCTCAACAATGGATTTTCTGCACTACCAACACGAGACGGATCGGCCTTTGATGAACCATCATTATTACTAAACGTACGCCATTCTGAACTTACATCAATCACTCTAATTTTTAAAATAGTACTCCTATGTAATTCAATTGGCCTTAAAAATTAAATTGTTGTAATAACATACCTATCTGCCAAAACTAATCCACACTCGCTGCAGATCATATCCCCTGCGCTATAATCTTCCACAATATGAGCATCTGGATGCTCTTCACAATATACCCTATTTGTCTGTTTCCTAAAATAAAATGTGCTTTCAAAACAAATTAATATAAATTTTATTAGATACTTACTTTTGTGATCCCACCATATTGTACGTATGTATTATAAGTACTACAAATAATAATATGATAACTTATTGTAAGAAAATTATTTTTATTTAAAAACTCACCTATTTATAAGTAACACAAAGAGAAATGTTACCAACTTAAACTAAAACGTATACCTTGATTGACGGTTAGATATGCAGACACCTAACAACTCACAATTTTCTAAAAGTGGGTAAATTACGAAAATGGATTTATGAGCTATTCGTTGACTAACAATAACCTATAAAACATACAAGAAACTAATATTAATTTGATATAGATAATATTTATTATTATACACAAAACTATCAACCTACAAAATTTTAGCATTTTTGTACAAAGTAAGAAAATACTACTTAAGAAATAAATATCCCTTCCTGGCCCTCAAAGCGGAATTTGACAAAATAATAAATTGAAGGGCCTCCCCCTGAGTCAGATTTCTCTTCTAACTCAGATTTCGACCAATAAAAACTCCCGTACATACACCCCAAGCAATCCTCAAAAAAACGAATTTCCTCTTTCCCTGTATTTCCTCTCTCTCTCTCTTCTTGCTAAACAACCCTGTATCCAAACACCCAAACTTTTCAAGATGTTAAGGATACAGGAGGCATCAAAATCGACTCTCTTCTCTTCCGCAACTTTTCCTTTTCTTTTTTACCCCTGACAGTTTTCCAAAAACACAGGGTATATGAAGTTACTATGTACAATCTTTGTTTATATATGGGGCATTCCACGCCAAATCGGACAACGTTTTACTTTTGCATCTCGGATTTTTTTGAAAATTTTTTTTCTTTTAGTTCTAGTTAAGACTAGCTTTCATGACCTTTTTCACTTTTTTTTATGAAGCCATTCAAGAGATAAATTTATTGAAAATTACGTTACATTTTTTTGAAATGCTCATAACTCCGCGAATAATTTACCAAATGCCACGTTTTTTTTTCTAAATGTTTCTTTTAAAACGTAATTTCTGTAAATTGATCAGTACAAACATTGTTAAAAATGGCGATTTATTTTTTAAACTTGAAAATCAAATAGTAATGTCGTTTTAAAATATTTTTCTATAGAAAGTACGTTTTAAAAGAAACATTTAGAAAAAACAACGTGGCATTTGGTAAATTATTCGCGGAGTTATGAGCATTTCAAAAAAATGTAACGTAATTTCCTAAAAATTTATATAATCTTGATAATTTAAAATTCAAAAAAAAAATAGAACCCATCGTTTGCCCATGATGAAATTAGGCTTAAAATTTGTTAAATGGATAATAGTTTTATACAAAATTTTTTTTAAAAAATCGATCAGTACAAACATTCTTAAAAATGGCGATTTATTTTTAAAACATGAAAATCTAATAGTAATGTCGCTTTAAAATATTTTTTGATATTTTTTTATAGAAAATCCGTTTTAAAGAAACATTAAAAAAAAAAAAACTTGGCAGTTGGTAAATTATTCGCGAAGTTATGAGCATTTAAAAAAAAAGTAACGTAATTTTCAAAAAATTTATATCTCTTGAATGGCCTGATAAAAAAAGTGAAAAAGGTCATGAAAGCTAGTCTTAACTAGAACTAAAAGAAAAAAAATTTTCAAAAAAATCCGAGATGCAAAAGTTAAACTTTGTCCGATTTGGCGTGGAATGCCCCATATATTGTCATGTTTCAAATCAAAAAAATATAAAAAAATTGAAAAAATATAAAAGCATAATAAAAATTTATTGTATAAAAGAGGACAATTATCTAATATCATGGTAGTCGGTAATATCAAAATTACGTGATTTATTTATTAAATTATAAAGATCATTTATGAAGGAACAATTTACAAAGTAGAACGTAAGTGACATTATAACAAACTACACATAAGATTTTGAGTGCGGACGTGTCTTAAGTGCGATAAAAGAGAACAGGAAAATCGTGTGGGAGAGTGGGTAATAGAATAGGGAAGATAAGAGGAAAATTTTGGAAAAGATAGTAAAAATGGATTTTTGCTGATTTGGAAATAAAAATTTGTAATGGAGAATAAATAGATATTTGGATAAAAAATAGTTAAATGACCATTGAAATATAATTTTAAATAAGATTGGGTGTTTGGAAGATAATCGAATAAGTATTAGTTAGATTGGTTTAAGGAAAATTATAAGAGATAGGTGGATGAAAGTTAATCGTACAACATCCTGGATATGTTCAAGAATTGGATATTAAAACTAGTGCAATTCAATGGTGATCAATCGTTTATTTAATTACCAAGGGCAAAAACAGGAAGTTGAATGGTTGTTGAATGATATTGGTACATTCGAAAAGTAAGAAGACTGAGTCACATTGGATGATATTGTTATGAGGTCAGAGTTTTTTTTTATTTATAAACATTTGGGACATAAAATTTTGTTAAAACTAATATTTTGTATTACCGATAGACAATTGATTTAATTTAATCATTAATGCGCACACTTGTTTATGTTACATTATTACACATTACACGTTACACATTAAATTTTGATTTATGTTGTTCTTTGGAAATTGTAAAATTAGTTGGATGCTGAAAGAATTGCAAGGTAAATTTATGTTTACAATCTCCAAAGCAACTTATCTACGTTCAGGTCCGGATTGTGGACAAAAACTTTTGTTTTGTTCTGGAATAAATAATCATAATTGTTCAAAAATTAGTTCATTTAATTTATCATTACATTTCACTGAACCGACTGCTGAGATTAAAGAGGTTGTTCTCCGATTGACAGGCTATGGTAGGTTGCAGGTTAATTTGATATTTAAAATAAATATAAAATATCATTGCAATATATTTATATATTTGTGTTACCATATCTCCGGAACGCTTGCAGGTAGCGACGTAAATTTCTGACAGCATGTTTGTAAAGATTAGGAAAGTGTTCCTGGCTAGTCAAACACAATTTTGACCCACGAGAAAAAAATTTATCGCAGAAAACCATCTCTACCCCCCCCCCCCTGTTTTCTATATTTGTTAGAAGACTATGTAGGGTGAAATTCATATCATTGGCTAATAACAATTAGCGATACCACATCGTCTGCCTGTCGCAAGCGCTACGCAAGATTTTTGAAAAACAATTTTGTGGTGCCCGAGGTCGTGGAGGGTGAGATGGGTGAGCCATTCTGTGCGGTTACATTCGTGGGAGACAGATTATCCAAGAGACTTAAGAACATTTTTAAGCCCTTGAAGGTTAAGATGGCCTTGAAGAGTGATAAATCCTTTAATTTATTTAACGGCAAGGATCGGGTGGACCTAATGTCTAGAACGGGCGTTTACCAGCTGTCCTGTGGTAGATGCAGTTGTTTTTATGTGGGAAGAACTGCAAGATCGTTCCAGGTTAGACTGAAAGAACATCTGACAGCCTGGTATAAGAATAAGAGGCACTCAATTTTTGCTAACCACCTTCTTGACACCGGACATGATTATATCATGGAAACGGGTTTTCGTGTGTTGAGATTGGCTAAAGGAGGTACGGTGCAGAATAATCTTAAAGAGATAGCGATCTTGAAGGCGCAGAAGTAGCAACCCTATGACAATTTAAATATTCAAATAGATTTTAGCGACCGTTTTGTTTTGCCTGTTGTGTTGCAGTGGTGCTGATAGCTGAACAGCGTGATAAGTCTGCTAATCATTTTATATGTATTTCCATTTATTTTACTAAAATTGTATTGCATTTTGCTTATGTTTGAAATTTGTCGTCTCTTTTGGCTTTTTTAATGCATTTTTAACAGCTGACAAACCTTACGTGTGTGTAAGTTGGGTAAAATTCATGTTATTTCTGTTTAATGTGTTTTTATTGTAGCCTCGAGACTGATGATGAATTAAAAATTAAAGGATTTGGAGTAATAGACTTGTCGTATTTATTTACTAGACGAATTATATATCAAAATGTTTGTATAGACCTAATGGACCAAAATGCGAAGTTTAGGACATCGGCAATTGTGAGAGACGAAAGTTATAAGCCAAAAAATAAAAAGAAATTAATTTTATTTAACCAATTGAAAGAACTTTTGAAATCGTTCGTACTTTAAAATTACTGTAAGTATACCAAGATGATTTTAACACTATTATTTAGCTCGAAATGTCTACTTTTCAACGATATATAAAAATATGTATTAATTAAGTTCAAATTAGCTATTTATATATACTGCACTGTTAACAGTGGAAGACTGTTAAGAGTCCATACTTACTTTCTTTATAATGCAATGAATGCATATCTTAACGAACCTCTGCATCTCAGTGTTGAACGAAAAAAATAATGATCAATTTTTTTAAAATAATAATTTTCAAAGAAACTTAAATTTGAAATGAATTTTAAATTTATTTTTAGTTAAATAAACAAAAGAATTACAAAGATTGTGTTTTGATATTTCCGCCTAGCAATTCGCTCGTCCCGTATCTAAACTTTCCGTAAAATTCTCAATGTTCCGCAACCGCACTTTAAAAATTCAGTTTATGCAAACCTAACAGCAGCAATTCTTCCTTCCGTTCCTTTTAAATGGTTTGTGGTTATCTTGTCACTCGCCACCACGTGAAATGGAGGTACGTCCAAATAATCTCCAAATTTTTCTATGCCACGTTCCAAAATTATTCTTCTAAATTATAGTAGCACCTGATCTTCTTAAATGAAATTTGTTTTTGATTTGCCGAAATGAAATTTATGCACTTAGGGAATGGTTCCGGATTCTTGGACCCACCACTTAACAACTTGATTGGACTCAAGTTCGTGTTCCAATATGTTGTACCTTTGTCCAAAATTGAACTACCTCGGAACGTGTCCAGAGATCAACCTTCTCGGAAATATTTTCGAATTGTTTTTTCAGCCGTTTCCAAGCAATTCAAATGTTTTTTTCAGATTCACATATTTTTTATTTACAACGCGTTACTCTTGCTAAGATTCTTTTTTTTCTTGTTTGAATACTACTTAAATGACGACATAATTATTTGACTTGACAGCTAATGACATCTGCATTTGATTTGGTTAAGTTGCATTTAAGTTGTATTAAAGAACACCGCAATATATTTATATTATACGAACAGTGAGAAATTTTTGTGAAATATTTTCATTCAAAATGGAAAGTTTTTCTTTATAATAGCATTTTTATCTCACTGAAATTTGAAAATTCGTACACGTGACAAAAAGCGGAATTCTATGGAGAATATTTCATACGCTTACATTATGCACTTAGTTTTATAAATAAACACAGGAAAACAATAAAACATAAAGACCGATAACGTAATCCGCATGAGCAACCCCCTACCGCTCTAACCGCAATTTATTCTATTTTTTAATTTCTACCGCATGTTTCAATAGTAAAAACAGCATTTTATATATTTTAAATCAAGTATTGTATCAAACTTGTAATGATGTTTTATCAAGTTTGATCCAATTAAACAAAAGTTTCAAAATTTGAAATTCCTGGTGGTGGTCCGAAATCCGAGGTGGTCTCGGAATAATTACAAAAGTTTTGAATTTTGGTTGCAAACTTCGAGAACATCTAGTTTGATGCATTCATAAATTTGCAACCTCATACACGATCCGGAACCTTATCCAATTTGCAAAAATCACATTTTTGGATTTTTTTACCCTCACAAAAATTGCAAAAGTTCTGCAAACTGAGCGGATCACATATTTTGCTGATTAATGAGGGAATTTCTATTTGCAACCTGATCCGAAATACGGAAATATCTTTTAATCACATTCACGCAAAATCATGCGACCAAGGCCACTGATGTGCCACGCCGATAACCGTGCTAATAACGCATAGCAACGGGAAGTAGGCTTGAATTTAGAAAAAAAAAAGCTATCATTTACCAAAAACATTCGATAATCGATATGTCTATTCTCAACTTATTGAATGTGTCAGAGTCGAAATTTTCTTGTTTTATTTCCTTGTCGTAGTTTCCAAAATTGTTGACCACTTAACATTTAGAAGAAATTGAAAACATAATACAGACATTATTTGAGGTAATTTGGTTAGTATTTTTTAGTATGTCTCAGCAACAATTGTTTCTAGTATTCAATTTTTCAACGTATTACGGATGGTCCAAGTTCGTATTTCATCATTAGAGCTGGGAATTATATGCACTTGGAACCCGATATCCAGTAAGCGGCATACAATTTCTTATCTCGTATTTATGCATATTATACTGTTTGCCGCATACAAGATATCGGGTTCCCAGTGCATATAATTCCCAGCTCTATTCATCATCAATATACACTGAAAAAAATGTGTAGCAATTTTTACTACAATTGTGGTACAAATTACTACAATTTCTAAGTAGATAGTGACATATACAAATTTGTAGTAATATTCTATAAAATTTTGTAGCAACATGTTCCACAAAATGATTGAAGATTCACTAATAAATTTTTTTTTCAGTGTATTTACTATATTACTGTAGTAAAAATTTTTAATATTGTAGTAATAAATACTACATATAATTCCTACAAATTTTAATAGAATTTTACTACAAGGTTTTCTAAAACTATCAATAAATTGTCTAAATAAGTTTTACAGAACATATACTACAATTTTGTAGGAATTCTTCATAGGGGTTTTTTTCAGTGTTGTTTGATTTGATTTATCAAAATGAATTAAAGGGCGGGCCGGATACCAGGCACGTCAGGCCCGCTATCGCGGGCTGGATGGGTAGTTCTCGCGGGACGGTTAGCCCGCGGGCCGTAGTTTGCAAACCCATGGAATAGGTGATTACTGCAAAAAATAAATTCTGTTGATTTGGGTTAAACCGGACATAGGTTTTTACAGGTAACGCATATTTTGATTAATAAAGCGAATCTCAGTGTTTGATACACTGTTACTTAACGACGTGTTAATTGTGTAAAAAAAGAGGCAAATGCAGTTTGAGAATTGCCCCGTTAGTTACATGCATGGACTTAGAAGAAGAAGACTGGTACCTGCATTGTTATATAATACAAATTCTGGCGTGCACTTAACCGTATACCCACCAAACTTAACCACAAGGTGGCGCAAAAGTAGAAGAGTGCTGCGAGAAGTTGCTGATCAACTGTTGTTATTGGCTGTCATTTAGACTATAATAAAATTTTTTACCAATATTTAATTTTAATCAACTTTTAATGTTGAGATTTACAATTTTTACTTCTGATTAGATTATGATAAAACTTTAAAAAAATATGCAATTTAAATTTTCATGCCAATTGCATAAAATGGAAATACAGTAGAACTCCTATTATCTGAACTCGTACCATCCGAACTTCTACTATCCAAAATCCGAATCGCTTTCAAAATTTCAGAAAAAAAATTAAGGCGGTAACTTACTGCAATTCTGAAAATAATGATTCGAGATCATTATTGTGGGATGATGTTCTTATCATCGGTTTCATTATTATTGTTTTATTTTTTATTAATTCCATTAATTAAAAGCTGTTTTTTTTAAAAGTAGTTTATTTCTCCCATTTTCAATTATACAGTAATTAGTAGTTAAAATAAACCCTTTCGTCAGAAAAATTCAATTATCCGAATGGGATCCGGTCCCAATTGATTCGGATAATTGGAGTTCTACTGAACTATTTTTTTTCAAAAGGTTTTTAGAAAGATTTTTCAAAATTTCGTTAATCCATTCATGCGCGTCTATGGTAACCAAATAAATAAATAATAATAAACAAATAAATAAAATTAATTTTATTATAAATTAAAATATATAGGGAAGAGGCTTGTAATTTACCACGCTTAGCATTTTTGCTCATCTCATCTTCAAATTAATATTTTTAAATATATAATGATACCGTTGTAAAGCGGACACCATTAGATAAAATTTTGCTGAAGACACTTATTACATTACTCAATAACCAAAAAAGTTATGACCATTCCCCCGAAGAAGCTAAAATTGGCCACCCCCTAAAAAGTTGATGAAAAGTCAAAAAACTTAACTGAAATCGACTGATGTACAAAATAAATAATTTTTTATTGAGTTTTAAGTGAAAAAGTAAAAAAAAAAAAGAATAAAACACATCAAAAATGAATTAATTGTGATGAACATGTTTTTTCGCGCTTCTCAGCCTCTTTGGGCATAGTAACGGCTTTCTTGTCTTTAGGAACGAGCTTCTTGTGCTTAGCAGCCACTTCCATCTTCGCTTTTACAACTTTTCGCCTTGCGGTCATCTTACATTCTCGCAAATTTTGAAACAAACACAAAAACACGATATTTTTGGAATTCACTTTGAATTATTAAAATTCAATGGAATACGAGTTTAGCACATATATTTACCATAGGATATCAACGAAAATTGTTCACTTTATGAGCAAACGGAAAAATCAATATTTTAAAAAAATTATTTTTTTTTCACACAATGTTTGTCGGAGCTAGTGCGACACGTCTATGCGCTTCTAAACCACATAAAAATTGAAGGCTATGTCCAAGAGCACGATAACAGTCGAAATTGCGGTATTACCATTGACAGTATTTTCTAAAGCGCAGGGTGGTCATCTTACATGGATGGTCAACTTACAAGCCTCTCCCCTATTAATTATAAAATAAAAATTTTATTTATAATGGTAATTAAATTTTGAAACCTCGTGGTAAACATTATTTTTATCGTGGAGGGCTTTAGGGATACAATCTAAATCATCGTTGGAGGGACGGCAATTGCTCCTTTGCCCCCCTCTAATTACGCCACTGTTAACCTAAGAGGGGAAATTTCCATCAGTCTAACGACATTGCTTGGGTCTAATCAACACGAACGAAAAGAGAGGTATGGATCCTAGATCCGGTACTCCGTAATGCCATGAATGCTGGGCAATTGGCTTGGCTTGGATGCTACGAAGCATGTCTTCTGTTTTTGACAGGGCCGGATTTAGCTAGTCTAGCGCCCCAGGCTAATAACTTTAGGCGCATATCGTATTTACTCAGATTAAACTACAATTTAGGTACAGTTACTGAGTTACTCGCAAAAGTTCTCGGACACTCCTATGTTACCAATGTAAATTGAACATTTTGAAGCCGCTTTTTTTCATATAAAAATCGATTTTATAGCAAAACCTTCAAGACAATTTTTGTTGCAAATTTCATTGCCTTCAATTTTGCTTAAATGAATTTTTTATTATTTTGTTTGACTGCGACTTAAACAAGACTCTGTAAAACACAAAAAATATTATCATCTATATCTCGGAAACGGTGCGATAAAATAGAAAAATGTACCTATAGAAACAAAAATGTAGACAATAAAATTTTCAATAAAATGCCTATTAATATTTAATTTTTTTGCAACGTATTTGAGATATAGATGACAATAATTTTTGCATTTTACAGAGTCTTGTTAAGTCGCTGTCAGTCAAAAACGTTCCGACAAAATAAAAAAATGTATATAAACAAAATTGATGGCAATGAAAATAATAATAACAATGAGGTAATAAATACCCCAAATTATAATTTATTCTTTTCTTTCTGCAGAGTATCCTCGCCAGCGGTTCCAAAATTTTGCAATTTTCAGTTAAATACTGAAATTCGGTCTCTGTAAAACATTCTTTTTTAATTAGTTCAAGCAAGTTTTTTCCCATTGAAAGGGAAGGAAGGCAATAAAATTTGCAACAAAAAATGTCTAAAAAGTTTTCCTGTAAAATTGATTTTTATATGTAAAAAATCGGCTTCAAAATGTTCAATTTACATTGGTGTCATAGGAGTGTCCGAGAATTTTTGCGAGTCACTGTAGGTAGGTATAGTCACTCCCGGTCGTATTCGTACACTCCTATGTTAACAATGTAAATTCACCATATCAATATTTTAGAAAACCCAAAAAGAGCACTAACACTTTTCAGAACTAAAATGTTTTTAAGTTATAGGCGTTTCAAGATAAGCGATACGCTACCTTGCGGCAAATTTTTGAACTAACGTTATGGGTACGTATTTTAAATACCAGGTTTAAATACAGTTGTAAATGTATTTTCTGAATGTAAAGTTGTGAGTTTTCCTAACAAAATTCTAATAATGGGTGGATGGTTTTGTTCAGTTTTCGGGTGCAACTCTTTGATTAAGAGAAATCTCGAAATTAGTTTTCATGCCTTTCCCAAAAAAGGAGAAGAAAATGTGTACATACACAACAAATTGAATATTCGTGAACTGGTTGATCGCCATGCAGCTTGGGTAAAGAACTTAAAACTTGGTAAGCCAGTTTCCAAGTATATGAAGGTTTGTTCACGTCACTTTAAAAAGGATGACTATTTTTATCGAAGAAGTATGTATTTTTACAGTTATGTGCATGATTCTAATGAATTAATGTTTTGAAAAAAAACTTTAATGTTTTTTCCAGGTGGCTCAACTGCAAGACCGTTTCTGAAGAAAACTGCAGTTCCCACGCTTCATTTACCTTCAGTACATCATGGAGCAAGTGTAAATATTGCAACAAGTCCGAATGAAAATTCTCGAAATGAACGTGCTGAAAAGAGAGCCAAAGTTAAAGAGCTTTTAGTGCAATCTTCACCTAATGAATCATTAGAGCACGCCGAAGTAGAAGAAATTGCCTTCGTACAAGACGAAATTGATGCCGCAGAAGGATACCCAACCTCTTTATGTTGGCCCAAAACAATTTAAAGACTTTCAAGTTCAAGTCAACACTCCAAACTTAGTTAATATTTGTAGTTTAATAAGCACTGATAGTGCATTAAATAGTTTTACAGGACTGAGCAGTTTCGAAATGTTAAATACCATTGAGAAAGGCGTAAAAACATTTTATTGTGATGAACGACTTCACAAATTAAATATTAGGGAGCGAATAATTTTAACTCTTGTGAAGTTGAAATGTAATTTGTCATACTCTATTATATCAATATTATTCGGCAAAAGTGTTCAGTTGGGCACAGACTATATTTTTAAAATGATAGACATCTTATCTGCGGCTCTCAACCTAATATAGAATTTATAGAAATGGAGGAAATTTAAAGAAATGTACCTTTGTGCTTTCAACATTTTCGAAATGTATGTGTTGTGCTTGATTGCACCGAAGTAACAATTCAGAAGCCGAAGTGTTTATGTTGTAGGATAAGATTTTATTCACAATATAAAACTAATGATACAATAAAAATAATGACGGGTGTTTCTTCAGCAGGGGTAATAACCTTCATATCGGCAGTTTATGGTGGCCGAACTTCTGATAAAAAGATATTTGAGGAAAGCGATCTTATTACTAGCTTAAATAGAGGCGAGGCAATTATGGTTGACAAGGGATTTCTCATCGATGATACGTGCAATGTATTTGGTATCAAATTAATTAGACCACCGTTTTTAGGAAAAAATAAGCAATTGTCTGCAGAGGATGCAATTTTGAATGCTAAAATTGCAAAAGCTAGAGTGCATGTCGAAAGAGTAAACCAACGACTTCAAATTTTTAAAATCCTTTCAGGTTCTCTACCGTTTTCACTTGTTAAGCGAACGAATCAAATATTTATAATTGCAAGTGCCATTACAAATTTGTCCGCACCAATTTTGTTAGGTTCATCATTAATTAATTTATATATTAATATATTAATTTATATAATAATATTATATATTATATATTATAAAATTCTTGTTATTTTTATCATTAATAATTAATAATCAATAATAAACCTATTAGTCCAGGGAAATTTGATATTAAAAACGCGGTTCTAGGAAATAAGTGACAGAAAGCTGAATATTTGTAGAAACGTTGTTTTTGTAGTTCTAAATAAGAACTGAAAATTTTTTAATTAGAACATCGTGGATTAGGCCTATTGGGGAAACCATGTTAAAAAAACGCGCCTTGTGCTATACCTCCAAGGTGGCGAGGAAAGAAGTACACATTAGAATTTTATTATAAAATAATAATTTCCCTCGAGTTGAGTAAATAATAAACCTATCATCTAATTGTGATTTTGTTTAATAAATTTTTACAATCCAATCCTGATTTTAATTTCAAACTCAAGGCGATTTTGAACAAATTATTTATTAACACATACGGTGTGGATCATGTTTTCAAAATACTTCTTTTTAATTGTGTGTAACATTTCTTTAGAAAAATCGTAGTCGTGTGCAACGTTAATGATTATCATTGAATCATCGAAAGAGGCATAAATAGCTAAATAACAATAATTGAGATTTAAAATACTCATGCCTAAATTTACTTGACCATAGTATTTATGCTTTTTTTTTCAGCTGGAACTCGACGTTCACTTGCTGCACAAATTTTGAAGATTTAATTGCTTCATTTATATTTGATGTTGCTCCTAGTAAAAAAGTAAAAATTTATTTTCAGGTCATACAACACTATACGGTTACTTACCTTCAAATAGGCATTTTCAAATCTTACTCCATCAGGTGAATAACCGAGCCAGAGATTGCCTTCAGGAATAATCAAGCCAAAATCCTTTACATCCAGTTTTGTTGTCCGAATGAACTTACTCCTGGCATCGCCTTCGTATTTAAGTCCATGTGAGACATACTTGTTTTTAAGAGGCAATGAGAAAAAAAAACTTGATGATTTCCTAACCCAATTATCATTGTTTTTATATGTATATATCTCGTAGCATCGTGATCCCGTCATTCTATATTTTCGAGCTCCTAGCCACATTTGGCTAAGCTGTGAAATGCAAATATATTTTTTAATATCGTCTTCATGAAATAATTCTTGAATTTTTTTAATACAGCAGTCCCGAATTTCCACTTCTTGTGCTGCCAACAATTTCATTAACACAGATTCCGACATATGCGACAATAGAACGCACGACAGCCTTGGATTATTTTCAGGCTCGCTCTGTGATGGTACCTCTTTATCTACACGTTCAGAATTATTGTTACGACCAGCCCTGTAATATAACTCATTACTTTTAATCACATACACATTTAATATCAGTTTGTGAAATCATTTCAATTTCATGTAAGTTATCTCTAAAACAATACGTAAGATGTTAATTTTGGAATAAAATTGAACATACCTTGATGTACACCACAACAACGCTGCTGAAATATGTTTACAACGACCTTCTTGTCCGGCTTTACATGTACAAGTAATATTGGAAACTTTAGCTTGGTTTTCATTTAATTTGTCAGCCATTAACACATCTTTTATTTGATCTGGATCCGAATTCATTGTTGAAGTTTGCAAACACATAGCAAACAAATTTATTTGATCTGGTGGTCCAGTACTTTGACCACACAAAATTATATGTCCTGCATGGAGAACCGATTCACCTTCGTAAATGCACCTCGAATTGGCATCTCCACCCATGTACTCCATATAATGGAAAGCGCTAAAGCGAAGACCCGAGCCAGACATTGTTTCTAAAACAAACTTTTATAAATATTAAATTAAGATTTTAAATTAAAGGGTATCCATGGATAAGATAGTCAAAATGCCCTTATCTTTAAATATTTTAATTTACTTGATAAAAGGGTGCCTTGCGGTGTAAAAATAAGGTGTTCATAATAATTTGCTTCAGATGCTTGCTCCACCCCTTCTGAGGGTCAAAAATAGGATTCTTCAGTTATTATTTTTTTTCTGACGAAATAGCAAATAAAAAATTTTGAAAATATTTATAGATGTAGTGATTAGAGTCATCTTCCAACACAATTTTTTTTGATCCCCTGAACACTCTATATGCCTCCTAAAACTATTCCAAAAAGTTAAAAATCGATCTTTTTCTTATTTTTTGAAGCCCGGTAAAAAAATTTTTTTTGCCATTTTTTAGGTTGTACTTAAATCTAACATCCTGAATTTTTTCAGATTTTTTGCTGAGGTGCGCCAACCCTAAAAATCATATTTTCTGCATTTTTTAACATTCTTGGCTATTTTGGACTTCTTAACGCAACTAAAACTTTTTGTAAAATGTGTATCATGGGTATTTTTCACAGAAAATAAATCTTACTGACATATTATTCAAAATTTTTCAACCAAAGACTCAAAATAAACTCGAAAAACTCATAATAGAAGTAAAACGATTAAAAATGTATCACTTTTTTGTTATTTTTGTCCCTTTTTGTTCTTTTATAGAGGCTAGATAATACTCTTGACGGAAATCAAGATCTTTCTTGAACTGGTCAAGTGGTCATTACGTTTTTTGCCTCTTTCTCTTACTCTGCCTAATTGAAATATAGTTGTTCTTACATACGAAACTTTGCAAGCCATGAAAACGAACAAGAACTATATTTTTGGGAATTTTTTATGAGATTATTAATAAAGATATTGATATAAGCTTGGAAAAGCTTAATAAATATACTCTTGAAATACTTAAAAAACATTTTTTAATATGTTTTATGCATTCTTTATATACAGAAACATTATTTGAATGAAAAGTAGCGCTAGTGTTAAAATCTTGAAAATGGGCCATCTAAAACAATACAAATCAGAAGTTTTAGGTTCCATATAACACTATAGCAACCGCCTGAACTAAACTTATCTTAAAATTTTAATTTTAACTACATTTTTTTTAAAAACAGCGAAAAAAAATTACAATTTTTCTGTTTTTTTTTCATTTTTTTATCGCCATTTTATTATTTTTGCATGTATATTAAAAATTTTAGTTCAGTCGGTTGCTAGTGATATATTGAACCTAACGCTTTTGATTTTTTTGTTTTAGATTACCCAATTTCAAGATTTTAACTCCAACGCAGCCCCACCTACTAATAGAGGCATGACATTTAAATAATGTTTCTGTATATAAAAAATGCATAAAATATTTCAAAAAATTTTTTTAAGTATCTCAGGAGTGTATTTTTAAAGCCTGACAAACCTCATATCAATATCTTTAGTAATAATCTCAATCAAAATTCACAAAAATTGCTTTTTTTTAATACAATTCATGCTTCTAAGAGCTAATAATAATAATAATAATAATAAGCTTTATTTACGGAGAAATAACTCCGTTAGTTAATAAATAACTAATAAATGATAAAGGAACAAAAATAACAAAAAGTGATACATTTTTAATTGTTTAACTCCTAAGTATAATGAGTTTTTCGATGGTATTTTGACTCTTTGGTTGAAAAATATTGAATAATATGTCAGTAAGATTAATTTTCTGTGAAAAATACCCATGATACACATTTTACAAAATGTTTTAGTTGCGTTAAGAAGTCCAAAATAGCCAAAAATGTTAAAAAATGCAGAAAATATGATTTTTAGGGTTGGCGCACCTTAGCAAAAAATTTGAAAAAATTCAGGATGAATGGCAAAAAAAAATTTTTTGTCGGTCTTCAAAAAATAAGAAAACGATCGATTTTTAACTTTTCGGAATATTTTTAGAAGGCATATAGAGTGTTCAGGGGATCAAAAACAATTGTGTTGAAAGATGACTCTAATCACTATATTTATAAATTTTTTCAAATTTTTTTATTTGCTAGTTCGTCAGAATAAAAATAATGACTGAAGAAACCTATTTTCTGACCCTCAGAAGGGGTGGAGCAAGCATCTGGAGCAAATGATCATAAAAACCTTAATTTTACACCTCAAGGCACCCTTTTATCAAGTAAATTTAAAAATTTAGAGATAAGGGCATTTTGACTATCTTATCCATGGATACCCTTTTAACCTCGAATAACATGGTCCAAGCTTATTTATACCACTTTTTGTACATCTTTTAAGTTGGTATTATTATTATTTAAATATTTGAAATAATTATTTCAAATATTCCAATAAACACTCACAAGTACCGTGATATATTGAAAATATATTTAATATAAATAAAAACACTACAGCGAACCATCTAAAACCAACCCACAACGTTAATACCATTAGTAGCCGCTATGGCGCTGCAATCTTAAATTGAAACGCCTATCACATGTAAAATACACTGTAAGTATATAATCGCTGTTTAGTGCATTTTTTGGGTTTTCTAAAATATTGATATGGTTAATATCGAGTTACACTACTTAAACCACGTATCAATAGATTAATGTAAATTCAAGCTATTGAAGACATTTTTTGATACATAAAAATTACTTTTAAGCAAAACTTATTAAACACTTTTTGTTGGAAATTTCATCTCCTGAATCTTTCTTATATACAGTTTTCCGATTTGTCGCACCGTTTCCGTTTTATAGTGACATAGAAAAGACTCTGTAAAATACAAAAAATATTTTCATCTGTATCTTATTAGAAACGTTGCTACAAAATGGCAAAATATGAACAAAATGATAGGAAATGAAATTTACAATAATAAATCTTAAATCATTTTTTTATTTCGTTGTACCAATTTTGAAATACATATGAAAATATTTTTTGAATTTTACAGTCTTTTAAGTCACTGCAAAATGGAAACGGTGCGACAAATCGAAAAAATGGATATAAAAAAAATTAAGAGGATGAAATTTCCAACAAAAAGTATCTAATAACTAATAAGTTTTATTGTAAAAGTAATTTTTATGTGTCAAAAAAGGTATCAAAAGTTTGAATTTACATTGTTTACATATGAGTGTAAGAAGACGACCGCGGGTTACTGAGTTATATTCTCACACTTTAGATATGTAATATATAAATTCGTATAGTCCCTAAATATTTCCAATCACATAAATTAATTAGGATTGGTCTATAAATGTCAACCACTAGGTGCATCGGTCAAACTATAAGGGTCAGATGGTTAAACACTTGTGGACCATATGTAAAACCCAGCACATTGAAACCATAACTTATAAAATCATCCCCTTTGCAGCAAATACATAAAATCTTAAGAAAGCAAAGTTTTTCAAGTCAGTCTGAATATTTTTATTGTACAGTTAAGTTCTCGATTTAGAATTAAGTTTAACGTTAAGTTCATCATTTATAATAAATAAATAAATTTTAAATTATAAAAAGTTTTATTATAAAATAACAAATAATAACTACTGTACCTACACTTCAAAAATTAAAATAAACGACTAATAAATAAATAACTTTATGTTAATAACATAAACGCGAAAATGCCTGGCGGCTTGCGCCTTTTATATTTTGACGCCGCAGGCGACCGCCTGTTGTGCCTACTGGTAAATCCGGCCCTGGTTTTTGAGCCTTCCATGTTTTATATAAAATAAAAATCAAAAAGATACTTACCGTTTTTACTTCCCTATGGTAGAAGCTTTATCATGGCAAAAAAACTTCAGTTTTTAATAATTTGATATGTCCAACATGTTCCAAAACATGTAAGTAGATGCAAAAAGTCGATTTTTGCAAATAACACAAGGTTCCGGATCGCGTTTGAGGTTGCAAATTTAAATAATGGCATGGATCGCAAAATAAAACCATTCGCTCGATTTGCAAAACTTTTACAATTTTCTTGATGGTGAAAACATTTGACAATTCGATTTTTGCAAATTGGATAAAGTTCCGGATCGTGTACGAAGTTGCAAATTTATGAATGCATCAAAATAAATGTTCTCGTAGTTTGCAACCAAAATTCAAAACTTTTGTAATTATTTCGAGACCACCTTGCTCGAAAAAATGACCACGAATTGAAAAAATTATAAATAAACATGTTCCGATCAACGTAAAAGGTTGCAAATCTATACAACTGTTCGGTATATTTTTCCAATGTCTGTCAAGTTTGCAGAACTTTTGGAATTTTTTTGGTCAGTTTATTACAAAAAAACATTAATTTTTAATAAAAAATATGTTCCGTACCCTTAAATTAGTTGCAAATTTGATACATGATATGAAATAATATATTTAACACTACTCCAAGTTTGCAAAACTTTCGGAATTTTTTTCGAGAGCATTCAGCAAAATTCAATTTATTTGCAATTTTAACAATGTTCCGGACTTCGAAAAAGGTTGCAAAATGAGATTTATTGCTTTCTTGATATACCATTCACTTGTGCAAAGTTTGAAGACTTTTGGAATTATTGTTAAATTTGCGATTTTTAATGTCTATAATGACTGGCCTATAAAGAAATAATATGTTTTTTCTACAATAATAATGATGATTATAAATTATGATAAATAAAATATTTTTGGACCTAAATTCTAATAATATTCTAAAGAAACTGCAAGTCTTCTCTTAATATTGTTTGTTAATAACAACAAAAACTATTTTAATAACTAAAATTCGATCTGTAGACTGGAATTGGACGTAGTTATGCAAAAAGGAACCATGTAAGCAACAAAGTCATAAAATTTAGTTTATTTGCTATAAGTGACCGAAATAATGTGAAAACTAATTTTCACAACATTTTTCTGGTAACACAAATTACATATTATATGTTATTTAAACAAAATTAAAATATGCATAATTATCAACCGATTTAATTATATTATTTTAACTTTTAAGCTTCATTATCTCAAAACTAACTATTGGTGGATGGTTCCTTTTTGCATAACTACGTCCAATAATTTATAAAAATTTTCACACTTCTTCAAAATCTATATCTATTAAATCTAATCTAAATTCACAAGCTTCAACATTTTTTAGAAATTTGTAAAAAATATTTGGCGTCACTAGGAACTAGTTTTAGCATTTCCTTCAAATCCTTTATTTTAGCTGCTGATAGTAGTTTACCATTTGGCCAGAGCAATGGAAAATCTACGGATTTTTTTGAAATACTTAAACTTATTGGGTCATTATTTTAATTATGTTTCATGAATAGTGTCAAAGTCACATCTTTTCGTAGTTCTATCTCACATGTATTGAGCCAAAATATCTTTTCCTTGTTAGTGGCCTGTTTTCTATTTGTTGTAGATTTTAGATTCGTTCTACAGACAAAAAATCTTCAGTGTTTATTTTAGTTACTGTAAACTTTTCACGATTCCATTATGATGTTCATGAATTCAGCGTCCGGGTAAAGTCTGATATGAGTTTTCAGAGCACATTCTACATCTCCAAATTCTGAATCATTTGCTAGATAAGTATGCTCTGGTTGGAGAAATCTTATTACAATGTTTTGCAAATATTCATGATTCTGAAGAATGTGAACCAACATAGCAATCGATTTTGCGCAGAGATTTTTATCCTTTCCTAATAACTTAATAATAAAAATAATAATCCTTCACTAATAAATTAATACACTAGAACCCCTCTATAACGAGAGCTCAAGGGACCAGCCTACTTACTCGTTATAAGCAGATTTTCGCTATAAACAGTCAGTTTAGCATGTAAAAAAAAGTCAAGGGACTAAACTTTTACTCGTTATAATCGATAAATCGTTATAACCGGACTCGTTATAGAGGGGTTCTACTGTACCGTTTATCTGTATCGTTTAGAAAATGAACCCAAAATAAAATTTCAAGTAGATTTGTGCTATGTAGTATTGTATTTTAAAATAATTTTAAGTTATAGTTTGATTTTCTACGTAGTACTCTATTTTTTTTAACTTTAATTTAAAATTATTATCGCTTAGCATATCATAAACGATTACAATTTGCATTAATGGCTCAACATACTTGAAGCATTAGTTCAAACAACCATTTTTACTGAAAAATCTATATTTTTGGGGCTATGGGCATGTGAAGGTGAAAATTAAAAAAAATGCTTTAAAGTAGCCTCTCTCGACGGTTTGAATTAAAAAAAAATGTTGTTAAATATTTTTCTTATGTCCAATTTCTTCAGCTTGAGATATCTATCAGATAAGTTTAAGTATAACCAGTATAACCAATCAAATTTTTGATTTGTTATTTTGAATTTAAATTACTGTTGTTTAATCAAGCTTATGTCACCAAAACTTCAAACTCAAGTAGAAAATGTTTTACAAAAGGCCACTGAAACAAATAGAAGTTTTGTAAACAAGTGCAGCCATCATCTATCCGAATCAAAAAAAAATAACTGAAAAACTTATTTATAGCTTTTTCTGAAATAATTAGGAGAGCAAATAATAAAACATTGCAAATTTAACAATAAGCATAACTTGGTTTGTAAATCAATTATACGCTCAATCAATTATATATAAATCAGTAAAGTAAATTAAAGCCCCGTTAAAACAAGTTCTAATTATTATTAATTACCTGAAAGCATACAATTCTTTGTCAACGTCAACCAAGCCAAATCATCAATCATCAACGTGCCAGCAGGGGTTCATATTAGAATAAACACCATTATCTACTTTAATGACATTCGTCAATACCGAAATACCAATCCATTAAGCATAGCAATTTTTGTCCACTCACTGGGAGCAGCCCATCCAATGAGTACCTAAAAGAACATTTAGAATAAATTTTTGAGTACCTACTTGTACCCTTGTTTTGTTATAGAAACTACAATTCAACAAACCTAGAACCGAAGTAGTTAAATTTGTCCAGCTCAAAACTTGCTATTAGTGCTGGGAATCATAGTTGAAAATAATACTTTCTCTAAACAAAACTTTCCAATCTTTTTCAGATAAGCAATTTAAAATTGAGTGAACAAAACGAACTTTGTCATCTAATTATTATATTTCTTTATAGGACCACAATCTAAAATAGAAAAAAGAGTTATTATTTACAAAATCAATGCTCGTTCAATACTAACCTGTGACGTGCTATCTGTGGCATATCTGGAATAATCAAAATAAAATCTCCTTCATCCCAGACGAAGATATTCATCAAATTGATGTCGAATCACTCCAATTTAGATAGAATGCAGAAGTATTCATAATCTCCGAATCTCGATGGTTGTTGTCCTTCTAATCGCTGCTTTCGTATGCAAATCTGCATCGATGTGGCTAGGGGTACCCCTAAGAGTAGACTTATGGTAATCATTTTATATTATATTTTGTAGCTTAATAAAAGTTTACAAAAAATAATTACCTTTACCCAAACAAGTAATTGCCGTTCGTATTTATGAATAATCAACACAGCTAATTATTATTTGTATTGCATATAATCACTTTTCAGGAAAAATGTAAAGACGTACTTGAAAATTGTCAAATTTTTACCGATAAAGCAGTTTTCTGTAACTAACAAATGTAAAGCCGGCGTCACACCGGAATTTTTTGTAACTTCTAAAGCTCAGTTTGCATCCAATTAATGCTACATAAATTAAAAACTGAAAATAACACTTTTTCCCGACTTTTTCTTTCAAATCTCGTTTTCATGTGAATTTTTATTTATTATATTAAATTAATTACGTCAAATAAATATATCCATGAAAACCAGATTTAAAAAAATTATGTTGATTGTAGCAACTTCAAGATAATATTATCAATATTATGGAAAAAGTTTTAAACATTTTTTGAACAAATGATTAAAAAAAAAGTTGAAAAGTTGCGTACATTTTGACGTTCGACACACGTTCAAATACTCTCTTTGGTTTATCTTACGTGCTAGACGAAAGACGAATCAATATTATTTACATCATCACAATAATTAAGAAATACATTCATTTCTGAATAAATCTGGTAATTTTTATTTTATTTTACATGAAATTATAAATTAATGTATTTCGTAAGTATTTTATTTACTATCACAAACATAGTTTTTTATTTCATTTTCCGATCTTCCGCTCTTTTTTCTTCTTTTATTTTCTTCTTTTATTTACAAGTGGTTACAGCAAAATTTCCTACCTACGTCCAATATCAAATATAAATTCATGCGTATCCGCAAAATTATAATAAAATTAAAAAAACTTCTAGAGACGCTGTGCAACAATAAAGATAAAATCAATCCAATGGATAAAAGCGTTACAGCACAGGACAGTTGGCTCTCGACAACTGGCAATGACGACAATTGGCCTTCGGGACCTGTACCTATCCAAAAAATGCCCAAATCAATTACAAAACGAGTCCCCCATCCACTCAGACACACAAAAACTTTCCTCCGCAGAAATATAGCCAAGCCAATCAAAAATGTTGGATTAGTAATGATTTTTAAAAATTTTTATTAAACCGGGTGCTGAATTAGTTAGCCGAACATAGGAAATTAATATGTAAAAACTTATTTATGCAAATTCCTGCTTCCTTAATTATTTTAGAGAAAAAATGAAAGACACAAAAATCATGCAGAAACATAATCTACGAATGATGAGAACATTAGATTTCATATAGCTAGTACTTAAAAAGTCCAAAAATGCTTTTTAAATTGTTAAAATTTTGATTCATCGGACTGGCCATGGAATAAATTCAATTTAATTTCTATTTTCAAAAATAATTACCTTGGAAACTTTCATGGCCAGTCATATAAATTAAACTTTTAACAATTTTAAAAGCATTTTTTGACTTTTTAAGTAAAAGCTAGATAAAATCTAATGCTATTATCATGCGTAGTTTATATTTCTGCATTATTTTTATCGAATCGAGTAATCACATTTTTTCTAAACTGGATTTTAATCCCATATTAATGCATTAATCCTATAATATTACAATCTTTTATTATACCAACTTACAAAATTTACTATTTGAAAAAAATTATATTCTATACATAATCAAAAATTTAAAAAGGTGAAGAGAAAATCAAATCTTGGTCGTTATTCTACGGTAGCTAAAAGACAGCGTCTTTATTTGCATGATATAGAAGTCGAAAAGTATGAAAAGCATGACTTTCAGCTGCAACTACTGTCATGCATTGAAATGGAAAAAAGAAGCACCTGGCCTATGTTGTTGTAGTGGAAAAGTTTTACTAGATGATATTCTTGAACCACCAGAGAGCTTACTACTTGGCACTCACTATAATTCGCAAGATTTTCTTAAAAATATACGAAAGTAGAACTCAGCTTTTCAAATGACAGCGTTCCGTGCTACCGAGATACGGCATGGGAATTTTATTCCCACGTTTAAAGCAGTTGGTTCCCTATTTCCAACAACGCAGGAAGAGCTGAAATTTTCACAAATCTATTATATAAAAATGAAAGTTTCTTTGTTCGTCTTTTAATAACTCATGGACTCTTTGACCGATTTCAACCAAACTTGGCACACTTACTCAGTAGGACTTGACGAAGGTTTTTGTGTAGGAATCTTTAAAAATGTGAGAGGAGAAATAGAAAAATTATGTATGGATTAAATTGTAAGTTGGTAATACATTTTTACTATATAAATTCGGATTTTCGAAATGTGACAAACTCGAAGAACACCCAATATTTTTATTGCCCTTGAGGGATTTTGCAAAATATACTAAGTTACTTGAACTTGAGTCGCTTACTATATAAGTAGATATTTAAATTGAATCCAATACAAACAAAGGAATTTCGACTTAAACAAACGAGCAACGGGAAGCAAAAGTGGAAAACGTTCGAGTACGTATTGCTCTATCCAGACCAACACTGCACACTGATTTCTTAATAAAATGCTTTTGGACAGGACAAATTATGCTTGCGTCTGAGAGTAAGAAACCAGTTAAACAGCGACTTGCGATGTATGTAGGTATAGGTAGTAATGCAACATGCAACTAAAATCGGCTATAAATATAATTTTGGTTTGTGTGTCAGGTTGCTAATACTAATTACCAACAAAATCATCTTGAAGCTCATAGGAGCGCTGCAGTTAAAGATGGAGCAGCTCAAAATTGTTATGAAACAAATACAACTAAAGTTCGAAAAAAGATACGGAAACGTCAATAAAGAATAAAAATTTGTGCAGCAATGAAGTATAAAGTAGACACAATTATTATGAAAAGATGTGATGAATTCTGGGTGCCGATCGAAGTACTTCAGACAAAGGCAAAGTAATTTTTAGAGAGACCCCGTGCAAAGCCGGGTATCCAGCAAGTATACATATAAGTATATTATGATAAAATTAAATCAAATAGATCTGTAAAATTTTGATGATGCGAAGAAGAAGACCGCTGTAAAGCACGATTACACACTAGAGGCAAAGAAGTGATTAAAATATTAAATGACCATTCACACAACAGCCTGCAAAAATTGAAAATGATAAAACTATTACCAAGATGAAACATCGCGCGGACGCGGAAGCAACGCTAGAAAACATCATCCAAGTTGTAGAAGAATTCCAGAAATTTCTCTCAAAAGCTGAACAAATTTGGAGGTGTTCATCCTGTTTTGTATGCGCCTTTGCCAAATAAAGAACGAGCGTCTATTCGAAATGATCCAAGTTCTAGAATCTACCTTAGAGCCAAGAGCGATCGCTTGTGATTATGAAGTAGCAGCTTTCGGAGCCATGATAGAGCGCTTTCCACAAGTTCGCATACATAGATGTTTTTTTCAGTCAAACAGTCAAAGTACTGTTTAATAAGGTTGAGATTACCTCACTTAGGGGGGGGGGTGCAGGAACATGTAACTGGTAGATCTCTATTTAGCAGTAGATACCCATTAATTATACAAATATCGTATCTTATTTACAAAAAATATCGTTTTCTAACCTAAGTTTGATCTATAATCTCTTTCGTTCCTCCGCTTGCCGCAATTTTGTCAACACTACACTCTCAAAGTCGGAAGGTTTAATCGTAGAACTTTGACTTTTTGATGCAAATCCTTGTCCTGGGGGTGGAATAACCCAACTGATTTCTAAAGGATTATTAGCTAATCCCAATTCAATATTAATACACATTTGAGCGGACCTTAAAGTGGAATATTCAACTAAGGCACTTCCGTTTTTGCGAGATAAAACTAAAGCAGTTATTGATCCATATTTCAATAAAAATTTTGTAAGCATTTCTTCACTGTAACCACCATTAGTTGCGTCACTTTTACGAGCCTTCCATTTAAGTTTTAACCGATGTTGATCGCTATTTGTTTCAGTTTTGTTCGAGTCGTTAAACAAATTATTTTTTAAATACTCGGCCTCTTCCGCGACCAATCTGAAACCTTCTTTACGTAACCTTTCAATTTCTTCTTTTAGTTTGTTACTTTCTCCTTTCGCCTTTGAACTTCTTTCTCTTGCTTCGAGATCTTCCTTTAGTTTCCTGCGTTTGCTATCGAGTTGCTGATATCTTATAGCCGCTGCTTTCTTTCCGTTCAGTACCTTATCGTAGGCTTTCCGTGCTACTTCGTCCGTTAAGATTGTCAAAATTTGCGTAAGTTGATGAAACTCCTTAGCTGCATCGGGATAGTCTGGATTCTTGTCCGGATGACACTTCAATGCCTTTTTACGATATGCTGTTTTTATTTCATTACTTGTGCTTTCTGGTTGGATTTCTAAAAGTTCGTACAAATCCATTTCTTCTATTTTTAATTCTGTCATTATAATAAAATTTAAGAATATATAAATTGTGTATCAAATTATGAATTGATATTCTATTATATAGTAATTATTATCCTTTATGATTAAAGGATTATCGGATTATAAATAGGGCTTTAAAGGTGATGGTAAATTCGTATCACTAATACATTACCCCTTTTTTAGTGAGATCGAAAGATGTAGTGTAGCTCAAAATTTTTTTTTTAATTTTAATTTTTTAGTTCGAAGTCTCAATACTTCGCTGGAAAACGTACCTTTCGACCCGATCGTGTAGTCATACTTCTAACTGCTTGGCCTTTTCCTTGATTTGTGACTGGTTTGGGATGAACAAGTTTTAAAAAGATTTCTGTTCATTTGGTAATGTTCGAGAACTATACTTTTTCCAGTATAATTTGAAACAAATGAAAACAGATTTGGAGCAAATGAAAACAGACTTAGAGCTAATGCTTGCTACACTTATTCCTTACACAGTTTGTTGTCGATCTGAAACAGGCAACCCGGCTAACCTGTTATCGAGGGGTAGTGATTTAATCAACAATTCCAAAAATGCTTGACAAATCGGTATCTGATCAATTGAGAGCGGTTTGTGAGCTTCTCATTGTTGAACAACAGCATGGTTTATTCACGGTTCGTTCTACATCGACTAATTTACTAACATTTGTTTCGTATAATCTTGAGGCAGTGGCGTAACATTCGGTTGAGGGACCCGTGTGCGAAGTTGTGAACGGGGGCCCTGTTTTTATACAACCCAAAAATTAGACTTTTTTTACCTTTTTATTTTCTGATTATCTGAATGTCATTCCATGGAATGTCATGGAAAGTTTTTATTCTTTGTCAGAAAAAACCTGGAAATGCCAGGATTTGATTTGGAAAATTTAGTGGAAACACTGAATTATTATTGGTAATAATGGTAATACTAAGTCTAACGTTATACCAGATTTATCCGACTAAAATTACCATTTTAGAAAAATTATGAGTTAAACTATTTTTTTTGCATCGGCAATACAGAGCATTGACAAACTGCTTAGCTCCATCTATGAGGCTTCTTAAGTCTACTTCTACTTTTTAAGTGGCGTATGATTAACTTGAATTTTGAAAATCATTTTTCTGGCAAAGCTGAAGTCATAAATCACTAAACAAAAAAATGTACTGCTGCTAAAATGGGAAACCATTCCATATTCATTTGTATGATGTAGTGTCGGCAATTTAAAATAAAGATAAATGATGCCCACTTTGTTAACCTCAATAAGAGAAGACTACAAAAATATAATATTTCATTGTGAATATTTGAAATTAAATACTAATACTAGATTATTTCATTATATTTTTATTGGCTTTAAATTTTTTTAAAAAGGTTGACAAAGGTCACAGTAGAATTGGAGGGCCCTTTTAGCAGGGGGCCCGCGTGCGTCGCACCCACCGCACCCCGGTAGTTCCGCCACTGTCTTGAGGCATTTGAAGACCATAATCAGGTTGATACCGTTTACACTGACTTTGCAAAGGCTTTCGATCGTGTTTCTCATGTAGCGCTTTTGGAAAAACTTTCACTTCATGTGTGCTGAATTGATGGTTTAGCACCGGGGTCTCCAAACTTTTTAACCTAAGGGCCAGACTGATTGCTCCACAAAGCCCCGAGGCCTCAGTGACTAACGAAAAAATTCAAACCCTTATCAGGTCCGCTCTCGCGGGCTGGCCCGCGGGCCGTAGTTTGAAGACCCCTGGTTTAGCAGGTTCTTGATCGGTAGAACACAATAGGTCCGAACTATCTATCGTCGACTATTCAAGTATCATCTGATGTTCCGCAAGGATCTCATTGTGGTCCAATTCCTTTCTTATTATTCATAAATGATATTGGGAAGTTTTTGTTGAATTCTCATTTCTTATTATTTGCTGACGATCTGTGAATTTTCAAAACTATCAGTTCTACAAGATATTGTTCACTTTTACAACATGATCTTAACAATTTAATGAAATAGTGTGTAATAAATAATTTTGAGCTTAATTTTGAAAAGTGTTCAGTGATCTCTTTTACAAGAGGTCCTAGCACTTCATTCGGTTACAATATTGCGTCACCGAAATTGATGATCTAGGTGTTCGTTTAGATATTGCTCTTTCATTCAAAAGCCACACGGAAAAAAAGGATTTCTTAAATGAAGAATAAATATTTTCTTGAAATTATTTATTTCATTTAAAAATATAATTTCTTCGCGCAATAAAATATGCTTGTATTAAAAATATCAGATTTCTACCAACAAGAATATATTAAATACATATAAAACTATATATTTTTGGTTGATTTCATATGGAATGACCCATAAGTACTATTCGCAAAATGGTAAATAAGTTGCAAATAAACTACCCCAATATAAATAAATAATTTAAAAGGTTAAATATTATTTAGAAACACTAGTGAACTGAACTCATTTTTTTTTAACAAAACTACATAGATCTCCACAAATTTTTAATACGCAATTTAAATTACGAAAGCTACGATACGAACCAATAAATAAATAAATAAATAAATAAATAAAGGCCACTGCATTAAAATTTAAAAAGATTAAATCAACAGTAAAATTCATATTTGAAATAAATAAGCGATTAATTAAAATTTATATTAATAATTGAAGATCAATAAATAATTATAAGAACATCAGTTAGGATTTTTGAATAAAAATGATTTCGTCGGCCAGGAACAGTGGCGTATTTAGAGAGGGGGCAAAGGGGCAAGTGCCCCCCCCCCCCCAAGGATAACTCGGATTGTACCCCTAAAGCCCCTCCTGATAAAAATAATGTTTACCACGAAGTTTTAAAATTTAAATAACTTTAAATTATTTTTATGTATTTGTTTATTTATTTACTAGCTGGAAAGCCCGTCCGCGGACGGGTAGTTAGACGGTTGATCCGTCTTTTAGCGGTATAATATTTAATTTATATTTCCGCTACTGGGTGATTCCCGTTTTTCTATATTTTCAAAGTAACGCAAAAAGTTGCTGCTAAACAGCTAAACTTGATATGCCGTAGGGCAATTAAAAATTTTTTTTATAATATAATAATAAATAAGTTTCTCAAATTCTAATTTTCTTTAGCCGAACGTTTTAATTTCCCTCACTTTTGCTTAAAAACAAAAAATTTCCCAGTTTTTTCCGACGAAATTTGTATAATTATTATTCTGTCTTCTGTATAGGTATTCTAGAAGAGTGGGAATTTTATTATAAGTACTGGAGGGCGTTCACCCCCAGACCACCCAGTTTACACTTTTGACTATAATTTTGACAGTTAACTTTCAAAGTAACGTAAAAGTTGCTACTATTCTCTAAAAATCCTGCGATATGTACTGGAGGGTGTTCTACACCCCCCAGACCCCCCGGTTTACAATTTTGCTTTTATATTTTTATATTATTTTTATAATTAACTTTCAAAGTAACACAAAAAGTTGCTGCTAAACACTGTGAGCAGTAAGGTAATGGGCTAATCCCATAGATTTTTTTTATTATTGAAATCAAATATTTAGATGTAAATAAGGTCCCTCCGCCATAAAAAATTTTTTTGATTAATTTTTAGTCATCAAATGCAAATTTAAAAATTGAAAATTTTTTAAAAATCTAAAACGCGGTAAATCGTGACGTAGAAAGCAGTTGTCCAATGACAAAAATGATAGATTTAGGCCACTCCCCTTAGCGACACTTGGAAGTTATTTTGAAATGTCAATTCGAAATGAGGTTAAATGAGTTTATTTTGATAATTAAAATTTGAAATAAGGTTACAAAATTTTGTTATTATTTGTAAGTTTGTAAAGTATTTTGGGTTTTGGGTTTTTCTCCAATACTGTTATTGTGGTTTTCCTTCTTTCGGTTCTTTGAAATTTATAACTTAATTCATCCGAGCCTGTAGATGGTACATACGCAGAACTTCCATCGTTGCTACCGGTCGACTTAGAAGAAGATAACTGTTTGTGCTTTTCTTTAAAGTTGACTACAATTTTCTTTTTTATACGAATAGGAGATGTTTTCACATCCACAACGTTAATTTTTGTAGTATTTGTTTGAAGACTACGTACTGTATTTTTCAAATTTGTTTGTATTCCAACTGATTTTGTCGATGGAAGTAATGAATCCATTTCAGGAGCCACCGATATAACACCCGAAGCACATGACATCAAACTACATTCTTCGACATTTTGTGGTATAGAAGAAAGATTCCTCACAACTTTTGATTTTGATGGCATTTTGGTAATTTTTAAATATTTTTTATTTAATATTTTCCAACTTTCTTTTTTAGGCAGAATTCGTTAAGCTTTTCAAGAGGGTTTCTAAAGGAGAATTGTCAATAAACTTATGTGGTACCACACCATGTTTAATTTTTAACTTACTTCCCATAGTTTTAAAGTACATCAAGTTTTCAAAATCGTGCTCAACATCAAAATGATATTCACAATAATGCCATAATGATTTTGGATAAAATGGTAATGATATGCTTGCTGTTTCATACCATAACTTTCTTGTAACTAGATCCATCGGAACGGAAAAAAATACTTTTTCAGAATTATTTGTGGTATTACCACATCTAGAAATGTCTTCTTCTTAGTAGGCATTTTGCAAAATATAACAAACTGTAATAACTTCCTTGTTCGGTTTTCTATTGGATTTAATTTTAATCCGATGATTTCAACTCAAAAATTTACACTAAAACTTTTAGGCTTAAAACCTTTGTCAACAAATAAGTAAAAGAATTTCTTACTCTATCATACTAACCATTTCGTAGGATATTTATGAAACCGATCGACAAACTTGATATCAAATATTATTTAACTGGGTGCATTGTATGAACCACAACTTTTCTGTAAGTGGACTTTGTTTAGAATTGCAATCTGTTTTCCATCATTTAAAATTGCCGCTAATTTCGTTTTGTTACATTTGCTTCCCCCTGTACATTTGTCGTACGCATGTCGATCTTTGTGCCGCCAAAACCTCAGTAGTACATCGAAAGGTCTTGAACGAGCAGCAAGTATCGAAAGCTAAAGGTCTACGCAGAGTAGATACCGGTAGTCGGTTTCTGATTATCGGAGCGGACAATTCCATGTGCTAATAAATGGAACTGCTCACATTGCAAGCGTGTAAATAAGCTCCGAAATTCGTTGTCTGCGCTGGTATTTATCGGAATGAAGTGTGCACAGTGCAAGCTTTTTTCGAATAAGCGCCGACTGAATCGCATAATTCAACGTAAAGAGATGTATGTGACCTCGTTCACAAGCAAGGTCGCATTAAAGCAGGCAACCGGTGCTGGCAGATTCATAAGAATGATTTGATCATTCTTGGTGACCGGTTGCCAGCTGCAGTCGTTAAATAATAATTCGGTACATTTAATATTAAGCAATAAATGAATAAAGAAGTTATAATTTTAATTTTTACGAAAATTTGAAGTATTTGAGAAACTCAACCAACACCATCGGTTTTTATTTATCCAGTAAATATATCCTATATTTTGGAAGCCACAGAATTAATTAGAAACAAATATTAAAAATATACAGTTTTATTATGTACACATAACACATTGGACAAAACCATAGCAACAATTAAAATATTACATAAATAAGTTATACCTACTCATTTACTATATTTTATTTATTAATTAAAATAAACGTTTAATTTTGAGTAAATCAGCAAAAAAATTGGTAGAAACAGAAAAAAATACATATTAATTTAATATTTTGTGTAATAGCCCTTCGCCTTGATAACTTTCTTGCTCCTTTTTGGCATAGATTCAATTAATTTCTTATGTGTTTCTAATATTTTGAAGTACCGTAAAAAGGTTATTCAAATTTTGATTTATCACTAAATAGAACATTTTTCTAATGATTGGGCAATTGCACATACTTATATTTTAGCAAATTGTAATCTACCCTTAATATTTTTAATTAATGAACGCTCAGATTTACAAGAAAATTTTTTCGGGGAAAAAACTTTTACTTCTTGAAAATGAGGGTGGTTTTTTTGAATATTTACGTAAATTATGTAATAGTTTAAGCTTAATTAATAAAATAATTTTTTAATAAAAATAAAAATTTTGTGAATTTAATTTTTTGTTTTGTAGCTGCCTTGTTTATTAGTTCCTGATTATCTGTGAAATGGATTGGTGTTTCAAAAATTTTTACTAGGCAAAAGTTGTAGTCCGTTAAATTTGCTATCCCGAATGGGGCGTTAGATTTTGTAAATGGTTTCATTTAAAAGACATGCAGTTTTGAAAAAATCAAAAAATAAAACAAACTTGAAATTTTCAACATTTTTGTACTTTAATTTATTCATAACTCGAAAGCCGTTGATTTCAGGTAATAAAAGGTTTAAATCTAGTTTATAGATTATTTCACGTTCTTTAAAAAAGCACTAAACCATTTCTCCTGCAAAATTAATATTTTCGGAACTGTGGTCATGTGAAAATAGAAATTAAAAAAAAATCTTAAAGGGGCTTAACACTCGACGGTTTGCATTTAGATAAAAATTTTTGTTAAATATTTTTCATACAAAAGTGTCTTCTATCACCACCTAAGTTATGTAAAAAATATAGAATCGTGAAATAGTCCCTTAACGTGAAAGGTTTGTAGCCTAGTTCTGTAAAAGCTGGACTAGCAATGAACCATAAATTAGTAATAATTTATTATCGTTGACGTTTTTTTTAATATTTAAATAATAAAAATTGTTGAGTTTTAGGTCTTTTAATCAATTTAAAGGACTCGAAACGTCGGTCAATTAAATTGATTAAAAGACCTAAAACTTTTACAACAAATTTTATTATTTAAATATCAATAATTTAATATCGTTTCAAATAATTATTAAATTACTGATAATTGACATAGATTTAATTGATTTTACACGTAAATAATGCAACTAAATAAAAAAAATTACTCATAAATAATAAAAAAAAAATTAGTTTGGTTCTGATTCGAACCCATAGTAGCTTTGTATGGTTTATTGCTAGTCCAGCTCTTACAGAACTAGGCTACGAAGCGGTGATTGCTAAAATGATCTCACACGGATACTTCAAGGTAGCTTTTAAAATTTTCAAAATCGATTTATTCAAAATTGGTTGAATATGGCGCGCTACTATTTCATTCACGTAATGTCGTAGGTGTAATCTTTATATAGTATAAGTATAAATCAAAACAAAATTTCACACATTTGAAGTAGCCCTTGTGAGGTGTTTTCTTTAAAATATTTTTTTAATTGCACTGGATCCAAACCGCGATTTGATTAAAATTTATTAAAATAAAAATTATTTAAATCAAATACATTAATTACCTAATTAGTTTATATTGTTGAGATAAACGCAAAAAGATGCACTTAATGTATAAATCATAACAAATCAATTAATTTTCGACGTATAAAATGTATTTGGTTATAAAAATTTTCTCACAGAGAATTTCTGAACAGGGAAGTAAACTTTTGTGTAAATTAAAATTTCAAAACTACTCATTGTAGGTATATGTATACGTAATTTATGTCAAAATAAATGCAAATGTCCAGATGTTCTTAATTTTTTCCAAATACCTATACCCTTTGCTTTTTTTAATAAGATGATATATTTTTACAGACCGACAAAGAAATAAATGAACCTATTTACTCGTATTTCATCCATTTAAAATACTTAAAATTTATTACTTTATTACTAGATCCTCTACCGTTAAGGCTGACAAGTGACAACCGATAGATAATAAATAACGTTGGATTGAATGCTAAAATTTGTTGAAATAAGTTTTGTCAGTTCACCTCTTGTATCTTTTCAATCGGTGCAATTTTCTAAAAAAAAGTCGTTATTTATAACAACCGAATTTAGTTGTTATGTCAGAAAATAACATAGAATTTCGGATTATATCTACAATAATAATTATTGTCGTTTCATTTTAAGCATTTAAAAAATTACTGCTGTTATCGCAGCCCATAGAATAATATTATTGAATTCAAGCAGGTGCAGGTTATCAGGTTTCTGATAACGCCAACTTCAAGATTAAAATTATTCCGAGGATCGTTGCATTCGTGCAGTTATACATAATATGTGGCGAACAATGATACTTCAACAAACGTCTTAAGAATTTAGTTTCTTAATACGATGCGAAAACAAAGATAGATACATACTACGCCGTTCGTTGCTTTTCAATACGATAACAATTAATCTGAGTCAGACAAAACCTGCTTTCATTCTGAGCACAACTCTTGCATGTAAGCTCCGACTTTCGGTACCGAAAACAAGCTAGCTGGTTGCCCGCGGCTACTCTGTTCGTGGCCTAACGCACGAGCTACAACTAAGGTTCTGCTAAGCATACTCCTTTTCATACAAGATTCAAACTCTTTATGAATCGTAACATCAATAACAGTTATAAATAAATTAAGTGCAACCAAAAGTGTTAATTTATTGCAACCTCTACATTCCGCACATAAGTGTTGTTCAAAGAAAACGTTCAGACGCACGTTTTCACGCGGCATCAACTTCGAAAGCAAGACGGTTTTTTCCGCAAACTTTCAAGTGTGTGTAAGCCCCAATCAGACTTTTTAAAAAAGCACTTCTTTGAATTTATATTTTTATTGCATTTTTAAATCATAATTTAACTTCATCTACTACTCAATTTTAAATTCAACAAACAATTTTATTTGAAGTTAAGATGTTGACGTTTAAAAAATTTTGTATGTAAGACTTAATATAAGACGTACAAGATATATTTTGTCTCTGTCTTGTACATGTAACTTTCGTAACGTGTGAAATGAAATTATATGAACTATAAATGGAACGTTTCCATTGGAGGAAAGCTTACTACGTCACTTTTTGGCGACTTTTCAAATGTATATTTTTATAATAATCAATTTATATAATTAATCCAGTATTTTTAAATAATTTTTTTAAAATTATTCTATGTATTTTATTGCCGACCATCGATTTTCATAGGCAAAAACCAAATTTTCGACTACTAGGGATTACCCCATTAAATAAATATGCTTTCAAAGTTTTAATTTTTTCTAGCCGAAAGTTAAACTTTCCTAATTTCTGCTTAACAATTCAAATTTCCCGGTTTGGATTAATATTGGACAAATATTTTCAGTCGTCCTTTTTTGGCTAGAAAAAAAAATCGATTAACCAGAGTGCTTTTTCCACCAAAAAATGACAAGTGGTAGTAGGAGCAGCAGAAGCGTGCTGGAATTTTATGTATTAGGATTAGTTACAAATGACGCGCATGAATGGATTAACGTGATTCTGAAAAATCTTTAATCTGACCCTCCCAAAGGCATTTTCTAAACACCCCACTGGCCAGGAATTATACTGTTCTATATCCTATTTTATTGTCTAGGACATAAAACAGTGTAATTCCTATAAATGAAGTCTAATATCCTATACAACTAAATTGGATATAGAACAGTATAATTCCTGGCCGACGATTTGTTAAGGAATGGCGCTATGCAAACGCAACGAACAAACGTTCCCAACTTGATTGTATGAGACTTGTGGCTGTACGAGCCGGATTACAGATGCAACATCCTCGCTGGCGGAATTTAGAAAGTGTGATGTCATTTTGACATCTTCGTATTTTTTTAAGTATTTATTTTTTTAAAGTAGTTAAGTTTAGACGCACTTTTATTTTAATTTTAATTTGTTTGCCATCACGTGGCGTCACCTAGCGTCTCTTTCGCGAACTGATAGAGGAATTTGGCTGGTTTTGATTCAAGACTTGCGCGTGAAGTCCAGCAAGGAGACGAAGGTTGTTGATCGACCGCCATTAGAAAAAGACATGTGAAAAGTGATCATCTTACCGTTTTCAAAGCTAATAGCACCCGATCTTATGTGAAGTTTTGTTACCGTTCGGTTATTATCGCGTTGTGCGAATTTATTTACTTCCGGGTTGCTAACAATCGCTTTTGCTGTTATAGCAATTTGCACTTATGTACAGATTTATTAAGATATCACGATCACTCACAACATCCTTTAACATCTCGAAGAAACTTAAAGAGTACGTTTTTTTTGTTATTACTTTCGGCTTCCGTTATATTAAGAATTTCATCTGTCAATCAACATAACCTCGAATGTTCAGTTTACCGCCATAAGTTTAGTGAAGTTCGATTATCTTTTAATGCAACCATTTGGCTCTACTATCGATAAATTAATGCCTGTAGACAGTTTACATATCGCTCCTACTACCCTTTGCAAAATTACGCATTACTACCGTTATTCCGTACAAGTATTGTTACTGCCGACGATTGTACCAGAAGACTATTGCTCGAAGTCGACTCGACAGAGTGCCTCTACGTCCACCTTGGTAGGGTCAACCTTATGAGCGCCCCATCATCTCGTTCACGGCATTGCAGTTCGAGAGTCCGTTACAATACCTTCTTGGATGCTGCTGGTGGCAAAGGACACTTATAAGGTAATATTGTACTGTTTATTTAAACTAACTGTGTGTGTGAATTTTGAGTCTACGTATTACCTGCATTATTGGAATCGACTTGCAACATTCAACATATCGTTATATGCTACGAAACTTTTATAACGTACCACCTGTAAAGTGTGTCGAAATCATATTATTTATTGTTTACATTTACCACACAAAGTTTATGCTTTATTTTTTTGTGCTATTGAGCTATATGTCCACATTTTGTATTATACTAGTTATTTAGATTTTACTAACCATATTTTTTTTACCGCAAGCGAAGTCAAGAAGTTACTGTTGATTTTTCATTCATTTGGCCATTTTGTAATCTTCTTGACTAAGGATTGTCGCGTATTTGTTTCTTTATCGTATCGATAATTCAATCGAGAAGATTCCTTCTTTTCGGTTATGCTTGTGTTGTTTAATGTGTTGCCTACTTTAGGCGTAATTCTTTGTTTATTTACCGTTCATTTATATATTATATGTTTATCCATTTGATGTTTTTATTGTTAATAAGACTTCTGTACCTTACGACCATCAAGCAACTTCAAAGGAAAGGTTCCGTAACGATTTCTCGGACAAGCATAGCGGAGCTTGTTCTTGGTATTAAGTCTCTTTTATTAGATTGACCTTTCCCGATTGTGACGAATCAACAAGTATTTCGACCTCCCCCTATCTTTTGTATTTCCGCGGTATCTTTTAGATACACCCCCGCGACCCATCGCCCCGAGCCAGCTAGGGTAGTATGAAAGGTAGGTTTCGTGTGGGTGCCCCTTGGCCACGTTTTGTACCGTGACAAAAGAACCATTCGTTGATAAATGTTTTTCAAAATTATCCAATAATTTTTTGTTATTTGTTTTTAAAGAAGTTTTTTATATTTAATCGTCAAAGGTAAAGACGTTAAACTGCCCTAATAAATATTAAATAATTACATGTAAATTATAAAAATATAAATTTAAAGCGTCGTTCTCAGCCAATTAACCACAACATAGCATAGCATAACTTAACATAGCACTACAAAACAAAATGGTATGATTTATTTGACATAATTAAATTAACTAATTATATAATAATAAATTCGCAATAATTGTACTAATTATGGTACAATACAAATTATTATTACTTTCTGACGTTTACTTTCAATTTCTACCAGCGCCTTCCTATTAATTCGTTGTTATAATAGGTAAATTCATAATATACCTAAAATCGTTAATGCTTTGTTATGTTATGTTATGCCAAATTGGTCATTTGTCAATTTGAACAAACACATAAGTTTCAATGTATTTTAACTTCTGTGCTAAGCTATGATATGTTGTGTCACGTTAATTGGCTGAGAACGCTACTTAACTATAAAATTTTGAAAGCACAGGTGTTGAAAATGAAATTTCATTTAAGTACAGGGTTTAGTTTGTAGGTTAGGTTAAGATTTTTTAAACATTTTTGTATTTATTTTTGGGGAAAATTTGGCATTACCTAAGTTTATTTTGCAAAGATTAGAAAGAGAAACAATAAATTTTAATGTTGGACACAAAAAACAAGTAAACCTATTGGACCAAAGATGGAAAAGCTAGATGTCATTTCAAAATTGGTTTTGTTAAAAATTTCCAGGATCGGAGTGTTTGAATGTCAAGCGGTAGACTAGCCATCTCAACGATTGACGTCCTATCTCGTTTTTAATTTTCGTAATGTGGATGGTTTGATAGGAGCAAAATGAGGTCAAGCTGCAGATTGGCCATCTCAACGGTTGATGTCACGCGCCACCGTCAACTACCAAATTGGGGTATTAATGGACAAAAATGGTTTAATGGACTGGAAGAATATGATATTTATTTGGATAAATAGGTAAATTTGAAACAGAGATGTAATTATGGAATGGCATGGTTATCATGGCATGGCATGGAAATGGTAATAAAATTTTAATATTGGTAAATGGTATACTAAAAGGACATGGTACTGGTTTAAACTAATGGAAAAAATAATGGTACATGGGAAATTTACGCACATCGAATAAACTTATGGATATAAATGGTATAATATGGATGATAATAATGGTATAATATGGGTATATGGGTAGGTCCTGTGAGAGCTACTAGAAATGAAGTGATAATGAAGAAATATAAATGGTATAATGAAGAATATAATGTGCATTAAAGAAGAATAGGTAATAATTTTTACGTATTAAATGCGTAACCCTAATATGTAATTAAACCATAACCAATGTAAACAATTTTACCAATAATTATTAACAAACTGCATGCAAAATAGAAATAAATAGGTCACTAATGTTGAAAATCATTAAAGTCAAAAATATAGGTCAATTTCAATTTGAGTAACACAAATTATTAATAAATTATAAAGAATTATTAAGTCCAAAATGAAATATAAAAGTAAATCTAAAGTATAATGCCAAATATCTTAAAGTAAAAAGTAGTTAAAAATTTTGAATTTTAAAAGTAATGGTTTCAAAAAAAAGGGTATAGCCGGGTTTATATGGGAAATCTGCCCTTGCGGCCTTTTCGACTCATACTTGGGGGATCATTTTGGTATCAAATAAAAATAATTCAGCCAAATTTTCAGCTCTTTATCTTAAACGGTTCCCGAGCTTTTCAAGAAAACCTCTTTTTTTAATTTTATTTTTTTTTAAATAGTAAAATTCAAAATTAATGGATGGTTATTTTTTTGCTAATTCTTAGGAGTAAAAGACATGAAAAAATACTTTGGTCATGATTATTAAACAAAAAGCCGATTTTCGGCGAAAGAAATAAAATTTAAATCTTATTTTTTAACACCTTTCTGAAAAGTGTCACTCACCAAATTTTGTCAGATAATGTCTTTTATACTCTCTTATACTCATGAATTTTTTCGATTTTTTTGAAGTGATGCAACAATATGACAAAAATTAAAAAGTAATTATTTTCTGTAATTTTGCATTTAAAGAAACTTATATATTTTTCACATTTCCGGGAGTAAAGTGGTCACTTTACTCCCAGTTTTGCGGAAGTAAAGTACTATTTTTTTATCTAAAATTTTGCTTATATACATTGATTCCTACGACAAATTACTAGTCGTTTAAGGTAAACGAGGTGGGGCACGAGGGGAAATTTTTTTTCTCGGTTTTTCGATAGCTAGTGCCGTTTTCGAATTATTGTAAATTCAAAATCTCAAATTTAGCTATTAACCAATGTAATTTATCATTTGCAGCGAAATTGTGAAAAATAGTATATAGGGTGCCGAATGAGTTAGCCTAATATAAGAAATTTATTTATACAAATATCTGCTTTACTAATTATTTTAGAGAAAAAATTTAAAATACAAAAATAATGAAGAAATACAAACTATTAATGAGATTTAATGCTCATACGAATGAGCATTAGATTTCATCAAACTTTTACTTAAAAAGTCAAAAAATGCTTTTGAAATTGCTAAAAGTTTCATTTATCAGAAAAGTTTCCAAGGTAAGTATTTTTGAAAATAGAAATTAAATTGAATTTTTTATTACATGGCTAGTACGATAAATGAAAATTTTAACAATTTCGAGACCATTTTTTGATTTTTTAAGTAAAATGTAGATAGAACTCAACGCTCTTATCATTCGTAGTTTTACATGTTAATTTCCTATGTTCGGCTAACTCATTCAGCACCCGGTATACACCTCGGGACTAATGCTCTTTTCATCCCGTTTGCGATTTTTGTACTCGGCTAACACCTAGTGCAAAAACCTTTACACGCGGGATGAAAAGTAGTACCTTAGTCCCATGATGTATAATATACTATTCTATGGTTAAAAAATGTTTAAAAAATTTTTTTACCGAAAATTAATAATTACATTAATTAGAAAACATTTTTAATCGTTTTACTGCAAAGTGAAATTATTAAATCATTAGAAATTATATAACTTTAAAATAGTTTGAAAAAATTTCTAAGTATTGAAAAGATTAACTTTACTCAGAGCAGGATTTACGATCTATTTTGTATGGAATGTCAACAATTTATGACAATTTTGTTAAACAGTATCGATAATATACTTAATATAATAACTTTTCTGATTGAAATTTTTGTTTCTATTGTTTTAAAACTTAAAAATTATTCCCAATAATACGGAAAAATTATATATAAGTATAGTTACTAGTTATCTTTAAGAGTAAAGAATGGAAACAAGATTTTTTTAACGTCTCTTTAATCATTTTTCACATACTATATTATTTTAAGCAGGATATGTCTTAATTTTCTATGGTTTTCTCTGTTTTTTCTCTGGTGAGGATATATTTTCAGTAAAAAAAAATTTTATACTCTTTTTAACCATAGAAAACATAAAAGTTTGTTTAAATGCAAGATTACAGAAAAACATTACATTTTAATTTTTGTCATATTGTTGCACCACTTCAAAAAAATCGAAAAAATTCATGAGTATAATAGAGTATAAAAGACATTTTCTGACAAAATTTGGTGAGTGACACTTTTCAGAAAGGCGTTAAAAAATAAGATTTAAATTTTATTTCTTACGCCAAAATTCGGCTTTACGTTTAATAATCATGACCAAAGTATTTTTTCATGTATTTTACTCCTAAGAATTAGCAAAAAAATCACCATCCATTAATTTTGAATTTTACTATTTAAAAAAAAATAAAATCAAAAAAAGAGGTTTTCTTGAAAAACTCGAGAGCCGTTTAAGATAAAGAGCTGAAAATTTGGCTGAATTATTTTTATTTGATACCAAAACGATTCCCCAAGTACGATTCCAAAAAGTCGCAAGGGCAGATTTCCCATATACACCCGGCTATACCCTTTGTAATTTTTTAAGCGTCGAACACACTACAGCGACCGCGGTAGCTGTAGCGATCGTGGTGGCGATTAAGTGGCTGCACACACCTCGATTTATATCGCGCTTGCGATCTAATTCTTACACATAGGGAAAATAATTTTTTTAATAAAATATGTGTCGATGGTTTTGTCTTACTATACAAAATATGGTCGATGGTTTTGTCTTACTATACAAAACCATCGACGATAAATTTATTATTTATTGTATTTATACAAAATAATACATTATTTTATTTAAAAACTCGATTATCATGTGAAAATTGGAATACCCTCACTCAATAATTTTTGGAAATTTAATGGTTTTAAACAATTATTTTAATGATTAGTAATGCTCAAGATTTTTAAGAATAACAACAAATAAGCGGTCAGATATTGAAAAATCCAAATTTTGCAATATCTCCGAGGATAATTCTCTTCACATATCCCGAATACGGTTTTTCAACTCTTCGGTTGATTAAACCTGTTAATATTTTAATACATCTGTCGTGAAATCATATCCCACATATTTTCTATGAGGTTTACATCAAACCTGTAGAGTGGCTACTTCAAAACTGCAATATTTTTTATTTACACAACCCCTTTGTGGTCCTGAAATGGTATTGTTGATATATAAAATTTCCTTCCAGAAAAGGTGATGCATTTTCCAAAAATGTTACTTTTAACCAGAGCATATTTTTAACTGAGTTGGGCTCTAGGCTCTAGCAAATTTTCGGGCCCCTTATTTTTGAGTAATACCATCGAAGGCCCAATTTTTGGGTTCTTTTATCAGTATTTGATTTTTATTTTACGATTTTATTTTCTCTTTTTGGCCCCCTCTGGCCATTGGGCCCTAGGCACGTGTTTGATGCGCCTAATGGTAAAATAGACCCTGCTTTTAACAGGGTATTATTACTACCCGTCTTCGCTCAGGTCGCAAAAGTAGGCGAGACTAATCTTAAAACACCTACCTTTACTTGTTACTAAAACGGCGCTACGGTTCAACTCAGTGAAGAACAAATATGGGGGGGGGTCGGAAGACAAGATTGAACCTTGCTCCACTCAAAAATCACAAATGCTCAAAAATATGGCGCCATGCACTTTTTGCCGCTCGCCAGAGATGGTATCCTAAAGTGCAAAAGCAAAAAGAAAAAACACAAGTAAAGGTGAAACTGCGTTTTATTTACACAGTAAAAAGGTACGTCGTCGAATTTACACAAGTCATATCACGTAAGTATCGCAAACTGTACGCAGTAAGAAAAATATAAATATAAGAAAATATGTAACCGGTCAGATCTGAAAGGGGCAACCCAATACTATACAAATCTTTAATCGAGCCTCGCTCGATTTGCAAACAATAAAAAATTAGGATGGTTAACCTTTCTTCTTTCTTTCGAGTTAAACAAACAACGCATAAATCGGTGGACACCGTTTTTAAAATAAAACAGCAAAAGTAAATAAAACCAAAATTAACGCTCACCAATTTCGTTGGTACGCCCCTGCTATTCTGCTTCTTAAGTTGACCACAACTGTCGCGTCGCGCATCGACGGCTTCCGATTTGTAAACAAAAAAATTATCTCGTTGATAGTGTTTTGTGGCTCGAAGAGGACTTTTTGAAAAGAAATTTATATAACGAACCTTGGATAGTAAACGGTGGTAGTATTCGTTCTCGATAAGGCAGTATCAAATTTCTTGTTTAATCGACCATAACCTAACTTGTAGGAAAGTAATTCTGTTGTTTTAGCGTTTGAAAAAAAAAAGTAAACTCTTAGTTTCGATATCCAGTGCTATCACTTTTGACCCCCAGGATGGGTTAAATTCCATATTCGCATCAACCGAAGGATGTAATTTAAGTACTCGATGAGGTTCGAACCAGTATAAACTGTAAAGTTGTTCGTTGCTAAAACTCACCAACTGAATCAACATATAACCAGCAAATCGAGGTAATAAACACTTGCCAAATCTCACTAAAATTGGCTACTTAATTCACGTGGGTGATTTTCAGGAAATTCGCTTATCTAATCTGACTTTTCTAAAAATGTTGCCAATCCTAGCTGTGGGAAGATATCGTATTTCCTCAATTTAAAGCTTTTAAATTAAAATTGCGATGGCGTAAGCCCCAGGTAAACATACTTATCAAAAAGAAATTACAATGTTATAAAATGTTATGCATTTCAGATGGACGATAATGCATTTTGTTACGTTCGGGGCGCAAAGATGGAATTCGAACGTAACATTATGTATACGGGAATTCATATTACGTTAGTAAAATCTATGCTTATACGGGAAAACGGTATGAAAGCTGAAGCGGACCCACAGCATTGCTGTTCTATCCCCAAAAGTAGGACTAACAAGGAGGGGCTCCAGCGGGTCACGGATTTTAAAGCCCTTTTGGGGGAGAAAAGTACTTCATAATAATAAACTCTAGGCCAAGCGGCAGCACCCACCTCTAGAAAAAAAAACAAAGTTTTTGAAAAAATTTATTACGTTTATTCGTATAGGTAAACTGTACGACTATCACCCGGTCGGTCCAGGTTTTAATTCAAAACAAAACAATTTCAAAACGGAAAAAATTTACTCTTGGAGGAATTGAAACCTGGGACCGACCGGGTGATAGTCGTATAGTTTACCTCACGACCATCGCGATTATCGGTTAATTAAGACAACCAAGCAGCTACATTATGTATATGAATAAACGTAATAGATTTTTTCAAAAACTTTGTTTTTCTCAAGAGGTGGGCGCTGCCGCTTGGCCTAGAGTTTGTTATTACGAAGTACTTTTCCCCCCCAAAAGAGCTTTAAAATCCGTGACCCGCAGGACGAGTCCCCTCGTTGTAAGACGTATCTCTGTTTGATTACTCAAATCATACCAGTAATATTGCCATCCATCAGGACCCTCTAAACCTTTTTTAAATCACTGAAACGTACATTCTTCTAGTGGTAGTGGTTCGTTCTCTTATGTACATCAGTGTAAGTTTACCGACCTTCCTTTGGCAAGGGACCCGAGGCTGGCGATGCAAAATTTGACCAACACTTTGGATTATCACTGGTAACTGTAAATTAACCCGTATTTATTTAAAAATGTTAAGCTGGTGACGGTCCATCATCCCCAAGGAAAGGTTTAGAGGGGTTTAGATTACAAAATATTAAAGTGTTAAAGTAGCCACTCTACAGGTATGATGGAAACCCTATAGAAACAATATTTTACCCGAAGATATTACAACATTTATATTTTTCAAGGTCAGATCGCTTATTTGTTGTTAATCTTAAGAATCTTGATCATTACTAATCATTAAAATTGTTAACTAATCATAAAAATTCTGCAAGGAAACCTCATACTTTCTTTTTTTACGTATGTCCTTGTATTCTGGTTGAGATAAATCGTTTAAAATTTTATGATTTTTAATATTCTCAATTAAAATTTCGACAAAACTATCGTTGCTTTCCATTCTTTTTTTAATATCGCACGGCCAAACGCAACACGCAGCGTTCTACCGCGATCGTAACACAACAGCAGAAACAAACGTGAGCAAAAATTTTGACGTTTGTAGTCAATATGCAAAGGTGTTTGCGATTTTATATTTGAATTGTAATAACCAGCGCGATCGCTACGATATCGCACGGGCAAACGCAAGTTAAAATTCAGCTGATCGCCGTTGGTGTGCAAATGTACATAAGTTTACATATTATGTTTTATTTGATCGCCACCGCGATCGCTGTGGTGTGTTCTACGCTTTAAGGGAAAAGAAATATTAAATTAATAATTTGAATTAATCAATGGTAATGTTAATGTATGGCTCTAAATCACAATAATCTTGAATATGTGGGACTTTAATGTAAATAATTTCACACAAAAAATTATGTAAGTATTGAAGATTTAAAATTATATTATTAAAAAGTTAATTTCAAGCAATATTAAAATAAGTAATCAACTCTTGGATTTGAATGGTGAAATTCAAATATTAGGAGGTCATGGCGGCCGGTAGGCCGCCTGACCTGCTAGTTTTTCAATAATAATAAAAATTTTGTGAATTTTATTTCTTAATTTGTAGCTGCCTTGTTTCTGTATAACAGATTCGTTTTTAAAAAATTTTTACTAGGCAAAAGTGGTAGTTCGTTAAATTTTCTTTCCAAAATGGGCCGTCAGATTTTTTGTAAAATGTTTCGTTTAAAAAATGCAGGGCTTTGAAAAAACCAAAGTAAAAAAGCAAACATTTTTCAACATTTTTGTACTTACTTTAATTCATAACTCGAAAGCCGTTGATTTTAGACAATGAAAGGTTTAAACCTATAGTTGTAGATTACTTCACGCTTTTTAAAAAAGCATTGAACTAGTGTTTCCCAAATGTCTCGAAATTGCGGACCCCTAAAATTAGACAGGAACAGTTTCCTTATGTGAAAATAAAAAGTAAGCCATGGCATATGTTTCTATGTGTTAGCACCGTTGCCAGATCAAACAGAATTCTTAAAATTTCAGAAAAATTTTATTGTTAACGTATTTTTGTCTATTCGTCTATTTTTTTTTCTTATTTCGTGGGTTTGCAGATCCCCAATAAACATGCCGCGGACCCCTATTGGGAAACACTGCGCTAAATCATTTTAACTAAAGATCTTGAGCTTGTACTGTAGGTATAGGTAGGCTTGTACTATAAGATTATTATTTAAAAAAAAATAATAATAATTAGTAAATTAATTAAAAAATAATACAATAAACAGTTCTTGTGACATGTGATATTTATAAATTTACTTGCATTGCTGAAAAATAAAATTGCAATAAAACCAAAGAAAGAAATCATCAAATTTTGAAAGAAAAATTTGTTCAAAAATATCGTTCGCGAAACTGTTTATAACGGGCATGGGCATGGACCTACTGGAAACTCTAGTTTCCATCTGCTAGTTAATACCTGCTTCAAGATCTTGTAAATGTAGCTTGATTAACATTTCTTCCCCTAAGACTTCTGTTTCGTAACGCTCTTAACTAACTACAGTTTTTTGCGAATTTTCCGCCGTCTTACCAAAAGACAATTACATTTTTAGGCTTCTATACAACGTATAGGAAGAAGCGTGTCTCTCTGTCTGTCCGCATGATTAAAAAAAAAACTCGTTAGCGTTTTCCTTATATAAAAAAATTTTGCCGTTGGTATCTACCTATTTAGAAGATTAATATCAATAGTGAGCTAAAGGATACAAATAAATCTTATTATATGGATTTCGCAATCCTATACAATTAAATGTTGTAAAAAATTATTAATGATTGAAAGTGCTTACTGTTCATTAATCCGAAAAATATGCAAATTAAGTGAATTAGTTTGCGACACGTATGCATAGGTGTTTCGAATTTCGGATTCTCATCAGGCAAACCTGGAAAAAATTACTAACGCGCACAGTATTCAATTCAATATGATAGAAAAAAATAAAAATTCAAAATTATTTGACATTTCTTTAAAATAAAAACACAATCCTACCTAACTTGATTCCAAAATGAATAAAAATAAAAAAAAGTTTTTGAAAATGTGTAACCGAGCAAATAAAAAATATAATGAAGGCGAACCTAATTGTGATTAAACTATCCCAAAATGAGATGAGAGTATTTTATTTAAAATACTATGCAATAAAATGCAATATTATGAAAATATTATTAATTATAATTAATTAGCTTTTGAAAATACAAATAAATATGAATATCAATAGTGAGCTAAAAGATACAAATAAATCTTATTATATGGATTTCGCAATCCAATTTCGCAAATTATTAAAATAATTTTTTACAACATTTAATTGTATAGGATTGCGAAATCCATATAATAAGATTTATTTGTATCCTTTAGCTCACTATTGATATTCATATTTATTTGTATTTTCAAGAGCTAATAATTATAATTAATAATATTTAGAAGATTAACACATTAAAAATTCTAATGAAATAAAGCCGAAATAATTTAATATATCAAAAAAGTAGATGTATAGAAGTTAGAAGCCTATATAAGAACTGTCGCAAAAGCGAGTTCCCCCTTATTAATTATTATTCTGAAACCACACAAATGACATACTACTTAAGTTTCAATGTATTTTAACTTTTTTAGTTTTGTTGTTGTATTAATCTATGTATTTTTATTTTTTACCCCTGACTATTTTTCAAAATCACAGGGCATATGAAGTTACTATATGTACAATCTTTATTTATATATGGAGGGATCAGAATAGAAGTGAATCAAGTCCATATGAGCTTTTTGAAAATTATCGATATTTAAAGTATTTTAATCGTTATTAAAAAATATAAAATAATCAATTTTATCAAAGAATTACATCCAGTGGTTCTTAATACTCAATATGTGATAATAAGAATCATAAAAATTATATATAATAATAATAAATTTTATTCAGAATAACCGCAACTCCGAAAATTACCAATATGGACTTGATTCACTTCTAATCTGACCCCTCCATATATTGTCATGTCCTGAAAATATTAAAATAACATTTAAGTTGTTTATTTTGGAATTTTAAATTTTTGTTGAGAACAATTTTGAAAATTTGAGAATTTTGCTGTCATTTATGAAATCAATTGGAGTCGGAGTTTGTTCATAAATTATTTTTAAGTTTGAAAATAGAGAAAAATAATTCTAATTTTATAAAATTTCGTTTTAGAAATTAAAAGACAATGATGATGGTAGGTGTTACGCAACAATTTTTCCATTTTAATTTTGTAAGAATGAGGTTGTTTTGTAATAAAAGTAAAGTGTTCAAAAATTTTTGCAACTACCAACATGAAAATTTTAAAACTTGGTTCCACGAAAAAGTAGAGGTTGGTAATACGCAGAATGAAAAATGTGAAAGATGGTCCAATATAAATTTTTTTGGAAGAATTCGACTATTTTTAAAATTGAAAAATTATAAAACTATTTATGAATTAAATGGTGGTCGATGTTATTATTGTGAATGGGATAATTATTGTAGAGTATCGGATTTCTTTTGTAAAAAGATGTCAAATGGTTTTAAGGTTAATTTGGAAGAAGTTATTTTTTGAATTGTATTGAAAATTGGAATTTTAAATTGGATCCAGGTCGAACATATAATATGTGGAAATTCAGAATTTCAAGAGGTGGATGTGGACAAAGTAAAAACCAACAATAGTGAATTCATAAAGAAAAAATTGACAACAACATTTAGTTCGGTAAGACTGTTTGAAATTAAAGTTTATCTTGAACACGGAACATTACCTATTCATTTTTATATCATCGTGTTGCATATTGAAAATTCGAGGTATAGGAGATTTTGAGTTAAACGAGAGTTGAGTTTTCAATAGTAGCACCAATGTTAGCACCACCTCATTGTTCATTTTGATTTGTAATCAGCAAATTAGAAATATTGCGTATCAAGTAAAATTTTGTCTAGCTGAACTAGCCGTCAGGCTGTATTTTATTAAAATTACTTTGTTTTTTTTTAAATGTTAGTACAGTAGAAGCTCGATAATGTGAACATTCGAATTTATGAACATTGAGGTCCTGTGAACACCAAATTTTTCTATAACTACTCGGTAACGTGAACATTATTAGTTATTACACTCGGTGACATGAATTGTAAAAGTTAAAAATCAAAACAAAATAAGATAACTACGTTTTTTCGACAACTTTAATGTTCTTAATTACCAACATTATGCATTATACGTTTTATAAGGAATAAACTAAAAATTAAAAATTTTAGAAACCCCTGACTGTAAAAGCACCTTACATATTTTAAAAACTATTGTTCCCTTTAAAAAAGAAGAACTAATTTTTTCTTCACTCAACGTAAACTTTTGGATACGTAACCCGAAAAATTAACTTATCATCTTTCACCCCCCCGCCCTCACTACACAATTTAAACATTAATTTTGAAGTCCAGGGAAACTGAAATTTATTCCACTTACGAAACCTGTACTAAAAATTCTCCGTTTCCCACTGACTTCAAAATTATTGTTTAAATTTTGTAGTGGGCGGCGGCGGAGGATGATAAGTTAATTTTTCTAGTTAAGTGTTTTAAGATTTTATGTTGTTGAGTGAAGAAAACATTATTTCTTCCTTTTTAAAGGGAACAGTAGTTTTTAAAGTAAGGTGCTTTTACAGTCAGGGGTTTCTAAAATTTTTAATTTTTATTTTATAAGGATGGCACTGTAGTGTTAATAATTAATTTTAATTATTTGAAGTTAATAATTTTAAAAATTAATTAATTAATAATGCAAAATATTTATTTTAATTTTATTTAATAATTATTTTTTATTAATAGTGCAAAATAAATAAACATTCTGACGAAAGCGATAACCTTCGCTGAAAGCTAAATAACAAAATTGACTTTCATTTTATTAAATTTTATTTTAATAAGTTAATAAATTATAGTTAATAAGTAATAAATTATTAATAAGTTAATATAGAAATTACATTAATTAAATCAATTGAAATTTGTAGGTGATACGGATATTTTCAATGGTGGCTCGTGCCCCGATGCACCCATGAAGACGGCGCCTATGGTTCCTAGCGCATGAGCACGACAAGCTATGACGACAAGTTTGACCATAAATACTATGACATTTGAGTTGAAAATATAAAGTTGCTGTTAAAATAAGCTGTAGGCCCACAAATTTGGAGTGGTTGTTCATGCAGGTAATTGATGTAATTTCTATTAATATATTGTCGTTTCTAGCCATATCTTTTTAGTTATTTGTGAAGACTCGAAATTAAACAAGCGGCGCATTTCTCATAACCTCAAATGCGCACATGTTGCAATATTCGAGTTATAGAATTTTATTTACAATATAAATTTTTATGCGGATTAATTATTTGATTTGAGCCGAATTATGATACAACAGCAAGTATTGGAATGATTTGCATAAATAAAAATCAAGTTGGTTATCTGAAAAATTGTTGAATGGATTGCAAAGTGTGACAGTAAGTATTTTAATGTTTGTATGTTTTGCATGAATTTATTTCGAGTAAATTTTTGCTGGTTTTAATATTTAAAGGTCACGATTGGCTTAATCTTGATTGTAATTGAATTTGAAATTTGTAGGTTCATCTATTGGTGCCTTTTTGTGGTTGGTGTAGCTGGAATCACAGCACGAAAAATACATGGACCAATTCAACTTGTACGTAGAACCATCATTTTGGGGGTGAGTTGCATGTACATTTCTACAAAATTTTAATGTGATGGATCATACTTTGTAAACAAACCATTCTAATTATTAGATTAGAAATATTAGTTACAACAAATACTATAGATATCATTACGATAGCAACAAACGAAGTAACGAAATCACTCCAAATTTAAAATTTATAGTTTATTATGATAAAAATTATTAGTATCAAATTACCTACAACTTTTGTTCTATAAAATTTCAATTATTATTTTAATTTTCATAAAATATGAAAATCTCGTATTTTATTATTTCCTAATTCCTAATTCATGTGTAAACAGAATTTTTTAAATGTTTATTATTATATTAACTGTAATAATGCCACGAAGGAGGGCAATTCGTGGGGGGTTTAAGTGTAGCTCAGATTGTTGTCCAGTCGAATTATTGGACAGGGGTCAATGCATAATTTAAAATGAAGGAGTTGGTTAAACGACAAATATATTGGAACAAGTTCCTACATATATAAAACAATACAAAAATATAACAAAACTCTTACCCTAAGTATGTTGGGAGGAAGACTGCCATTCTGGCGGGCATAGGTCACTGCGGTCACTATTCAAAAACCGAAATTACTGACTATTAGTAACTGTATACCCTTTTTATGGCATTACTCCCCCTTAATCCTAAAATAATAATGTTTAATTATAATTATTAGCTCTTGAAAATACAATAAATATGAATATCAATTACGAGCTAAAGGGTACTAATAAATCTTATTATATGGATTTCGCAATCCTATACAATTAAATATTGTAGAAAAATTATTAATGATTGAAAATGCTTACTGTTCATTAATCCGAAAAATATGCAAATTAAGTGAATTAGTTTGCGACACGTATGCATAGGTGTTTCGAATTTCGGATTCTCATCAGGCAAACCTGGAAAAAATTACTAACGCGCACAGTATTCAATTCAATATGATAGAAAAAAATATAAAAATTCAAAATTATTTGACATTTCTTTAAAGCATTTTCAATCATTAATAATTTTTTTACAATATTTAATTGTATAGGATTGCGAAATCCTTATAATAAGATTTATTAGTACCCTTTAGCTCGTAATTGATATTCATATTTATTATAATAAAATAATAATGTAATAAATTGGTTATAATTAATTATTGTTACATTGATATTATTGGTTATTGATAGGGCAATGTTCTTCCTCCAGATATTAAATATTATTTTGTATATTAATTATAATTTTATTTATATACCGTGTGATCAAAATTTACGTGACAATAATTTATAATATTAACAAATTTTATTTTTTATTATAAATCCTATAAAAACTGTAAAATTTAATTTGCGAAAGAAAATTCACGTGTTTTGCATTATGGTTATTGCAATAATTTCGCAAAATTTTATGTTAAAATAATTTTTATTAATAATAATAATAATTGTTTATTAGCTAAAGCTATACTACATATTCATATATCAAAATTAAAATTAACACTCTAACAAAAAAAAGAAAAACTCATTCTCAAAAATCCACTATAAGTTATTTACAGTTTCTTTAATATGTACAGCCAATTCCTTTTTAAAAATCACATAATTATTACATTCGCTTAATACAACGGGCAAAGCATTGTACAACAGCAAACCCATGCTAAAGAAAGAACTATAAGTTCTAGTTGATGATGTAACATTTACATAGAAATTGTCCCTCTGTCTCGTATTATACGAGTGCACCTCATTCACACATCTTAACTTTTCCAATAATTATTTTGGAGCCATACCATTTTTAATTCTATACACAAAATCCAAAACTCTATATCTTATTTGCTGTGACACACTCATTAAATTTAATACATTCAACATATCCCTAATTGGCGTCATTCTATTACATTGAATCATAATTCTCATGGCTTTATTTTGTATTTTTTGAATCTGTTGTGTTTCAGTTTTATTCATATTTAAAAACAAAGTTGAACAGAACTCTTTTTATTGAAAAAATTTATCTAGGTACACGATTAATAAAGGTGTTCAAATGAAATAATTAATATTTTGTGTGACTCCCTCTGCCCTTTATTATATCTTGTAAAGCGCGTCAGGTAGTCTGGTGTTATATTATTATTCCAGACAAAATTTAATGATCGCTCTAGCTCTGACACATTCTTCCGTGTTGTATTTTAGCATGTCTTTTCATTATCGCTCATAAATTCTCTTATCAGGTTAAGGTCGGGGGAATTTCCAGGCCAATTCAATGTAAAAAGACCGTTTTCTAAAAAGTATTCAGCTACCTGTAATACATAAACGAGATAATAATTAGATATTTTACAATAAATGGTTTTAAATCTGTATAAGAAACATCATATGATGAATAATTAAAATAAATATTACTTACTCTTTTAGCCGTATGGCAAGGAGCATTGTCTTGCTGAAAAATCCAATCTTCATTATCTGAGTATGATTGCTGAACAGATGGTCCTACATATTTTTCTAAAATGTCGATGTACCTGCCAACATTAACGGTTTCTTTTACAATTTGTAATTTCCCTAAACCGCGTTGTGAAAAACAATCCCCAGACCATTAAGCCAATTCTGCCACGTGCTATTTTAATTGTACAACAGTCACTTAATTTTTCTTTTTGATAGCGCCGTACATCTCACTTGCCATCGAAACCGTATATAATAAAAATTTTGACTCATCGAAGAATAGAGTACATGACTCCAATCTTCTGCACTCCAATTGGCGTATTTTTTTTGCAAATTCAAACCATTGTTTTTTCATTGCTTTGGTTAGAATTGTTTTTTTAAACTTGCACCAGTTTGGTCCTTCAACTCATCTCGTAGCTGTCGAAGGTTTTAAAGCGAGCCTTTATTGATAGTCTGCGTTGTCTTTTGAATAATTTGCATAATCGAATAATTTCATCATGAATATTCGAATACTAAAATGATAACGATTTTTAACCTTGCCAAGTGGTATTTCGGCCATACTTACACCGGATCGAATTTACAAAATGTGCATTTTATTAAATAATAGCAAATTTGAAATTTTTGTTCATTTTTGCGACTGTTGGTTGTTCTCTACCGTCTACAACTATATTCAATAAAGAAACATGTAAAATAACGCTGTCTATTGTATGAACACACAATACAAAATTACCTACTTAAAACTATATCCGAGGCAAATCAGTTTACACCGCATTTCATGCATTCGGATGGGTTGCTAATCTTAGATCGGTCAAATCATTAAAGTCCAAATTAAGGTATGGGTCTTGACTTAAGTTATCCGTGTAAAGTTATCTTGCCTGTAAAGGACATATTTATATAACATGCAGTTAAACGCACAGCGCTAATAATAATACAGACCGAAATTAAAAGTAATGTATATTTTATTATTATAAAAAATTATATTATATCATCAAAAATTATATCGGTTCAGCTTGGTTCTTATTGGCTCGGTCCATTCTTCCACTGTCACAGTCTTCTGCAGTGGCCAGAACGTTACCTAAATCTTTATCGATGTCGGACTGGCTAGCATTCTTATGGATGTGTTGTACACTTGCTGAAGCAAAAATTAACGGTTATTATTTCAAAACAATAGAAACAAAAAGTAGTCACCTATAGTAATTTTGTATAATTTCAGATTTGCAAAAGCCTTTTTGTTTTTTCTGCCTTTTAGAGAAAATGAAAGAGCCACATCTTTTGTTAGAAGTTTCATTATAATTGAAAAATTGGAGGACGCAACTTGCACCCGCCTACTGATGCCAAACAAAACCTTAAACTAAAATTATATGAAAAACTTCCGCCTATTAGAGCTCCAAATTTTGTTTGTATTTTTCTTTTGATTTTAATACTTCTTCCATATCCATAAGGTCATCTAATGTATTGATGGGCAATGAAAACATTAAATTTGTTGGAATTTTATCGTTTATGACATTTATGGAAACTTTTAGCAATTCGATTGCACTTCGATTTGCAATTATTTCCTTTTCGATGCAATTTATACGCTGTTTTAATTGCATTAACAATTTTAGTACCTGTTCTTCAAACGACTTTTTAGAAATGGTAGAGTGTCTACTTGATCTGCCTACAAAAATATAAATATTAAATTAAAATTATTTAAAAAATCGGTTATAATAATCTTAATTTTAAATTGAAACCTTCAAAATCAAACTAACTAATATTCCTACATATAATTATTTTGTACATTTTGAATTATTATTAATAAAACTCTAGTAATGTTAATATTATTCGTAATTTTACGAATTACGGATGTTTAATAAAATTTGAAAAATATACTGCTTTAAATTTTGCTCGGTCCTACGGTTGGCAACCAGCGTTGGTGCAACGTTTGGTCTTACGTTTGGCGATCAGCGTTAGAACCAGTGGCTACCAGTGGTAATTGAAAGCTGGAGCAGTATCATGGCTCAGTACCGATGTCATTGTCGAGTTTGATACAACTATGGAGGTAATCATAATCTTTATTTATTATTTAATATTATTAATTAATTCTACAATACAACGGTAAAATTTTTTATTTAAATTTTTAAATTATTTATTTGGATTAAAAATTATTTAAAATAAAAAAACAAAATTTACAAAATAAAACATTTTAAGCCGGGATGTTTCTTTGTCGTCGACCACCCTCGCGATCACCTGTCACTGACAACCAGCGACTAACTTTAGTAACAATTTGTAGAGGTTCGATGTGGCTCACCCATTTCTCTTCCAAAATCTCGGAAACAAAAGAAAAATATTAGGTATTGTCACATAAAAATAGTATAATAATTTATTATAGTTTTACAGTACCTTTAATATAAGTGAAGATTGCTATCTCACTGAAACTCAGCTTTCCTTCACTGGTTATTGTTTTCCTGCCACACTCTCTGTGTTGCATTTGCACTACTTTTGCAATAACGGCGGAGAACATGTGGCCGATATCATCCTTAACACTTTGCGATCTCGCGATCAAAGAGGTGAACAAAGTTTTCTGAAATATAAAGAAAATTATTAAATAGTATTCAAACATGATATAGGCATAAATTTATTTGAATCTAAGTTGCCTACCGCTAGACTCTTCAGTATTGCCAAATCCCTGAAGATATATTTGTATTGGCTCGGGTACACAATAGTTTGCCTGTCTCACAGCTTTAGAAAACTCGCTTTCCAGTGTACCTATCTCGTACGAGTTAGACTCATGCACGTGAAGAATCCGTGCGTACGCGATAGTCGCGATGTACATCGCGAAAGCGTCATATGGAACCTTTTTGGCATAGCCAGGGTTCTTGGCTTTTAGCTGGGTATGGCACTGTGAAATGAGTTCAGTTAACCCTTCCATTCCACTGAAGTGCGTTGGATCTGTAGGCACAGGTTTGAAGTCGATTGTGCCCTCTGGCACCACGCTCTCTCTATAGAGCGGATCGTTCTTCTCCTCGCTGGCAGTCTTAGATAAGAACTGTCCTGTAGGAGGGCCATCCGACGGAACGCCTACTTTGCGTGGCGTGCGTGGTGGCTGTGCCGGCTTCGTCTGACGAGGTGGGGGCGGAACTGGGTCATCACGCCAGTTGCTCTGTCCTCCCGACCTGTTCCCGCGCCTTTGGCCACGGGAACTTCGCCCTCTTGGGGCAGGAACTCTCTCTCTTTGGTAGTCCCTTTCGTAACTTTCATTATTATAATCGTTTCGATACATAGTGACAACTGTTAAGTAGACTCTAACTATATATGAAGCTTAATGAATCGGCATCCGCCTTTACTCTATCTATATAGTCTTTTTCTTAGGAAAAAGGAAAAATAGTTGCTTCGAGCAACATGCGTTCGTAACGAATTACTTTAACTAGTAATTCGTTTTTTTTTATCAAAAATTTTAGAGCTCCGAGCAACATATTTTTACGGCTAGGTCCTCCGAGCAACATACCTTGAATGGAAAGTCTCGAGACTTTACCCTCTCGAAATTTAACGAAGTATTTTAAATAGCAATTTCTTTTTTTTTATCAAAAATTTCAGAAGCGGCAAGATATAACGAATTACCCCCAATAGTAAGTCGAATTTTTAATTAAAAATTTTAGTAGGGACGAGTAAGGGTGAAATAAAAAAAACATAGGTTGGCATAAATACATAAAAAAAAAAAAAATAAAAGTAAGCAAATAAACAACAAAAAAGATAACAAATAAAACAAAAACAAAACAAAGTAACCGTTAATCGGTGGGGGTGGTGGCGGAGGCGGTGGTATCGGGCCGGTGTACGCATAGTAATTGAACTGTCGAATGGAACCAAAAATCTGCAGCGTCGCGGGAAAACCTGCAGCCGTCAGAGTGTCGAAGTTCGAAGGTCCAAAGTTAACCACGACGGGCGTAGGCGGAGGAGGAGGTGGGGGGCGGAAACAGGTGGGAGGGGAATGCAGGCCGTAGGAAGGGGCGGAGATGGAGGAGCCGCAGTGAAACGAGGATATGCCGCACGGGCCGGCGATGCCATCTTCCAAAATCACAGAAAGAGGGGGAGGGGTAAGGAACCCACCGTGGAACGGTGCTTCGCCGGCTGCAGGTGTATGTATGACGCCGCGGTCTTGATAACCTTGTGTCCTGGAAAACAGAAAAGAAGAGTAATAAAAAATAAATAAAAAAAAGAAAAAAAACCTACCAGTCAATTTTACCATCATATGCGCCGGCCGTCCGCATTGGCGAGAGCAGTGGCCAAAGAGGATCGCGCGCTGTGGTTAGTGAATCGGCGACCCACTAAGCCAACAGCGGCGGTTGCAGTCTTGAGCCACTTGCTCATGGTGTTCTTGCCAATGGGGACGTTGGAATACCACGGCACGTTGGCTCCTTTGCGCCAGCGGTGGTGGGGGTTTAGAAATACGCGGTCAGGTGCGTGGCGGGGTCGATGTTTGGCCAACGACCGGAAGAGCGTCACTGGGCAGAATTAGGGACGCTCTTCGAATGGCTGCAGCCATTTGTCGGTGGCCAAGGGAGCTGCTCCACCCTGCGCCAACTTCGCGGCCGAACCCTCGTTGCCCCGCCAGGCCAGCTTGTAGCCGGCGATCAAAAAGAAACACCGATTGAGACCGTCCGGCGTGTCAACGGGGAACTGACCGTACAGGAGCTCCAGCCCCAGGCACTTACTCTTGTACACCAACTCCCGTACGTGGCAAGCGGTGGAGTTCCAGTGGGACTTCAAGGTGCCCTCCTTGTAGTCCCCACCGTCCTGCCTACGCATATTGACCGCGTAGTCCCGCAGGATGTCTGCCAGATCGGCCTTGGTCGAGGTGGCGGTGATCGTGAAACCCCGCTCCGTCATGAAGGCCTCGAAGGCCCTGACGCGGCTGGTACGGCCGTAGCGAGTCTGTTTTGGAACAGATCGCACGGCCAGATCATCCGTACCGGCACGCGTCATTGTGCCAAAACGGCCCGGCTTCACAACTGCAGAAAGAAAACAAAAATTAAAAAAAACAATAAAAAACAAAAAAAAATTACCTACTGGAGGGCTCCGTGGAGGAAGAGGAGGAAGCGCAGTCGCCGCTGGTGTGCGAGAGGATCGCGGGAATATCGGCAAACTGGCTTATGGTCACCTCAGCGCGGCGGGGTTTTTTGGAGCGGGCTTCTGCAAAAAAAGCGTAATTAGAGGAGAAACAACCATAAAAAAGTAGTAAAACATACCGACAACTTCGACGTCGGCCAAAACTGGGGCCATATCCAGAGAATCGTCGAAGGGATCCTCGGGAAGGGATGGATCTGAAAAAATATAAAAAACGATAAAAAACAAAAAAACACGAAAAAAGTAAAAAAACTCACCCTCGACAACGACCTCTAGCGCGGCCAAATCCAGCGAATCATCGAACGGATCCGCTGGTAGGGATGGATCTGAAAAAACAAAGAAATGTTAAAAAATCAAAAAACTACGAAAAAAGTAAAAAAACTCACTTTTGGTGGTAAGGGGGGGGGGTCGAGGCAACGGTGGGCGCAGCAGGGGGGGCCTCAGGCAGCGAGGGATCAGCTACCACGTCAGCCTCCCTGTCAAAAAAGGAAAGGGCGGAGGGGGGACAGGATTAGACAAGGGGGTGGAGGAAGCAAGAGGAGGCCGGCGATGCCCTCCTCCAAAATCACAGGAAGCGGGGGAGGGCGTAAGGAACCCACCGTGGAACGGTGCTTCCCCGGCTGCAGGTGAATGTACGACGCCGCAGTTTTTATGTCCTTGTGTCCTGGAAAAGAGGAAAAAACAGTAGTAAAACATAAACAAAAAAAAAGAAAAAAACCTACCGGTGAAGTTAACAATCATGTGCGCCGGCACGTCCGCATTGGCCAGAGCAGTGGCCAAAGAAGATCGCGCGCTGTGGTTAGTGAATCGGCCACCCACTAAACCAACAGCGGCGGTTGCAGATTTCAGCCACTTGCTCATGGTGTTCTTGCCAATGGGGACGTTCGAGTACCACGGCACGTTGGCCCCCTTACGCCAGCGGTGGTGGGGGTTCAGGAAAACGCGGTCAGGTGCGTGGCGGGGTCGGTGTCCGGCCAACGACCGGAAGAGCGTCACTGGGCAGAATTCGGGACGCCCTTCGAACGGCTGCAGCCATTTGTCGTTGGCCAAGGGAGCTGCTCCACCCTGCACGGACTTATGCATGACCGGGTTGTAAACTATCCGCCCCGTCTCGCGGCCGAAGTTGTCCAACTCGAACTTAAAGTACGAGAACTTCGCCGCCGAACCCTCGTTTCCCCGCCATGCCAGCTCGTAGCCGGCGATCAAAAAGAAACGCCGGTTGAGACCGTCCGGCGTGTCGACGGGGAACTGACCGTACAGGAGCTCCAGCTCCTGTATGGTGAGAGGGGCGGAACCCTGCGTCCGCTTGGTCGGGTCGCGCTGCAGCTCCCTGCGTTTATTGTCCCGCGCCCTAATGGCGTCGACGAATTCGACGTCTTTAAAGGGGTCGCAGGACAATTTGAACCCTGAAAAAATAAAAAAACATAGGAAACACGAAAAAAAAAACAAGAAAAAAAGGCACTTATTCTTGTACACCAACTCCCGCACGTGGCAAGCGGTAGAGTTCCAGTGGGACTTCAAGGTGTCCTCCTTGTAGTCCCCTCCGTCTTGCCTACGCATATTGACCGCGTAGTCCCGCAGGATGTCCGCCAGATCGGCCTTGGTCGAGGAAGCGGTGATGGAAAAACCCCGCTCCGTCATAAAGGCCTCGAAGGCCCTGACGCGGCTGGTACGGCCGTAGCGAGTCTGTTTAGGTACAGAACGCACGGCCAGATTATCAGTACCGGCACGCGTCATAGTGCCGAAACGGCCCGGCTTCACAACTGCAGAAAGAAAACAAAAATTAAAAAAACAATAAAAAACGAAAAAAAAAATTACCTACCGGAGGGCTCCGCGGAGGAAGAGGACGAAGCGCAGTCGCCGCTGGTGTGCGAGAGTATCGCTGGTATATCGGCGAACTGGCTGATAGTCACCTCAGCGCGGCGGGGTTTTTTGGAGCGGGCCTCTGCAAAAAAAGCGTAATTAGAGGGGAAACAACCATAAAAAAGTAGAAAAACATACCGACAGCCTCGACGTCGGCCAAAACTGGGGCGAAATCCAGAGAATCATCGAAGGGATCCTCGGGAAGGGAGGGATCTGAAAAAATATAAAAAACGATAAAAAACAAAAAAACAGTAAAAAAGTGAAAAAACTCACCCTCGACAACGACCTCTAGTGCGGCCAAATCCAGCGAATCGTCGAACGGATCCGCTGGCAGGGAAGGATCTGAAAAAACAAAAAAATGTTAAAAAATCAAAAAAATACGAAAAAAGTAAAAAAACTCACTTTTGGTGGTAAGGGGGGGGGGTCGAGGCAACGGTGGGCGCAGCAGGGGGGGCCTCAGGCAGCGAGGGATCGGACATCAGAAAGGCTGCCACGTCAGCCTCCCTGTCGAAAAAGGAAAGGCCGGGGGGTAGAGGAAGCAAGAGGAGGGCGGCGGGAGGGGGTGGACTCGTCGTCGGAGTCCAAAAATAGCAGTGGGCGACGGGAGCGGTGTAAGGGGGACACCAACAGCGGCTCTTCGGAGTCGCTGACGACGATGAGTGGTGCCACCTGAGGTTGGTCAGCGGCGCATTGCGGCGTGGGAGCCACTAGAAAAAAATCACAATTGAAAAATAAAATACAATTAGGAAAATACACAAAAACTCACGCATTGCGTCGACAACGGCCTGCAACTCGGCAATCTCTGCTTTGCGCTTTAGTGAACGGCGGGCCATTACTAAAGAAGTTAAAAATAAACCAAATAACAAAATAAAACTGTGAAATAGAGAGAAAATACCAAAAAAGCGCGAAAACACAATAAAATGCCGCCAAAAACCACAAACTCACAAAAAGTCCACAAAATAGTGTATTTCAATCACAAATTAAATGTCAAACCAATGTTCAAACCAATAGGGCACTAATTAACACAAACACAAAGAAAAATGCACAAAGGGCAAAAACAAAACAGAGGCACTGTCAATCGGTGGGTGGTGGAGGCGGTGGTGTCGCGCCGGGATAAGCAAAGTAATTAAACTGCCGGATTGACCCAAAAATCTGCAGCGCAGCAGGGAAACCTGCAGCCGTCAAAGCGTCGAAGTTTGGTGGGCCAAAGTTAACCACGGCGGGCGTAGGCGGAGCGGTAGGCGGAGCCGCAGGCGGAGGAGGTGGTGGCGGAGCGGAAAAATCAGGAAGGGGGATGCAGGAAGAGGGGGAAGAATAGATGGTGGAAGAGGTGGGGGGGCGGAAACAGGAGGGAGGGGAATGCAGGGCGTAGGAAGGGGCGGAGATAGAGGAGCCGCAGCAAAGGAGGATATGCCGGACGGGCCGGCGATGCCTTCCTCCAAAATCACAGGAAGAGGGGGAGGGCGTAAGGAACCCACCGTGGAACGGTGCTTCCCCGGCTGCAGGTGTATATACGACTTCGCAGTCTTGATGTCCTTGTGGCCTGGAAAAGAGGAAAGAAGAGCAATAAAAAATAAACAAAAAAAAAAGAAAAAAACCTACCGGTGAAGTTCACCAGCATATGAGCCGGCACGTCCGCATTGGCTAGAGCAGTGGCCAAAGAAGATCGCGCGTTGTGGTTAGTGAATCGGCGACCCACTAAACCAACAGCGGCGGTTGCAGTCTTCAGCCACTTACTCATCGTGTTCTTGCCAATGGGGACGTTGGAGAACCACGGCACGTTGGACCCCTTGCGCCAGCGGTGGTGTGGGTTCAAGAACATGCGGTCAGGTGCGTGGCGGGGTCGGTGTCCGGCCAACGACCGGAAGAGCGTCACTGGGCAGAATTCGGGACGCTCTTCGAATGGCTGCAGCCATTTGTCGTTGGCCAAGGGAGCTGCTCCACCCTGCGCCGACTTGTGCATGACGGGGTTGTAAACTATCCGCCCCGTCTCGCGGCCGAAGTTATCCAGCTCGAATTTGAAATACCAGAACTTCGCCGCCGAACCCTCGTTGCCAGGCCAGCTCGTAGCCGGCGATCAAATAGAAACGCCGGTTGAGACCGTCCGGCGTGTCAACGGGGAACTGGCCGTAAAGGAGCTCCAGCTCTTGGATCGTGAGAGGGGCGGAACCCTCGTTGGGTCGCGCTGCAGCTCCCTGCGTTTGTTGTCCCGCGCTGCAGCTCCCTGCGTTTGTTGTCCCGCGCCCTAATAGAATCGACGAATTCGACGTCCTTAAAAGGGTCGCAGGACAATTTGAATTCTGAAAAAATAAAAAAACATAGGAAACACGAAAAAAAACAAGAAAAAAGGCACTTACTCTTGTAGACCAACTCCCGCACGTGGCAAGCGGTGGAGTTCCAGTGGGACTTCAAGGTGCCCTCCTTGTAGTCGCCACCGTCCTGCCTACGCATGTTGACCGCGTAGTCCCTAAGGATATCGGCCTTGGTCGAGGAGGCGGTGATGGAAAAACCCCACTCCGCCATGAAAGCCTCGAAGGCCCTGACGCGGCTGGTACGGCCGTAGCGTGTCTGTTTAGGAACAGATCGGACGGCCAGATCATCCGTACCGGCACGCGTCATCGTGCCAAAACGGCCAGGCTTCACAACTGCAGAAAGAAAAAAAAATTTAAAAAAACAAAAAAAAAATAACCAACCGGAGGGCTTCGCTGAGGAAGAGGAGGAAGCGTAGTCACCGCTGGTGTGCGATAGTATCGCCGGGATATCGGCAAACTGGCTAATGGTAACCTCATCGCGGGACCGGCGGTGTTTTTTGGAGCGGGCCTCCGCAAAAAAAGCGTTATTAGAGCGGAAACAACAATAAAAAAGTAAAAAAACATACCAACAGCCTCGACGTCGGCCAAAGCCGCGGCCATATCTAGTGAATCGTTGAAGGGATCCTCCGGAAGGGATGGATCTGAAAAAATATAAAAAACGTTAAAAAACAAAAAAATACAAAAAAAGTAAAAAGCTCACCCACGACAACGTCCACAAGCGCGGCCATATCCAGGGAATCGTTAAACGGATCCGCTGGTAGGGATGGAACTGAAAAAACAAAAAAAAAGTTAAAAAACCAAAAAAATACGAAAAAAGTAAAAAAAACTCACTTTTTGTTGTAGGGGGGGTTGTGGCGACGGTGGGCGTGGCAGGGGGGCCTCAGGTAGCGAGGGATCCGACATCAGAAAGGCTGCCACATCAAACGATCTGTTAAAAAAGGAAAGGGCGGAGGGGGGGGACAGGATTAGACTTGGGGGTGGTGGAAGCAAGAGGAGGGCGGCGGGAGGGGGTGGACTCGTCGTCGGAGTCGAGAAACACCATAGGGCGACGAGAGCGCTGTAAAGGAGACACCAACAGCGGCTCATCGGAGTCGCTGACGATGATGTGAGGTGCTGCCTGAGGCTGCTGAGCGGCGCATTGAGGCGTGGGAGCCACTGGAAAAAAATTACAATTAGGAAAATACACAAAAACTCACGCATTTGGTCAATAACACTTTGCAAATCCGCAATATATGATAAAGTGAATGCCTTTTAAATGCAGTCCAAGAGTAAGATACTCTGAAACACTGTGATGTTTCGCAACTATAGTTATGTTCAATTTCTTTATGACAAATTTTGAAATTATATTTAAATGATATTATGGAATTTGTGTAGAATTTTCAATAATAACATGAAACCATTTCTAAATACAACAAAAATACCATAAAAAATAATAAAATAAATTTTTTTTAAATAATAACAATAATAAAGAACTACTTATAATGAGCTATACACTGACCTATTCGATTAATAATGTACAGATTACTTATTTTGAAAGAATTAATTCAATATCTGAAATGAGAGAATTTTGTTAATTATATACCTACTTAGATAGTACATAGTACGTGTTATTATGTAGATATTTGTACAGGGTGGTCAACTAAGGAATTCCGATTTAAAAGAGAAATAAAACAAAAACTATCAAGTCAATTTTAATTTTTTTTTTACAAATAATGTTCAGCTCTTTGGAAATTCATTTCTTAACAATTACGCTGTCCAAATGTCCACCGTTTTTCTGCTGGCACTCTTCGAGTCGAACCCCGAAATTTAGAAAAACACGTCACAAAGTTTCTGCACCGATGGCTTGAATTTCCTGGCGGATATTTTCCTTCAACGCAATTAGAGTGCGGGGATTGTTGCGGTAGATTACACTTTTGAGGTATCCCCATAAGTAAAAGTCGCAAGGTGTCAAGTCCGGGCTTCTGGGGGGCCATGGAAGGTCTCCACGCCGAGAAATCAATTTTTCAGGAAAAAGCGCCTGAATAACAGGTAAAGACCGATTTGAAGTGTGACAAGTGGCCCCGTCTTGCTGAAACCAAGTGTCCCGATTGTATCCATCAAAGTCTTGAAGGGCTGGTTCAAAAAAATTGTTCAACATGTCCACATAACGTGCAGAATCCACTGTTACTGCTCGGCCGCGTCCGTCTTCGAAAAAGTACGGGCCAATAATGCCTTGTGCGTGTATTGCACACCAAACTGTGACCTTCAGACTATGCAATTGAGTTTCATGTTTCTGTTGGGGGTTTTCTGAAGACCAATACCGGCAATTCTGTTTGTTTACATAGCCGTTCAGATGAAAATGGGCTTCATCAGAGAAAAAAATGTTGTCGTACGCTTGAAATCGGTTCACCATTTCATTGGCGTAATTAAGGCGTTGTTGATGGTCCCCTGGCTTTAATTCCTGCACTAATTGGATCTTGTAGGGGTGCATGTGTAAATCTTTATGAAGAATGTTTATCTGCTTGAAGGCACGAGTGAATACTAACTAAAGACGAGCATGCGCTGCGCCTTAATAAAACGAACGTAGTTCGAAACAACATAATAATACGAGGTAAATAATACTAACTCTGAACAATTACATATTATATTTTCAAAAGTTTTATAAAAAATCAATAGTTCTTGAGGATTATTAATTTAAAGTAGATTTAGTAGTTAAATTAATTTTACATTGCCTACAATTACTAAATTCTTTGACGCATTTACATGCCAAATAACCTGCAAAATATGTCACAGAACAATCTTCGCTTTTCACACGGTCATTCATATTATTTGAAACAGAAGTCAGACTCGAATCACTTACAGTTGAACTGATTTCGGAATCGGAAGCTTTCTGTTGCGGCTGATCCTTGATTACCTCAATGTCAGGTGCTGTACTATTGAAAAGATAATTATCCTTATCTAATTCATAATTAACACAACCTTGTGGGTTCCATCAAAGAATTTATTGAATCCGATCGAAAAGAAGTTCTAAATAACCTGGATGTTAGAATTTCGTTACAGCCTCCTTTTTGTCTGTATATTGAAAATAAATTTTCTATCACATCTTGATTTAATCGGTAAGTAAGCAAATATTTTACGTCCGAATTATGTGTTGTTCCTCTACCGTTAATCGTCTGTAATAAGCCATTAAAGCCCGGACTTCGCAGCCCCCTGCTCAAATAAATATTTAAAATTTTGAAATTGGCTGTTGCTAAATTTCATTTAGTTTTAATTGATGAAGTTTCTTTCTAGTGTATTTTTCTTTATTAGGCGTCCTACATTTTTTTAGTTCCGTTTCAATTTCTTTCATGACATCACCATCAGTTAATAATCTTGTTCAACCTTGTTTTCGCCTTCTGCGTATTGCAGTTTTTCGTGGTGGAGCTTGTTGATATTGTGGACACTAAATAATTATTCCCATTCATATGGTTATAGTAGTATATTACAAATCTTACAAGCGATAAAATTACATTAATCATATTTCCCGGTTATCGGTTTCGAACAATAGTTACAGATTTGCTTTTATTGTTAGCAAGATTAGCTTCTTATTCGAGTTAGCATGTTTTCTCTTCATTCATCTGTTTCTTATTCCATTTCTAATTCGACTTCATCCTCGAACATATTTATTACTGGGATAGATATGCTCGGATATCTCTCATCATTGATTGATTGATTAGCACACATTAGCTTACAGTCTTATTTATAGTCGATGTGTGTTCGGGTGCTGGTGAGGGAGGTTATAATGCCATATAATATATTTTTAATATTTTTTCTTGGAACTTTTAAGCTGGAGGTAAAGCTCCGCGTAAACCAAATACTCGTGGCATTATTGTGACGTCAGATATTTTGTGTCATTCTCTTATTTTTGCTTTTAAAGTTTCGTATTTACCTCCCCAACTCCCTTACTCTGTCTGATCATGTGTTTTTCATATGTGTTCTCTTTTATGTCTTAGTAGGTAGTCTTCTGCATACTGGCAAATTATCGGGGCATTTTCCATTTGAAAGATATTCTGTCATCGTGCATGCTGTTCAACACTTTATTCTTAATGAGTTTAGAAATTCCTTGCGTAATTTGGTGAAAACCATCATCGTCATGACATTCACTTGCAAAATTTTGTTTTGCGTTTTTCCCTCTCACCTGCCAATTTTCACAATTATTACAATATAATTTGTCTATCCTTTAGTAAGTGTTTGTTTGCGTAATACGCTCAATTGCCAGCCCGAATCTTGGCTTTTACTTCTGTGTTTCTGTTGTTCTTGTAATTAATTGATACACCAAGATAGCTGAAATCTGAATATATTTATCGATCAAATTGTCATATTAGTATATCAAAAACTATACCTGCTTTCCATATTTCACATATTTTATTATAAACTGGAAAAAGGATTCTTAGGTTGATTAGGTGGCAGATCAAAACTACAATTTGTTAGTCGACGTTTCGAACAATATATTTGTTCATTCTTAAGACGATTATAATTTAAGATGGTTTAAAATTTGATCCAATATTGCCAGTTTTATTATGTTGGTATATACACTGGAATCTCCATCGGTAATGAAACTTTTGTATCGAATACCGTATAACTCTTCACTAGAATTAAAGCCATTTATGATTATGTCAGATTCCACCGCCGATGATGAGCTTGCCCAATTCTTAAAGCATCGATGCACCATATCAGGTTTTATTTGCACAAAATGCAAAATTTGTTTCGAATTCCCATGTATTTCTATCTTCGTATCTTTATCTATTATTTGTGGCCATAGCTTCATCCAAATATACGGTATTAAATGGTGTGCCGTCTTTATCAATGTTCCCTCTTTGTATCGCAATTTCTGCTTCTTCTTTAGCCGCATTAGCCATGTGTTCTATCGCTTTATCTTCCTATAACTAAAAACGTAAATAAATAATATTTCAAATAACTACCTCCTATTTCTACATACATCGGAGAGATTATCTTGAATGGAATAAAAGTTTCCCGATGATATGCAGGGAATATCCAGTATTGCACAAAACTCTTGTAAGAGTGAAAATGTGCTACCTGTTGCAATGGTGCACTAAACTGCTAATTTATTTATTTAAGGTGATGGTGTTGAATTATTAGTATTTGATTATTTAGTAGTATAATCCCGATTACACATGTCTCATTTTAAACATATTACCGTTTGAAAACAATTTCGTTTTTCTTTGATTATGTTTAATTTACCGCTTGTGCATATAGACGCATGATTTTTGTTTAGCCATAAGCACTTCTACTAAATGATCAATGTTTACAACACGTCTACCTTATAATGCAGGTTTTCCTTTATTTTCTTGTTCTATACAAAGTTAGTGATCCGTAATTCTAAAATACGTTGTATTTTTCACTTTCACTGGACCACATTCACTTATATTATTCTTCTTGAGAAATCCATGTTTCATCAATTGATGAAATAGGGTTGTTGCCATCGATAGCACTATCAACATCACGGGATCTGCATAATAATTTGTTGTATTATTAATAAAATAGGAGTTTAGGAGGAAACTCAAAAGAAACATAATATCTGGGATATGACAAGTATCCTCGTAAAAGTTTTTCTTTAAAGTTGGTGAAGCCAAATATTTTTTTTTACTTTTCGATCGAGAACATTTGTCGAGCATTTCTATCGATAAAATTTTATCTGTGCTTGCAATAAATTTGCACAATGTTGAATTTTAAAACACGTAGGTACTAACTATTTTTAATTATTTAATATTTAATAATTAAATTATTTTTATTGTTGGTGTCGACTACTTGTTCTTCCTATGTTTCTCCACTAAGGATAATACTAAGACAACTAGCTACAAATTGTTTCCATCTCAGTTGTGGCTGTCGGTTTGTTGGCAGCAAACTTCTTGCAGTTATTTTATTTTCTTATCGCGGAAGCCACCTCCTTTGGCCTCTTTTTCTTGTCTACTTTGAATGTGGACAAAGCTACTCAGAATAAATCCTTTGTTTGCCTGCAAACGTTTGAAGTTAGAAGTAATATTTATTTTTAACTACTCCATTCTCGATGTAATTTGAAATACTTTTTTCTTTAGGCGGACATTTAACTTCAATGAAGTATTTTTTCCACTGATTTTATTATTAGTGGCTCCAATCGAATTCCTGTAACAATGATCCAATTAGGCGAATTAGTCGATAAAGGTTTCGAAACACTCATAATAGATTCCGGCAAACTTTCATTAGGTGTTTTACATTTTGACGCTTTTTAAATTTTGGAAGCTGTAATTCTTCAAAATCGCATCTCAGACCAATCGCTGAATTATGTTGTTGTCAGGTAATTTTTTAAACCAAATTTACATTTGGGGGCATTGCAATTTTTATAAATTCGGGAAATGACTCGACATTTGTTAAAATTAGAAACTCAGATTTAAATTTTAAAATAATTTGAAACAGAAAATGTTTGTAGCAGATGTGATTTCTGAAAGTTAAACCGCACTCCACTACGATCGCCTTAAACTCCGAAAGGCGTTTTTTTCTTCTAGTACGATAAGTAACTCGGCATTTCTCTCTCCAATTTTTCATTATTTTTAAGCCTTCCAGTAACAGAATCAAGTCACACTTTGGTTCCATGCTACGTCACAGTAACCAGTACAAAAATGCAATTCCACGTTTACATTCCTTTAAATAAGGAAAATTCATATTGTTAAAATTTAAGGAATGTAAAGTTTTTACCAGCAGAAGCAGCACAATTACGACAATTGCTACTATTATTTATGTTGATAGTTTCTTCGTCGACAATCACCAATATTGTAAGCACTTGTTTTATCTGATATTCTGTAGTGATCCGACATTTTACAGTGCATAGCATATGTTCACGTTTCAGTTGTACCCAACTTACAGCATTATCATCATAACAATCTCTTGCCGATCTAAAAATTGTAACATGGTAGGTTAAATAACTATACGAAATCATTTCCCGTTATGATACATAATATCGATGGCGTCACGGTAAAAAGGCGTAAGCGGCTTTTACTATATTGTTCAGGAGATACAAAAATTGCGAAAAACTTTAAAATGTTATACAATGTTCCGCTTTTTTTTGTTTAACTAGCAATAAACTTGATAATAGTGATTTTTATATAACAAAAAATAAATTTAAATACCTAATGTCGGTTTTATAAATATTTTTGTCGCTTAAGCCTTTTTTTAATTAGTATTTGGTGATTACGCCTTCTTTGCTGTCACTTAAGCCGATTGTTCTCTAAATTTTCTGGCTCGGAATGGCACTTACGCCTTACTACTTTTGTCATTTATATTTTAGATAGTTGGTGTTTACGCCTTTTACGCAAAATGTACAGGAATGACTTCATACGGCTTGTGGCGCTTTCTTGCATTTCGAATTAAAGTATGCCATTCCGAGGGTGCCTGTATATTCATGTTGGAGGTATATTTTTCTATAACCGCGTGAACGCTATCAACAGGCATGTAGGTGTGCCCTGTGACTAAATATGTTATAGAAATATTATTGACGGTCTTGGAATGAGTCAAAAAATACAGAAGCATTACCAAGACAAATCTGTTTTTATTTTGTCCTGGACAATTATCACAGAACAAAGATATCGACTGATGATTGCCATCACTATCCACTTTTAGCAAATAGTTATACAAGTTAGTGGCAATTTCATTAACTCCTCTCTTGCCATCTTTCTCTTCCCAAACATAACAATAGCCATTTTGAGATTTGCTTTCATATATGGTAAAGTTATATACAGGATACTTTCTAGAAAATCCAAACATCATGCTTGGACCATGTGGAGGTATCAAGAACTTTCTGTAAATCAAAAGACACAACAATGAAACCATTTTCCGATGATTTATTTTTCTGGCAAAGGAAAAGTTGTTTGGCATCATTTTTCTCTTGTTGGTGATTGAGATAGTTAGTTTTATCTTTCTCTCTTTCTTGTTCTGGGATATTTTTGTACCTCTCGCATTAATACACTTGTCTTTTTTAGGAACATGTATTCCTATGTTGTAATCTTTTTTGAAAAGCTTTTTAAAGCAGGAATGGCCTAGGGGTATATTTCCACGAGCTTTTATCTCTGATGAGTACATTCTATACAAATTGGCAACACTTTTAATATCAGATGGAAGGTATAATTTTGAACTGCACGAACGACAATAGTGCGAAGGCACTGCAGGTAAACTTTTTATAAAACTTTTAAACTCAGTCATTTGCTTAGACGTTGCTTTGTTCTTTGGTTCATGTTTTCCTCTGAGGTCTCTATTTTCTTTAATTTTTCCTTGTACAGAGTACAATACAGCACGGATTTTTTAATATATTAAAATATATCGGCAGAGTCTGCGAGTAATAAATACTATTAATGAAAACTTCAAGGAAGAAATATACACTTCTCGCATAAAATGTTTTATTTTAAGAGCTGACCGGTTTCGTGAAACTAATTCACATCATCAGAGCCTTACGTCAATTAAACTAACACAATATAAACTATCTTCATGCTTTATACCTTATACATTCAAGTCAAAAATCGGTAAAATTTATTACAATTATAATCGTCTATGTCAAATCAGGAAGCCCTCGAACAGATTAAGAAAACACAAATTTAAAGGCAAACTAAATTAAATGGCAATCTTTTTTCTTTTCTTAATCTGTTCGAGGGCTTCCTGAATTGACATAGACGATTATAAGTGTAATAAATTTTACCGATTTTTGACTAGAATGTATAAGGTATAAAGCATGAAGATAGTTTATATTGTGTTAGTTTAATTGACGTAAGGCTCTGATGATGTGAATTAGTTTCACGAAACCGGTCAGCTCTTAAAATAAAACATTTTATGCAAGAAGTGTATATTTCTTCCTTGAAGTTTTCATTAATAGTATTTTTTAATATGTTTTTATTTCCTACTTTTTCGTTTTTGTAATTCAAATACGATAGACCTGAATCTCAACGTCTTTTATATTTATTCGATTTGCTTTCCTTTTTCTTACATCTTTTTCCTTTAATCTTTTCGCTTGACTCACTTGAGGTAAATGAAGTAGTACTACCGCTCCTTAGATAATGCAGGAAAGTCACTTGAACTACCATCTTCACTTAAATTAAGATCACTAAGTTCATTATCATTCTCTTTTTCTAAGTCCAATGTTCCATCTGGTTCAGAAGATCCGTGTTGGAAGGTTTCGGAGTTTTCTACGCTGTCTGTAATCTACAGTCTTGTTTTTTATTACAGTTGAAAAACAGTGAGAACTGGCAACAGATTCCAGAATATTAACATCACTGTCCAGAATTAAAATGCCATTTTGCAAGGCTTGGTTTAATAGTGTATTACCATTATTATCAAAAGCTCTAACCTCTATGGCCTCAATTACCTCGACATTATTATTAACTGTAGCAGTTTTTAACAAATTCAAAAAGAAAAATAAAAATAAAAGCGACATATCAAAACGAAATTTAAAACTCAATTTACAGACTCGGATTCAATTTCTACTGAATTTTAAATAATTTTTTAAACGTTATAATAGAGGTTTAATCAATTAGTTTAAACATTTTAGAGATCTGTACGTAAGTTTTATAGAAAAATGCGTTCAAAAGTATCATAGGATACTTATGGGGAAATGGCGCTTAAGCCTATCAAAAATCAAACATGTAAAAATCCTAAGCGACAATCTATTTCGAGCATTTTTCTTCATAATTTAATTATGTGTGCCAAATAATTTTATTGTAAACTGAGCTTTACTATTGCTACAACAAAATTTACAATATATTAAAATGTTTACCTTGTAAGGGCATCAATAATTGCTGCCGGGCGTAACTGCACTGACACTAATGCAACTTGGCGCTTATTAACATATAACCTAACTTATTCTATAACGGAAATTGTCGCTTACGCTACTTCAACTTCAATTTTAACAAACCTCGATGTTTTGGTGGATACAACACTAATGTTAAAGGAGTGGCTTGACTCTTACGACTTAATATTCATAATAATCCTTATTTCAGATTTTTGTCGCTTACGCCTTTTTACCGTGACGCCATCGATATTAATAAAAATTTATTAAAAAAATATAAATAATATAAAATGTTTATCTTAAATTGTAAATTTGATTAAATATTCTTGCTACAGATTTGCAGTGATTCTTGACTATCTATCTAAAGGTACCATATCTTAATTCCAAATTAACTGCTGCAATTATTGGAACTTGAACTTTCTTTATTCATATGCACTCCACACAATATTGCTATGAAATTTTCATAATACATTCTAAAAGTAACTTTTTCACTGTAGTATTCTATGATAAACATTGCTATACCGCTCGATAATTTATAGCACAAAGTCGTGAAGCCATGAACGACGGAACTGTTGTGGTTTTTGCCACTTATAAGATCAGCTATGCACACAAAGTTATGACAGTCACGAATCCGTATATTTCGTAAGATTCAAATCCATGACTTTGGGATCTCGTGTAAAGCCAAATATACTATGCGAAACCAATAATCGATCCAAGGGAAAACATTGTTAATCGTTTAAATATTTTTATCGAAACGAAAAAGCTTCCAAGGTAAACACTCAGCAGAATTAATACCAAATTGGTTCCGTTCATTTTAAAGGTTTGGTTCAATGGAATCATTATTTTTATCATATTTGTAACTATCGCGCCATGATAGTACGAAAAATCTTGGAATATTTGAATAAATTATTTCTTACTTTGCATCATCATTCATGTCATCATCAATATTGCATTGTTAACTTTTGAAACGGAGCTATCTCCTTTAACCTAAAGCACGTGATAATTCTAAGCACCAAGCATATTAGCATAATATTTCTAAAACTACTACTCTTATTTTCTAATCCAAATTTCTGGTCGTTACTTTGATAGTAAATCAAAGTAACCCAATCGATTAGATAAACCAATATGTTTGATAGAATTGTGAGGGAATATCTAGCTGCAGCCAATTTTCTTCTTCCGCGTTTTGTGACTGACAATTGCGGCATTAACGATAAGTGTGAGTTTAGAACAGCAGCCCATCCGAACTGAAATATTATAGCTATAGAAAATTATATAATTAATTAGTGACCACAGTTTTTTTTATCGAATTACTCATTTTATCGGAAAGCACACGCACTACAGGATTAGCTACAGTATCTTGAATTTGGCTTGATAAAATCACAATTCCCGCCTGAGCTCTTCCGAATTTCCTAATTTAGGTAATAAAAAACAATAACCAGATTGCTTAACCATAGATGCACAAATATCGTTGAAAGCGTGGTCTAAACCACATCCAAGCAAAACTTATCACGACAATTTCTTGCGTTTATTCGTATATTAATTTAAACATTTTTCTAGTTCTGACTCATCTTTTTCGCAAGGGGTTTCAATTTCTGCCATTGTAATTTTCGCCTTCAGTTACAATACTTTCAATATAATTCAATTTACTTACAAGAATTAATAAAATTCATTTATGTAGAAAAAATTTTTCAAGATTATAATTTGATTAATTTTAAGCCTAACTAATTATACTCCTAATGTGCTTAAATGCAGGATTGTTATGTAGTAGTTCTTGGGTTTTCTACACAATAAAAGATGGTGTTTACTTCCAGCGCCAGCGTGCAGGGAAAATTCTATCTACGAACCTGGACTGCTCCGGTTTTTACCTAGCTTTCAGAACTACGAGTTGTTTTTTAATTTGAATTTTCAATTGAAACTAACCTCTTTTTACACTAGACAACCTAACGAACAATTAACTTTGCTCGGAAAATTTTTTTTATTGAAGATCAACAAGAAACAACGCCACGTTCTATTGGAAATTCAGTTAAGAATTGAGGTGTCTTGGAATAAGGTGGACATAAACTTCTCGAAATTAGACTCCTGGATCTCTAGGCTATCTTTCTTACGTCGTCTTTTTCTGCGGAATTACTGTTGTCACCGGCGTATAGTGCCAATTGGTTGACGTGCACCACTTTTGGTTTGTCCCTTGGTAGTCTTCGGATTCGATATACGACATCAAAAATTCACGATTTCATAGGGACCTTACCACTGTCTTTGTAATTTAGGCGACAATCCACGTTTTTTCTGTGAATTATGGAGCCACACCAAGTCACCAGGTTGAAAACCGCCTTCTTTTGCCTTGAAGTCATACTGACTTTTTACGCTTTATGTTATTCTTATTCTTCAGTTAATTATTTTTGCTTGTAGTTCCATGCTACTAACGTTCTTTTTTTTGCTCTTTTTTATTTTTATTCATTGTATATCCAATTTTCATCATCCTCTTCAGTTGATTTCAGATTAGATTCTAGTATTTCAGATATATTTTGAGATGCACTTGGTAGGTCTGTTTCTATGCTATCACAGATTTCATCATCTGTTTCGTCATCTTCGATGATATTCTCATCAATTTCTATATCTGCCAAAAAATTTTCGAAGTTTGATAACTACTAAATCTGGGTTTATTTTCACTTGCAAATCTGGTAGTTTATCAACCGCGTCGAAGAAGTTCAACATATGAACTCATTCGTTGCAGTCTCAATTGTTTCAACAATCGCGCTTTTGTAGCAGGTCCCGATGACTAATAAATATTTTCCAATTTCATCCACACATTACGAGATTTGACGCATCCTTTAATTTGTTTCAATTCCGTTGGATTTATTGCAAGGATTATTTCGGATTTTGCCTTATCATTTACCGATCTTTTTTCCACCTTTTTTGCGTTGTCTACACGTTGATCATATTTACAAAACTCATTTTTGAATTCCGTTGACACAAAACAATAATGTATTCTGGCCCATAACCTGTTAGCGGAGATATTAAAAACGCAGCAAACTTTTGAAGATAATGTAATAATTCAATTGGGATCCGACAAATGAGCATATCCAATCTGCTGGTGAAAATGTTACTAGGTTAAGGGAAAATAAACACATACAGAATAGTGAGTTGTTTGTTACAAATTACAAATTTGTCCTTTAAAGGAACACTTTATTTCCAATCACAAATCAGGCTTCCCATCTTTGAAGATGATTCCATCAGGAGAGAATCCTAACCATGGTTTCTGATGGCTAACGATCAAACTTGTTTGAAGAAATTTATTACCGGTCCCTTGAACATACACTTGTAAAGCTTCTTTTTCAGTAGTTTTGTCATATTCAGTGTACGGACTTTTAAAATTCGTTATATTAAAAATCGAATCACACTTTTCCCAGTTTGGATGTTTATTCTTCATATATGTAAGAAGTATATGTAACAAGTTGTACCTGTAATTCTGTATTGCCATTCTTGAAGTCAATCTTCATGACAAAGTAATGTTTTTGCACATTTATCAACAGCGTTTGTAAACAATTTATGAAATTGATTTAAACAGTACTGTTTAGTTACTATATTAATTTTCATATTTTCAATTGTTGTGAAAACATCACTTGTTGAAAATTGCCCCCAGAGCACTTCTATCGATATGAATGTGATAGTGGTTCAATCATTTTTATTACTGATTTATGTCGTCCCAACTTGTTGGTAATACATACACATAATTGAATGAAGTTCACCAACATCACTATCTTCTAATAGGTACCGTTTTTTAGATTCACTCATAAAGCATTTGTGCTTAAATATTGGCCGAGGTTCATAATTTTCTAGAGCTTCTTTGAATGGCGTTTTCCAAGCACACGGTTTGTCTGTGCAAGATAATTCCTCTGCGTTACCAATATTATTTCTGTAAAGAACAAAATGTTTGACATTACTGATAAGATATACTAATGATGATTATACAGTACTACAATAAATGAATGACTAAATTACTACCAAACTAAGCATTAACAAGTATACGAATATTTTGAGGTTAAAAACTTACTTATTACAATGTTGCAATGATATTATATTTACACTGTTCACCTAACCCAGCTTTACATGAACATTGAACTGATAAAATTTCACCATTTAATGTAACTTTACCATTACGGAATCCGTTCTGCTTCAACAAAATTCCTTTAATGGGATTCGTACCAGCCCAATCACATATTGCACTTATATTTATCATTATTGATCACTTCGAAAATCGCAGGATACACGTAAACCTATCTCATATTTGAAACTTTCCTTTATGGCTGCCATATTTTTTAGGTTCCTCCCATTTGACGGATCCCAATATAACAAGCACAATTACAATTATTAATAGGGACCAACATTACAAAACCGTGTTTGACAACAATAAAACAATTACAATCTTATACAAAATATCCACATACGCATGCAATAACTTCACCATGGGTGGGTCGCGCGGCATTGCATAGGGGTACAACAATATTCTTAACATCTTCTGTTATAGGTATCAGCGTAGGTTTATTAAATTTGTTGGTCGCAAAATTTTGAACTGCTTCGCTAGATATTTGATGTACCCAATCAGTTTCTATAAGAGAAGTTATAGTTTTTTATTGTTCCAAACGTCCTTTAGATGAATTTTCTTTTTGAACTTATGTATAATAAGCAGTATCTATTGCACTTTTTATCAACATTCCCTTCTGCAATGCCAAGGATGACGATTGAAAAGTTTCGTATTCATATTCCTCTATTTCGTGAGTGCCTTTAATTAAAGATTTTAATTTAAGCGGTGTTAATATGTCGATCATTCCAAGCGTTTGATTAGTTTCGATGCCTCTAACGCTAATTATCAAACGAGCCAAACGGCGCATGTTTCGTTTAGCAACTATTATTGTATCTGCGACCAACTTCACAAATTATAGTGTGTTTTTTTGCTGTCAGGGTGATATTATCGGCTTACATCATGTTTAACCCTTTCAGACACAGCGTCCTGTAGAGAATACATAAGTTTAAGGCAAAATTATGGCTAGTAGTAGCTATATGGAGAGTGCCAATCAAGTTGATTTGCTCCGAGGACTAGTCAGCTTGGCTCCCGAAAGATTTTTTATTTTGACTCATTAATTCCTAAACGGCAATCTCATCGGCATGATTCCGTTCTAAATGTAGAGAAAAGTTACCAACATCTTGGTCACAATACAAACAACGATGTTTCCGCCGCAGGCCTCCTTCGATTTTAACATGTCGTGTATGGCATAGACTCTAATAATAGTTTTACCGGCGAAAAAGTGGCAATTCAAATTAATTGGAGTTTGGGTTTATTATTGTGTGATTTGATTAGATGGAATTTGGTTTTGTTTTTGATTAGATTTTTGGTGAAATTTAGGTTTCGGTCTTTTCCCTTTTTCACCCTGACTCGGTCATGCAGCCGATGTTGCGAAGATCGCTTGTCAAAGGTGCTCCACCAGATTTTGTTAGATTTATTGTGTGTATTATTACGACCGGTTGGGGGGCCGACGTCCGCTTGTCTGCTCTTCCCTTCGGTATTGCTATGGAGCATGTGTTGATGCAATACGTCGCGTTCGACTTTTGCGCCCCTCCACCCAGCTGGCTGGATGTTCCCCATTGCAATTTGCACATTTTGATTTAGTATTAGCTTTTTTATCACAATCTGAGCTTAAATGATCGCCAGCACATTTGATAAATGAAGCACAACGATTTAGCTGCTACTAGTTAACTTTATGTATCTGTATTTATTGTTACTTGTATAATTCAATTGGTTTATCCGTATATTATAAATAAATAAAATAAACAACTGTTTTTACTATGCCCGAATTTCTGGCAGCGGTAGCATTGCGTTGCTTGTATTTTTTTATTGTTACATTTAGACCCATTCTCTTTTTAATATTGTGGATTTCTTTCCCCCTATATGTCCTATCCAGAATCAGGGCAAAGTTTGAGAGAGGAGCCCACACCGTGGACTCGACCTGCAGCAGTTCTGTGCGTGCCCAAATGCTTGGCATCTGTGACACTGGCTGATTCTTGTCTTGTGATGCGGGGTCTCCATCTTGACGTCTATGCCGGGCGATCTTTTCTATATCGAAAATCTTCTTGTTTTCGTCATTTGTAACATATATATTCTTGAAATTCTCAAGTAAACGTTCAAACTTTTGCCACGCTCAAAATTGAGCAAAGGGATTGATGGTGATAATCCCAATCTCAGGGTAAAATTGGCAATGCCCTGGCTAGCTACTAAAATAAAAATATAAAGGTGGTTGATGAGTTTTAAAACTGATAATAATATTAATTGGGAGGGTGGAATGTTTTGCCCTAGGCGCCACGTGGTTAAAAATCAACCTCCCAAAGCGTGCTACTACCTGAACCACGAACGGTAGCGAATTATATTTATTATATTTAAAGTTACAAGTTTTGCACTAATCTACTTCTAATTCTTACAAAGTTAACTTAAAGACTGCTAATAATCTACTGTCTTTTGCATGGTTTACAATTTGTATTTCTGAAGAGGAAAGTAACATTATCTGTTCTTTCTATAAAAGGTTTAATTTTGCATTTCCCACGGAGATAATAAAAGGTTAATATACCTTGTTAACAATCTTCATGTAATAATGATTATCGTTATCTAGTTTATTACGAATAAAATATAACTAGCGTACTAAAACTCAAAAAAAGGAAGAGTGAAAGTGGTACAAGAATATACACTTGAATTGGTTAAAGTGATTATATTGAATAGTAAAAATAGCGCCAAATTTCGGTTTTATCTAACCCCAAAAAAAAAATGGTAACAAAAAGTCGCGAATAGCTTTCCTTGCGAAAAGCGTCAATAATCCAATATAACTATATATGGTCTTACACAAGTTTATACAATCCACTCCAATTAGGAGGCAAAAACAATTTCGTGACTGATGGTGGTAAATCTAGTTTAACCAAAATTACGGCGCAACAAAAATAATCAATAACAATTAATAACAAATAACATGACGGCACGAAACACTTATCTTTTGAGCTGATACGAAGTCCTGGCAGATGGTAGTTAACGGTACAACTAAGATGGTAGATGTTTCCACTTGTGAAATTAGGGTTGAAACGGATTGAAGTTTCCCAAAATTGAAATGCAGTCAATTATTCTTCCCGTGAAATGACGATTACCGATGTAATAATAACGACACAAAGGATGGTTATACTTGGACAGCAGTTTACTAACGGAAGTGAACGGAAGGTAAGACGCAAAACAAAGGTCTTCGCAGATGTAGGACCCTAAAACAATTATTGGCGTAGAGAAGAAAAAAAAACATTAGAGGGTTCCCAAAATTACCTCGCAGATGTGGTTGAGGGTCAATTTTCCTTATAGTAATTTTCGTATTTTCAAGAAGTTGTAATGATGACTAAAATAAAAATTACAAACATAGTTTGTATTACGAAATTAAAAATTTGTACTTGCAAAAGAAATATGAATACTAAATCCTCCAAAGGAGATAAGATTAAATATCTTCAATTCGATAGCAATCTTCAGTGCTAAGTGCAACGAATAAATCCCAATAAATCGGAAGGGCTAACAAAAAAAACATAAACCCACTTTCGTAGCACTTGGCTAATTCAAAAATCTCTTTCAAAAGACCAAAATTAAAAATTTGTCAACTTGAAAATTTTAACGACGAAAAATGTGTTTTGATAAAAATATCAGAACCAGAACCTCCAACATAATTTCATATTTCCAGAAATCCACCAACAATAAACAAACCAAAATCATGGTAAACCAATTCTGAACCGTTACACTTTGGCCACCCTAAATCTTCAATGTTGTAGTGGTTCCTCGAAATCCTGCGGCATGTATGGGTCTTTTTCGAAATGGCCACCTTTATATCCAACTAGTCTTATTTTCGGACGAAGCTTTTTCAGACAATTCTTTTATCAACTGGTTAGCCGCATCTTGGGGTTCTTCGTCCCGATAATCGATAAATTTTAAACCGTGGACAAAGTTCGTCACGTATTTAATTTAAAGGCATTGGCCTTCGGTCTCGTCCTCTGTGCATCCTTGTCAGAGTGGTTGTTTCGAAGCCCATTCTTTCGAGGTGAGCTTTGTTGGGGTCGGTTGGGATTTCAGAGGGAATACCCCTGATAACCACCTTCAGAGGAGCTTCTTCTACCGCCTGTGTGGCGGTACCTCTACCTGCACCAAGTTCAAAGAAGATCCAGACACCTGCGCGAATTGCAGAGGCCCGCACCCCGCGAACTACGAAGGGTGTCCAAGCTTATGATGAGAGACCAGAATTCTCCCAACCAGAATTCAGGCCACACAGAACCTCGGCCAGTCAAACATACGCCCACAGAGCCGGCAGTAGAGTACCATACCCCCCAAGACAAGAAGAAAGAGGACGAGACCGAAGGCCAATGCCTTTAAATTAAATACTTGACGAACTTTGTTCACGGTTTAAAATTTATCGATTATCGGGACGAAGAACCCCAAGATGTGGCTAACCAGTTTATAAAAGAATTGTGTGATAAAGCTTCGTCCGAAAATAGACTAGTTGGATATAAAGGTGGCCATTTAGAAAAAGACGCCATACATGCCGCAGGATTTCGAGGAACCGACTACAATATTGAAGATTTAGGGAGCCCAAAGTTTGAACGTTTACTTGAGAATTTTAAGAATATACATGTACGAGTGTGGCCTACATTTTCATTTAAAAAATAAGAAACCCGTTCATTGCAGTAAGGTGGAAGTCACATATTTTGCTAAATATTTGGAAATTTATTTTTTACACGTTGGAACCATCGGTTTTTACATGGATGCGTTTTATTAAAAATTTCATCTTTTGTTACACCTTGTATATTTATTAAATTCAAATATTGGTATTAAAATTTAATTTAAAGAAGAATAGAAATATTGAGAGATAAGCGTACGCCATATTGAGAGTTGACGGTTTAATTTGGAAAGATTAAGTAAATTTTTTGTGTCCAGTAGTTGACTTTGTTCGGAGACCGACAGTTTGGTTAAATAGTTAGGAAGTTGGTTAACCGATTTCGCTTTTACGGATTTATTTTGCTGTACACGATCAACAAACTTGTTTTTTTTTTGAAGACACGTACAAATCTAATATTTTTAAATTTGGAAAACATCTCAACGCCTTTTTTTTTATCCCGGGTGCTGAATGAGGTAGCCGAACATAGGAAATTAACATGTAAAAACCTATTTATGCAAATTCCTGCTTCCCTAATTATTTTAGAGAAAAAATGAAAGATTCAAAACTAATTCAGAAATATAAACTATGAATGATAAGACCATTAGATTTCATCTAGCTTTTACTTAAAAGGTCAAAATATGCTTTCGAAATTGTTAAAATTTTCATTTATCGCACTAGCCATGTAATAAATTCAATTTAATTTCTATTTTCAAAAGTAATTACCATGGAAACTTACATGGATAGTCTGATAAATAAAACTTTTAACAATTTCAAAAGCTTTTTTTGACTTTTTAAGTAGAAGCTAAATGAAATCTAATGCTTTTATCATTTGTAGGTTATATTTCTGCATTATTTTTGTGTCTTTCATTTTTTCTCTAAAATAATTAGGAAAGCAGGAATTTGCATAAATAAATTTTTACATGTTAATTTCCTATGTTCGGCTAATGTCCGGTTTCTTCACTCGTAGATATCCTACGGACAACTTGATCCGTGAGATATCTAGCGGACAAAACAAATTTTGGTTTTCTTCATGTGAGATATCTAGTAGTTTTGAGATATCTATCGGACAACTTTAGACCGTGCATGAAGTAGCAGTTATCGAGCGGATAAGTATAAATGTCAATGTTAATTTGTCAGTGAATAATATCTAACCTCAAATATGGATTTATTAATTTTCGATATTAATGTTTTCTCTGACGATGACGAAGAAGTACAAGTTATACAAAGACCTCGAAGACCATATGTTTTACGCGATAGGGTTAACCATTTAGAAAGATGGGACAAAACCGATTTTTTGCAAGGTTTCGTTTAAAAAAAGCTACCTTTATGATACTTTTTAATAAAATAGAAGATCGTTTATTGGTATGTTGGAATCGGTAAGTACCTACCTCTTATAAATTATTATATTAGACTACTGTCCGAACTTTTCTAATAACGTTTTTTCTGTAATTTACAAAATCAATTTCAGCTCTAGAGCATTATCTCCTAAGGACCAACTATTATTGACTTTACGATATTATGCAACCGGAAGTTTTTTACGTGTGTGTGGAGACTTCGTTGGAGTATGCATAAGTAGCGCCTCTCGAGTGATTCAAAAAGTATCAATGATTATTGCTTCGCTTCGTCCTGAGACAATTACCATGCCGAGAACTAATGAAGAAATACGTGAAGTACAGCAGGGATTTTATGCTATGCATAGATTTCCACGGGTCATCGGGTGTATATATTGTACACATATTAAAATTCGCTTTCCAGGTGGGTACTCGGAAATTTTAGTAGTATTGTGTTGTAGTTTACTTCATATACAGTGTTGGCACATTTGCCAACAATCATTATTTACAGGTGGTTTGCGATCATAATATGAGGGCTCGAGATATTGTTGCGAGATGGCCGGGCTCCTCTCATGATTCAACAATACTCGCCCACAGTACTTTGCAAGCCAGGCTGGAAGAACATCAATTTGAGAACGGGTTGTTACTTGGTGATGGTGGTTATGCGGTCAAAGACTATCTTCTAACTCCATTGTCAAATCCTCCTATTGACGAAGATGAAATGCGTTATAATGAAATCCACATACTCACAAGGAACATTATAGAAAGGTACTTTGGAGTATGAAAGCGTCGTTTCCCTGTTTTGAGCATTGGAATGAACTTGAAATTAGAATCTGTTCAAGCTGTCATCCTGGCAACGGCAGTTTTACAGAACATGTGCAGAGCTCAAAACGAAGATGAACCACCAGAATTAGTAGAAGTACCAAATACTGACAACGAACCCAACGAGGGGAACAACCCCAACATGCGAAGAAATAATGCTGTCAGACGTGAAATCATAGAATTCTTGTCAAGGTATGTATTTATAACGAAGATATTGTTAGTGTTGCTTTACTTTTAGGTGGTATTTTTTAGATTATAAAATACTGCAATGCTACAGAACTTACACAGGCAGTGGATCTAAAGCACTCGAGCAATACTACGGAAGGGGGTTTTAGTGGGTAAGAATCCTACACTACCTTGCAGCACGGGCTCATGGTGTCTTTTGAAGATTTCCCCCTTCCTACGCAAAACAAAAACAAAAAAAAATGTAAGAATTGTATTTATTTTGATTAAATAAAATGATTTTTTATTGATAAATTTATTTTAATGGATTATGATTAAACGGTAAAGTAATAAGTAAACTAAAAATTATAAAAAAAAAATTAAAATTATTTTTTTCCTGGTAAAAGTCCAAGTTCATCTTCTAATACTCTATAATAATAAAATGGTATAATATTAATAATAATACCTACTATTGGCATATGAGTCTCAACCTTTGGTAAGAGTATCACCATAATATTCCTAAAAATAACTTACGGGGCAATTAATAGGTTTGTTTGTTTGCTTGCACTAACTTAAACCAAGCTAGTTAGCACAAGTAAAAGCGTTTTGTTGATTGGTTTGTTGCTTGCTCGTCAAGTTAGTACAAGCAAACGAACAGACCTAATGTTGAGGTGACATTATGCTTAAAAAGAAAAATAAAGAGGTTAAAAACTATACGATACCGATCTCCGCTTTGCTGCAATGTTTTCAATCGAGCTTTTTTCAACTCGATGTCTAATTTCAAACTTTCAATTGTTAATCGATTAATTTCTTTTTTTTTGAATAATCTCCTCCTCCAAGAGACCCTTCTGTAAATTTAACACCGATCGCTTTAATTCGATGATATCCAAATCTGGATGCTTCTGCACTTTTGGATTAGATTTTTTAATCCTGAATCCATGCCTTTTAACTCCTAAAACCATAAAGAAAATTTAATTATGTTTTGGTTTAAAACTATTCTAAATTACATACCTTTTTTGGGAACTGTGGGGTGTTCTGTGGGTGGTGCTGGCTCATCGATAAATAACAGCTCGTTCTCGACAAGCGCAGGCACCTCTCCGAAATCTGGAACATGGCACATTACATGCTCGTCTAAAGGTATTTCCTACAAATTAAGAACATTTTAATAATTATTCTAAAGTTTTGTATAAACTCAAAACTTACAATGCTTTGCCAACTACATTGTGGTTCTGAAATAATAATAAATTAGTTTTAAAATATGAAGCATAAAATGAATCGGTGAGCAGATACATCCTGCCATGTATTTACTTATTACATGAACTGTTGATCCACTATCAATTCAAATACAGTTTCTAATAAAACAATATACTAACCTTCCTGATGAATCACTGCATTTTCGGCCTCATATAAAGGTGGAAGACCCAGCATCGTCACTTCGGATAAACTCAAGATGCGCTCCTCGTAATCTTCCAACTTGGGACAATTTGCTGGGCCTCCACCAGTTTTAGCTCTCTCAAGTTTATTGAGAGCACATATCTTCCTAATTTTCTTCTTAATGGTATCATATTTAGAACGCAGCATTTTTCCAGATCTCGGAAAGCTCCCACATACCGCGTTGAATTCCTCCGCCACCTTTTCCCAAGCATCCCCTTTCTCCCTCCAAGTTGTACCATCCGTACGCTTGTTTTCTATAACCCCTTTATATTTTACTATAATATCAACTAATTGGTTGATTTCAAGTCGGCTAAAATTTTTGGTGCGCTTATTCTCACTGACTGCAACTCCTGTGAATAAAAAATCGTTGTTTTATTGTTAGAAAATTATAATGAACTAATAAGCTTACCTTCCATCTTTATATATCACTTCTTTATAATATATTAAACTATAAACTATAAATAATACAAAAAACTTAACTAAACTATTACTAACACACTTATTACTATTATTTAACACACACTTAAAACACAAACACAAAAATTAAATCTAAATGAACAAAAACTATTATAAAACAAGAAAAATATTAGGAATACAAAAATACAATTTAAAATCAAAACGTAGTAACACCATAGGTAACACTTAGGTTATAAATGAACTGACATAAAATAACCACGTGATACCATAATACACGAACAAAGCAATGTTGCCAAATGTATCTCATAGATATCTATAGGATTTCTGTCGGCTACTTTTACTGCAGTGAAGAAAACCAATTTTGTTTTGACTATGAGATAAACTTATCCGCAAGATCAAGTTGTCGGCAGGTTTTCTATTATGAAGAAACCGGGCATAAGTCATTCAGCACCCTGTATACACAAACAGAGAAGCTCACGTTCGTTGATACCCTTGGTTACTATATTCGCTATAATATCGTTCGATTTGAAGCTAATGATAACAGCAGCAGTTGTCGAGATTGGTAGCGCACCCGTTGCTCCTGCCCTACCATCCAGTGCCGTGCCGGCTTCCGGACTATTTGGGATGAGCCAAAATTTAATTTTATTATTAAAACATCGTGGCACACCTGTTTAGTGTTGTGCGTATTCGTCAGCCAAATTGTGGATGTCGTCATCGTTTGAAGATTATATTTTTAAGATCGTAATTAATTTACTTTTTGTTTGCACAAAGCACGACTTTGAGTGTACTTGTAAAAGAACTGTTAGCGTTAACAGATCTGACAACGATACCTTTTGATATTCAGCTGCGTCTGACCACTGTTGATATCTTATATAATTTTTTTTTAGTAATGATTTATCTTTTTTTTACTGTTGCTTTGTTTTTTTTTGTTATTAAACTGCCTTTGTTACCCAACAACGAGTTTCATTTATTTTTTTGTTTCTTTTGCTTTCGTACTTTCAGGCAGAACACCAACAGCTGCAAAACGTACGTGGCGCCTTGGTTTTTTTTGAGTTTGAGGTTATACTTCTTTGACCCCCCCCCCCTTGCTCTATAAAAACTAGCGTCGCTGAAAAAGTTGCTGTGGTAACTAGTTTTCAACGATTTCTGAACTGAGTCCGCGCAGTTGGCTTTGCTGCGATAGAGCCGGACTTAGGTTACAATGAAAGATGTATGGCCGATTTATACACCTTATTTAATATTGAGAATAAATCGACCAATACTTAGAATAGATTAGGTATAATTACTTAACCCCACGCTACCTGGCAGATGAGGTGGGACGCCAGCGAGCTCGGCAGGTGGACACACCGCCTGATCTGCAAACCCGAGCTCTGGTGGAACAGACTACATGGCGACCTTTCATACGAATTAATACAAGTGCTAACGGGGCACGGCTGCTTCGAAGATTATCTCTTCCGTACTGTAGCTTCAACACGGATACCGCTCTCCACACCTTCTTTGACTGCAGCTGGAACTCAAAGTGGGCGAGAACCTTACCCCAAAGAACCTCGTCGATACAATGCTGTCTAGCGAGGACAATTGGAAGGCTTTAGAGGAGTTCGCCAAGAGGCCCATTGTAGCCAAGGAGGTTGATCAGGGCGAACGGCAAGCCGCAGTAAACGAGTGATAACGAAGATCAGAAGAGCAAAGACCCGAAAGGGCGGAAGAATAGAAATGTCCGGAAGTAATGCGTTAAGCGAATCCCGGCACTTCTACGGAGTGGGATTTTAGTCAGTAGGAATCTGACACTCACCCCCTCCCATAGGGGGGGGGGGCTATGCAAGCTTTACCTTCTCCCAACGAACCCAAAAAATAGGTATAATTTTAATCATTTAATTTTATAATATTTTTTCTTCTACGGTTAAATCTAAAAATTATTATTTTACATTATGTTTAGGTATGTATATGCACGCATTATGGTATTATATTATTATGGTAGTATATGTTATATTATTATAAAAGTAAAATTTTTTAACAATGAAAAAATTTATTTTAAATGTTTTTATTTAATTTGGTATTTTTTTCTCTAAATTAATATAGCATCCCGTCTGAACCAAAATGTTGAACTTGGACGGACTCATCTGGACTCAAATTCTTGTGTACGATTTTATACTCTTTTGCAAATTCAAGTCGTTTTCTTTATTTTTCTGTTGAATTTATAAAGTATTTTTAACGGGAAATTCTAAGCAGAATTTCAAGTTGATACATGTGTTTTGCATAGCAGCAGCAAGATTGACGGCATTAATTTAGGATCTTTTTAAAATTTTAATTAAAATTGGATGTTCATTACAAACACGTAACTTTTTCGTAGACATCAGAGCCTGTTAAGCGGTGTAGGTACTTGTCAATTTTTTACAAAAGAGTATACCTTATACTATACAGTAAATATAGTATACAGTATACAAACAAAATTATAGAAAAGGTATATAAGGTGTATAGAATACATTTTGTATTGGCAGTTTTAGATGCGACTCCAAACTGCCAAATTGAAACTATACAAAACATCCAAAGATATTTAAAAAAAAGGTTTTTGTTAGATACCTATACCTATCTTAAAACTAACAAAGTGGAGCTGACGATGCATCTTTCTTGCTGTAAGGTCTTCAATAAATGGTTTGCTTTTACCACCAAAAAAAGATTACTTTCTAGAAATTTTACAAATCCTCTACCAAAAAAACGATTACCTTAAGATTTATCTCTTCCAAAAGAAAACAAAAAATCAATTATACAAGAGTTTAAGAAAACTACAACTAAAATTGATATATTCTAACGTCAAATAATTCAACGACTACATCATCAGGATTTAACTCTACCAAAAAAAATGATTATCTTCTAGAAATTATAAAAATTCTAGTATATCTGACATCTACCAAAAAATTTTTTAAAAACTGTGTTCTGAAATAATATCACGATGTTGCTAATTTCTCGTTTTAGTTCTGACGCGATACTTTTATAACCTAAAATCTTATTTTAGCATAATAGCAGAATTTCTGCTATTTTTAAATCTTTATATTTCGATATACACTATGTAAACTCAATAGAGTCGAAGTAATTTATTTAAATTAACGGTAAAGGAATATTAATATAATACAAATAATCAAATAACACATATGTTCCACATGATATTGAACTTAAATAGTCTATAGGAGCTATCCCATATGTTGAAACTATTGAACTTGCTTAATTTGTTAATATTTCGGCACATTCTCGTTAATGGACTGTTTAGACCATAATTCGTCCTGTGGGTGTATATGGAAAACCTCGTGGAGTCGAGTATTGTGGCTTGAAACTCGGAACTTGATTCGATCTCCTAGGGCATCACAACTAATCATCCCGTTTAATAAACGGTAAACGAAACAAACATCTGCAACAACTCTTCGGTGCTCTAACGATTTAGTCTTGCAGTGACTAAGATTGTCATCATAGGAGAAGTCATCACGTCTCAAACCACGTTTGAAATGGTAGTATTTTAGGAACTTTCGTTCCACCCTTTCCAACCTTGAGATGTGTACATCATAGTGTGGAGACTATACGCAAGATCCATACTCAAGTTGCGATCTAACAAGAGAGAAATAAAGCGATTTTACTGTTTTAGCCGAGAAAAACCTACTATGTCAACGAATAAACCCTAACGAGCGAAGGGCACTATTGAATATTGTGGCTATATGACTTTTAAAAGTCAAACCGGAGTCGAGACGAATACCCAAATCATCAATTTCAGTGACTCGACTGAGTTCAACATTGTTTATATTGTAAACGAACATGTCACAGTCATGCTTCTTATAGCTGATGACCGAGCATTTGCTAAAATTAAGCCACAAATTGTTGTCAGCACACCACTGGTGTATATTATCTAGGTCGAGTTGTAATAGCCTACAGTCTTCCTTGGATCGAATAGTTTTAAAGATTTTCAAGTCGTCAGCAAATAGCAGATATAAGCTATGCTTTATGTAACTACCGATGTCGTTAACAAATAGCAAGAACAAAATAAGCCCAAAATGTGAACCTTGGGGAACACCCGAGTAAACAGGTATGTCCTTTGAGAGAAAATTCTGTATCCGAACATACTGAATCCTGTCACGAAGAACACTACCTAACCATTTAACTACATTCCGTCCAAACCCCATTGAAGCAATCTTGCACAAAAGCGCCGAGTGGGAAACACGATCAAACGCCTTGGAAAAATCCGTGTACACAGCGTCGACATGCTTATGATCCTCAAACGATTCCAAAATATGAGTCGTGAAGGATAAAAGGTTTGTTGTTGTTGAACGACCAGGAACAAACGCATGCTGATTTTCCACTAAGTAATTTATACTAGCCTGCATTAGTTGAGCCGAGACTAGCTTATAGAGCATCTTGGGTATCATCGACTGTATCGAAATATCCCTATAATTTGCAATATCACTACGATTGCCTTTCTTGTGTATGGGAGTAATATAACTTTTTCGCCAAATACTCGGAAAACGACCGCTGGCCAACGATAACTGGAACATTCTGAATATTGGAGTTGACAATGAGTATTTACATCTTTTTATGAAATACGATGTGATACCATCTGGCCCACTACTGAAGCTGTCAGGCAGTTCCGTAATTGCATTGAAGACATCTTATACCGAAACTTTGAGCAGATTGCAGTTGATGACTGCATTGGCACTGTAGCTGTGGTTAGTAGCATCGTTATTAGAGTACACATTAGAAAATTGTTTTGCAAATAAATCCACACATTCTTGACCTGACGAGTAAACTTCATCACCCAGAAACATGCCAGCGGGGTAACCTCTTACCTTCTTACAATCATCGATGTATCGCCAGAATGCCTGAGGGTTTGCAGCAATTCCTTCCTCAATCTTGTTGATATAATTTCGATGGAGCAATACGTTTAGTTTCCTAACTCGATCACGAATATCGCCAAATTTTTGGTAGTAATGTAGATTATGAGTTTCTTTAAAAGCCTTGTGAATAATTTTCTTCTCAATGATAAGCTGAATCAACTCTTTAGAAAACCATGCTGGATACTTGGAGACACCTATCTTTTTACGTGGAACATGTGAATTGATAGTGGACCATAATACTCTGTAGAATTGATTAACAACGTTTTCGATATCATTAGAAGATAATAACTCAGACCAATTGATATCCAACAAACAGTTGTTGATTAGATTAAAATCGGCAGATTTATAGTCAAAGATGTAATTGGAAAACTCTAGACTGAATTGTGAAGAATTTACGCCCTTAATACTAACAGTGTATGAGTTATGATGTTGAGATATGTTTGATATTAAGTCTTCTGACAAGGTTATCGACACATTGTCAATGTTGGTGAACACTAAATCCAGCAAAACACCTCGACTATTAGGTATTTTGTTTTGTTGAACAACATTGTGTAACGAACGATAAACAATCACTTACCAATTGTGTCTTTGGACAAGAATTCATGGTAGTTAGGGAACATGTACCATCGTTAGACCACAAAGCCTTCGGAAGATTAAAGTCACCACAGATAACCAATCTTGAGTGAGGAACATGATCTGTAATATTCTCAACAATCCTACAAAATTCTTCGTAAGAATCAGTTTTGGAATCGGGAGGTAAATAAACCGCCCCAACAATTAGACTACCTATTTGCAAGAAAAGGGATTCGATGGATTTACCCGTGTCGATTTTGTTAAAGTCAAAAAACCTCAATTCACTCGAAGCAATGCTGTCGTCAAGAAAGGTCTCTATAAGAATAATTATGTCATAAAGACAGCAATTAACATTGTTGCTAATATCACTCAACTTGGTTTTAATACCACCACAATTATGCATGTAAACATTGACTGCTGAAATGCAATTGCGATCGTTAAAAGAATCTGTCCATTCCTTCGTGTTTGAAATAACATTAGTCCTGCTGGGTTCGGTACCCTTCCTTGGGCCCCCGAAAAAATTTGAAACGACGAATCATTATTCCTTTAGGCCAAAATTCAGGTTTGATAAGGTTATCATACAGTGACATATTTGCACCCACCTTAAAAGATGCTACATCATGGTATGAGCTCAATTTTGTACAAGAGAATTCGTTTTGAGGTAATTTTAACTTCAAGTAGGATAATACTGTTGATTCGGTTGCAGAGGCCGACACTCGACTAACATGGAGCCAACATTTACTATCAACGCCTCGCAGATCGGAATTGTCTTCAGAGGAACCAACGATAGATGATTCTGTCTTAGAAGTTCTACCTACAAAGTTATGGGTATGAGCGGTATTGACCACGTTATTACCTGTGCTATCAGAGTTTCGTTTTTCTTTCTTTCTTTTGTGGGAAACCATCGTGAAGTCATCGTTGTTATTAACACCAATAGAATTCACTTCATTATTAACAACTAATCCATCAACATTCGTTATAAGGTTATCTACAATATTTGACCTACCACGTTTTAAAACTACCTTTGGTAGTTCAGTTGTTCTTTCGACCGATTTGGTTGCTGAGGCTTGCTTTACACTTTTCGGTTTGATTTCCACGTGTTGCGATGGAGATGGTTGTACCTGTTTCGACTTTAACAATCCAATGATAGTATTTTTATCGTTAATTGATGCCTTTAGTGAATTTATTTGTTGTTTCAAACTACTGATCAACTCTTTATACAAGTTGCTATTTAAATTTCTTTCACTAACGCTTTCAGATTCGCCACTGCTAAAACCTCTTTCGATTAAAATCGCATTGTCTTGAAGCTCAACAGGCAGTTTGCCGGTTATGATGATATCCACCAGAACGGGTTTCGTTAGTTTCTTCAACTCGACTAATAATTTCTTCTAGCCGTCGTCATTCTTTTCGTTAATATTAGTCATCGTTAAACTTCACGATAAACCAAAATACAAAAAATGTGTAGACACTCGTTACATAACCTCAAACACGTGGCTGGCTATAATATAATATCACATATATTTTAAAAATACACACATAATAATAACCTATTATTGCATGAATTAAAATATGTTCCGCTACACCAAAATTCTGATTAGAAGTTGGTTTTATAAAATAAAATTTATGTTATATCACACAAAAATATGGCTTCCTATGCGGCAAGGGGATAATAATAATACACATTTAATAAGAAAAAGTACACAGTTTCTTAATTGAATGATTTCTAACAAAATTAGATTTTATTAGTATTTATATGCAAATTAAATTTGTATAACAAAAAAAAACTAAAATGTAAAAAGCTATTATGTTATATCAAAAAAATGTTAATACTATAGGTTAATGCTACTTAAAAATTTTATTTAAAACATTAACTTAAATATAAAATTACATTTTAAAAAGTTTTGCTGAAAAATCGATTTTTATATGAAAGAAAGCAGTTTCAAAATATTCAATTTACATTAATTAGTACTATATACTAGGAGTCTCCTAGTTATTATTCGAGTCACTGTAAATACTGCACTGTTAAAATTGTTTGTAAAATTACAAATCACGTCCGCTAATACGAAATACAATGCAATTCGAGTAATATTCCAAGACATGTGAAGAAACCTACTATAATAAGTTGTAATTATTTCCGATCGATGTTGACTAAATTTCAAAAAATGTTTTGAAATTTTTCTAAATTGAGTTGGAATTTCGTGTAGTAAATTTACAAACCTTATGCACACAGACAAATATTTAAGCAAATGTGTGTTAAAATCAAGTATTTGCGTGCTTCGATTCCAGCCTAGTAAGCTGCATACTTAAAGTCGAGCATTGCTTACTTATTTAACGGTTATAAATAAATTCAACCCATCAGTGTGTTAATTTTTAAGAATTTTCATACTTAAATGTTAGCAATCAACGTGCTTGAATTTGACATTTAACTGGGTTGACTTTTAAGCATTTACATACTTAATACAAGCATTTAACGTGGTTGAATTTGACGTACAACTGAGTTGATTTTTAAACAATTATATATATAAACACAAGTATTTATCAGGGTTGAATTTTACATATAAGTGAGTTGATTTTTAAGTATTTACATACTTAATACTTACTTACTTGCAAATCTGAAAAATGTCGATTTATAAAATAGCCAAAGAAACATTATGCTTGTAAACCTTATGTGTTTTAATTAATATTATAATATTAACTAAAACACATTTTACAAACAATGTTTCTTTGGCTATTTTATAAACTGACATTTTTTAGATTTGGTTGCTAACAGGTTTTTGTCCTCTACACAGGTATAGAAGTTGAAATTTATAGATACATAAGTACACAAAAGTTTAAAATTTAGCAAAAGTAATACACTTTCCAATCAATTATTATCATTTTCTTTAGGAAGTACTTACCTTCGCGAAGTATCGAAGTACTACCCTTCATAATAGTATTATGAATATTGTTACTATTTTTTGTGTTTCCTGTAAAAAATATTTAGCTAGTCAAAATAAAATAAATATCAAGTTTAAATTTCAAAGAATTTATTTATAATAATTGTCATAATGTAATAAAATAAAACTTAAGTTAGCCTTATAATCCTAATTTATATACAAAAACATATTTTTATAAATTTATAAACTAAAAAATAAATACATAAAATATTTAGAAACAAAATCAGAAAAATATCATGCAAACAAATTTACGATATTAATCGAAGAAGTACAAAATTAATACTAAAAAATAACTTCAAAAGAACAAAACCATTTAATTTTAAATGATTATTTATTCACAACTTACCTAAAAATTTTTCTATAATATTTTGTCCAAATCCCCAGTAAGAGAAGGTTTCTGACTACTTCAAAATTATTGTTTTAGGTAGTTATCAGAATTAAAAATTGTTAATATTCTGTTGATCAATTGGTCATCTTCATCCATTTTTAAAAATATTTGCACTTTGTTTATAGATCACACAACCACTTTACACTTCGTTGAAACGAACATGAACTTTTCATAACTACCAAAATTATGGGAATGAAAGAACTCCGTCTAAACATCGCGATTGTCTTACATATTATCTAGGACTGGGGTTTGCATTATTTTACGAATTTTGCAGTTTTCGCTAATCTTTTAAAACAAGTGTCAGCTCTGCTACCTGTGCTTATTTTTTGTTGGCGAATTATTTGCGTGGTTTTTAAGTATGCAATAGTAGAATTTAAGTAATCGTATTCAAACTTTAAGTATGTGTGTATACTTAAATATGTTTTTAAGAATTTTCTTACTTAAATTTAAGTATTATCATATTGAATTGCATTTTAAGTATTTATATGCTTAAATTGGAAACATTACATTGCTTAATTATTATTCCAACTACGTACGTGCTTAACTTTTAACTACGAAATGGTAAAAATCAAGCATTTTAAAAATACTATTTCTTAACCCCCATATAGTTAACCTTTTACTATGCAAAATATTTTTGTGTGTGGTGCGTAAAAACTTTCTACATGTTTAGGAAGTTTACTATAGAAATTTCTAACAATGTATAAGGTCCGCTTTTACAATTAATAGTCGGTTAAGTAGGAGTATAATATCTAACCTATAGCTATGAACCAATAAACGATAAACCAATAAACATCCGTATAACGTTACACCCCGGATAAATTTACCGACTATTGGAAAAGCGGAACTTAAGTAGTATAAAAATTAATCTAAATCGAAAACTCATAAATATTATTGTTAGGTTGATTTTGTATTTTAGATGGAATCTTGAAGTCTCCGTTTTCGTATGATAAACATCTCATCTAAGAATGATCAGGAGGAATATTAAATATTTCGTTTAATTCTTTATCAATAATCGCAATGAAATTAAACAAATCAAATTCGTTATTACTTATACTAAGATAAAAAATTTCAATTTTTATAGAAAAAGGAAAATCAGGTTGAGTGGGTAGCAATCAAAACACAAAATTACTTGTAAGTCGACGTTTCGGACACTCTATGTGTCCATTCTCAAGACTGGACTTTACAGACTTACAAGACTATTACAGTCTTGAGAATGGACACATAGAGTGTCCGAAACGTCGACCTACCCATTCAACCTGATATTCCTTTTTCTATATTATAAGCTTTGGGTGAGAATTCTTTACCTTACATTTCAATTTTTTATGAATAATTTACTTCATATTTTTAATGTTTGATGTTTTCATTTTAATAAGAGCCAACTTCGAACCATAAATTTTTTTCTTACAATCGTGTTTTAAACTCTCATACAGGATCAAACCAAAGGCCCAGTCTTGGCTCAGGCCTGGTTAAGTACTGTAAAGATCTGGGCCAAATATGAATACCAATTTTGGCCCAACGTTGGTAAAAGTCGGAAATGATAACATTGGGCCAGGCTTAGTGTTCAGAATTGGGCCATGTTTGATTGTCAAGGCTGGACCAAGCTTGAACACCAAGTCCCGGTCATGTTTGACCGCTAAAACTAAGGGCCAATTTCATAATAAAAGTTAACAGGGCATTAAAACTAAAACGGCGACTTAAAACAAAGTTTTAAGTTTTATTCGTCTGTTTTGTCTTAAGTCACCTTTAAAATTTTAATGCCCTGTTAATTGTCAAATTTGATCCAGCGGCAAAAAGATCACTGTTTTTCTTATTCTACTTATACACTGAAGATTAAAATCTAGCAATGAATTAATCAATTTAATCTTTAATTAAGTAAAAAATAATAATAATCATTGGTTACATAAATATTATACGACATTACATTATATAGGTAAGCAATTCAGATTGTTTGACTCGCAGTGCTCGTCCGCCGTCGCTGTCCTTTGCGCCGGAGAAGAATCGACTTACTGTAGACACTATTTTTAATTTTTTGTTAGAATCATGATATTTAATTTTAATAAACTCGGAAAAAAAAGTACAATTAGTAAATCACAATTTTCAAATAAAATGTACCTTCCATAAGCTTACACGTTATAGTTTGATCAAAAGCTTTTTTGCCAATACCCTTTACTTTCTTTCCGCATCCACTGTATTCTAATTATACATTCTTTTTCAACATTTTTGTCGTGATTGCTGTGATATCTTCTTCATAATTTGTATATGACCAGCAGCAACCATTTGTAAATTTTCTTTCTATAAATATTAAATAAATAATTAATAAATATTATTCAATAGTAGTGGAGAGGCGCACCAGGGTATCTTCTTTTTCTTCTTGTTTCTAAATCACCTTCAAACGTTAGAAAAGCTTCAAGATTATCAAACGGTAGATTTCCGCCTATTTCCTTCCACGCTTGTGTTTTTTCAGGTAATTCAGCTCTATAATCAACTTCTTGCATTATTCTGCCATATTTGTCTGACAAAGTCAAGAAAAGGCTTCGTTTCATTTTTTCGCATTCTGCTGCAATACACTTTTGTAAAAATTTTGCAAGACGATTATAATCGACGATCCCTAGAAATTATCTTTCAATTAACCCATTCAGACCCAGAGTGTACAATTCTACACATTAAATAAATTTGGTATTACAGGAGGTTTGCATGAACTTAATATATCTCTAACAATCATTTCTTAATGAAAGAACCCCGAGGAATTCAAAAAAAATATTAAAAATATTCTATGAGAAGCATAAACTATGATAATAAATTAATTAAAATAAAAATTGTGAGAAATCATTCCCCTGCACAATGACCTTGTACTTGAGTATAACTTTAGTTAAGAATAACTCAGCGAAATACCATTATAAGCGCATAATTTTTTTTTTTTGTAATTCTTATCAAACTAAACTTGGTCTACGAACAATAGTTACCTATTTAAATCTGTTATCTTACGTTTTATAATGGTTTATATAAATTAGGTACTCTATAGTTTAATTACCTGTATTTTCGTGTTTAAAAATCAGAAAATTATGAAACTCGCCAAATACACTTTTTAGGGCACAGTAATACGAAATTTAAAAAAAAATATGTTTTTCTTCAGCCGAAAAATGTCAGGACTGACAGGGTTAACAAAAACAATTAATTACATTATACTTAGTTTATAACCAAATTTCAAATCATAGAATACATCACATTTAAATATTGTGGAACTACTGTGAATAAACAAGTATTTTTATTATTTAATATTGAAATTTTAACAATATTTTAAAGATTGATGAAAGTTAGTTTTTATAATGCTTTTTTGATAATATTAATAATTAATTAAAATTATTAGCTCTTGAAAATACAATTAAATATGATTATCAATAGTGAGCTAAAAGATACAAATAAATTTTATTAAGGTAAGTGACCCAAATTCAGACAGTGTCCTAAATTCAGACACATTTCTGTTTATTCACTTAAAATAAGAAATCTACAATATCCATATATTTGTTAAGCCATTTGTTGGCACAATTTAACATTTACTCTTTCAGTCGAAATTTGTTTCCTATTTTACAGACACCCTAGCGGTAAATATTATAACCTTATAGTTGGATGGTGTTTGAAATTTATGTTTTGTGTTAATCTACAAAAATTTCTAATAAGGTAAGCAGATTTTAACTATTAATTTCTGTATCATAAGGCACCACTAATTCAAGAAATTAGAATAACCTTTTGTTGTAGTTGAATATAAAGACTTAAATTTTCATTGTCACAAGGTTTTCCGTCGGTTCAATTACAGAATTCAAAAATTTTATTGGTGTCGGAATTAAGTACAAGCAAATTTGTGTGTTTCGTAATTCAGACAATGGGTGTCGGAATTGTGTACAAGAGATGTGGAGAGAATATGGTTATATTTCTTTATATTCGCTTAGATTAACATAAGTCTATACCGTTTTAAATAGTAGAGTTCCTTTTAGAACTTGTATCCAAATTCCGACACAGGTGCCAGAGTTAGGGACTTCTGTCTGAATTATGTTCAATTTATGTATTTCTTTGTTAAACAGTATTTTCTGTTATTATTACATTTCATACTGGCACCGTGAATGAAAAACTAAACGATTTTGAAATCTGATAAGTTAAAATTCTTTTCATTTATTTAAAACAATTTTAATTAATTTGTTGTCCTTTATTCTTGTACACTGGAACATAACGTTTTGGCAACGATTTTAGCGATTTAAAACTATCATATAAAAGGTATACCCCATTTTAAAATTATATTTTTGGCTTATAATTTGGAGGTTTTAAATTCATTTTTGACTTGAACCAAAGAGTATGTATATAGAGGGACAGCTCTTATGGGAATACTTGTCACAAGTATTTCTTGATGGCTCTGCTATGCCATCTAGTGGAGGGGGTTATCTCTACGTCTTTATTTTTGGTCCTCTATATACAGGGTGCTGAATGAGTTAGCTGAACATAGGAAATTAACATGTAAAAACTTATTTTTGTAAAAATACCCCCCTGTATATAAAGGATCAGCCATAAATTAAAAATTAAAACGTAGAGATCACACCGTCTACTAGATGGCGTAGCAGAGCCATTAACAAAAACTTGTGACAAATATTTGTTAATGGCTGTCCCTCTATATATACATACTCTTTGCTTGAACTCATTTTGTGAAAAACATGGACTTAGTGGGTTTTGTTACTAGGCGACTCATTTGAAAAAAAAATTACATTGAAAAGTTTGTATCACACACTCTGTGGAATACTTTGAATTTTGTTTAAACATTAAAGTGTAATTAGTGAAATTTGCACTTAAATTTGTTCAGATGCCATAAAAATGGTACACCATGTTTAGCTGCGGCTAAACGATATAACGTTCCAAGAACTACGCTTATTGGGAAGATAAAGGGCATTTACCCCGAAAAATGTCGTAGCGGAGCACCTTCAGTATTATCTGAAAATGAGGAAATTATATTAGTTCAATGGATCATAAATATGGGGCGCATGGGTTTCCCTGAACTATGGATCAATTGCTCGACAGTGTTTGTCTTCTTCTGAAAAATTTAAAGCAGTCAAACAATTTTACAGGTGGAACATCAGGTCGTCACTGGTATGAATTGTTTATTAAAAGACACCCTGAAATTAGTGAAAGAATTGCACAAAACTTATGCGCATCTCGAGCAGCCGTAACTGAAAGTAAAATCAGAAAATGGCACAAGGAAATTGAAGATTACTTTGTTTCATGTAACATTGATATTACCGATCCGAAAAGGATATTCAACACCTATGAATCTGCTTTTTTTCTATCGCCAAAAGGTCGTAAGACACTTGCTAAAAAAGGATGTAAGTCACTTCACGATAGATCCGGTGATGACAAAGAATGCTTGACTGTTCTTGTTACTGGTAATGCTGCTGGTCAACTAGCTCCATCCATGGTAATTTACGCATATGAAAGGATACCAGTGTCACAATATAGTGTCACAGGTGCCTAAAGGTTGGGGAATTGGTAAGTCAACCAGCGGATGGATGACCTCCGAATCTTTTTTCGAATATATAACAAACATTTTTTACCCATGGCTTTTATCTGAAAACATTCAGTTTTCAGTAATATTATACTTGGATGGGCATAAATCACACGTGACTTTACCTCTGACAGACTTTTGCAGAGAAAAACAAATAATTGTGATAAGCTTGTTACCAAATTCCACACACATTCTACAACCTCTGGATGTGGGGTTGTTTAAATCTTTAAAAATGAAATGGAAAAGTGAAGTACAAAGTTTTAAAACCCAAAATAATTATAAACATTTAGGAAAAGACACCTTTGCCCCTGTTCTTCAAAATACTCTAAAATCGATATCAAATTTGGAAAATATTTTCAAAAATTCTTTTGAAGTATATGGTCTTTCTCCTTTTAATGCTGATAATATCGACTATCATAAACTGCTTATTGGAGACAACAATGAGTTAAACAAAACTAATGAAGCAATAGATCCTGAAATAGTGAGTCATTTACGATATCTTGAATCTTATGTTCACTCAGATTTTTTGAATAAATGTTATGAACTGTTGGGTGCAGTTATGAACAGGTGAAATTGAGGATAAGAGTTTGTATAGCATTTGGTACAAAATGTACCAGAAATCGGGATTATCTCAGGATAAAGAAAAAACTCCGAACATTATAATAGATATAGAATTCTAGAAGATGGTTGGGAAAATTCAGTTGTATTTGAAGTTAACGATACATTACCTGAAGATATGTTTTCAATAGAACCCACAGTTAGAAATATTGCAACCGAAGTAGAACTTGTTGTTGGTCAATTTTACTTGTAAGTATTTAGCTTAATTTTACTATACAATTATTTAACAGGTAAGGGAAAAGTAGAAACCACAATTGTTGACGACATAAAAATTAGTGATTTTGTAATTGTCAGCTATTTTGAAGAATATTATCCAGCACAAATTACAAATAAAAGTACTGAAAAAGTATTAGCTAATGCAATGGCTAAGGCTGATGGACGGTGGAAATGGCCAAATATTAAAGATGAAATTTGGTATGATAACCATGAAGTCGTCAAGAAGATAAAGCCTCCTGTAGAAATAAATGAAAGAGGATTTTATGCGGTTAAAGAATTAGAAGATAATATTATGTAACGTTAGAAATCATTCATACTATTTTTGCATTAAACTTTTAATAATAAATATAAGTGATTTTATTTTTTATCCAAATAATGCTCCTTAAATATCTAATTTTGGGTGTGTCGGAATTAGGATCACTAATATGTCTGATTTTGGGACAAACAACACTCTTTTTGTCTGAATTAGGTGATTTTGGAATGGTTATAATAAATATATAAATTAAATTAATTTAACAAAGCTTTATGATAAGTAACTGGTTAGATCTCATTAAAATTGATTAAGGTCATTGAATAATTATTAATTATATTGAATAATATGTAACGTGAATTCCTTAAGGTATCTGAATTTGGGTCATTTACCTTATATGGATTTCGCAATCCTATACAATTAAATGTTATAAAAAAATAATTAATGATTGAAAGTGCTTACTGGTCATTAATCCGAAAAATATGCAAATTAAGTGAATAAGTTTGCTACACGAGGGCACAGGTGTTTCGAATTTCAGATTCTCATCAGGCAAACCTGGAAAAAATTTACTAACGCGCACAGTATTTAATTCAATATGATAGAAAAAAATAAAAATTCAAAATTATATGACATTTCTTTAAAATAAGAACAAAATTCTACCTAACTCGATTCCAAAATGAATAAAAATAAAAAAAATTTTTTGATCTCGGTATCTAACCGAGCAAATAATAAATAATAATTAGGTTCGCTTTCATTATTTTGCACTTTCAATCTTTAATTATTTTTTACAACATTTAATCCATATAATAAGATTTATTTGTATCTTTTAGCTCACTATTGATAATCATATTTAATTGTTTTTTGATAATAAGTACAATATTTATTTTCGAATTGCTGAGAAGTTTTACTGATAGAATTCTTATTAATTATTAGAAAAATAACAATTATACCTTCGGCTGCTTCTGCGTCTGTGATTGGATCGTCCAAAGATCGACTTCGTCGCGGACGCTTTTTTCTATCTTTACCATTATTTAATGGTTTTTGCTGGGCTAAAACTTAAACAACTTGAGATCGTCCCATTATTAGTGGTCGATCTATTTCTTGAGATTCGCACTCAGAGCTGCCCAGCAAGTCTGTTCTTTCATATGATCTCTTTAATCTTCGTAGACCTGGTTCGTAATGCTCTGAAATGACAATAAATTGCTGTAAGTATTGTTGATAATAATATTTGGTGGAGTTCTGCTATTGTTAGGGGTGCCGCCGATTCCGTGCGCTTTGTTGGATCTCTTTGTACTTCTTTTCGTTTAAAGTTTCTTGCGTCCAAAGCGCACTGAAATTCGACGTCTCTGAATGGGTCGATGACCACTTTGTATTCCGTAATAGAAAAAATACACAAATTATAAATCTTTCTAAAAGAAACGAGAATAATGTTACGTACCGTTGTACATGAATAACTTTAAGTAGACTTGATGATCCCCTCTTTGTAGTCACCGCCATTATGTTTCCTCATATTTACCGCATAACCCAATCTCACGATAAGTCACATGACAATTTTGCCATATCAGTTCATGTACAGCATCAATGTCTTACAGAACAACTTTTAAGTTTAGACGACCTCCACAAAAGTCGTTGTCGAGCTAACTATGGCCAGAATTTAATTCGGTAAATTATCGATAAATACTGATCACTTCATAGCCAAAAGTCAAATTAAGATTATCGATGCCCTGCTCTTGAGATAATCCATCTCGAAAGTTGTAAAAAATAATCGCAAGAAAATTTTCACGAAAAAATTCCATTTTTTGTCGACATGCTATCTTCAAGTTACTATAAACAGCACAAACAGCGCTCGTACGTCAAAAAGTTCTGAATAAGAATACCGTTAAAAATGTCCAACTTTACGATAGATATGTCAGTTGCCAGATGGCAGCACTAGTATTGCTCATTCCCAACACTTAAAAGGCAACCTTCGTATGGTTATGTCATACTGTCCTGGTAAAGAAGTTGTATGAGTTATTGTAGATGTAACTTGTCAAGGTATGTATGTCCACCATCTCGTGCAGTGAAAATATCTCGGTGGTCCTCGGCAAGCCGGTGATGACATGGAGACATTTATTCTGCACGATCTGGAGTGTCTTGATGTAAGTCGGGGCGGCGTTACTCCAAATGGGGCAAGCGTAAGTGAGTATTGGTCATATCACAGTTAAGTAAAGTTGTCGTTTAATTTTGCGGATGTGGTTGTTATACCCTTTAGTGGCTATAAGGCATATAGTGATCGTTGTCCTTTGGTCGCAGTGGATTGTATGTGCTGTCTATATTTAAGTTTGGTGTCCAGTATTACTCCGAGGTATTTTGTCGTGTCAGTTTGTTAAACTTCAATGTTGTTAATTTTATGTTTGATTGTAAGTCGGTCTTTTTTCCTGTGGGTAAAGATGGTGAAGGTAGTCTTGGTCTCGGTTAAGTTTGATTTTCCACTTATGGTAGTATGGTAGGTTATGGCTTTGTTTTTTCTGTATAAGTGGGAATTAAGGGCAGTATCGTCAGCATACTATACAGTCCATTATTTATAAAAATTAAAAAAGTGAAAGAAAATACAAAATTTATCGTTAATCAACCATAAGTTTTTACCTTTTTTACCTGTCCAAACTTAAGCATCATTTAGTGATAAACAAGTGAAACCAAATAATTTTTTTCTTAAAGCTGCACTACTAACCTTTATTTTGCCTCTTTGTATGTTAAATTATCTTAATTTTTTTTCAAGTTACAATTTTTTTTAAAAAATTACGATTTTTTTACGACTTGCTCCATTTTTACAAAATGTTTACATGTTATAATATAATCATAATTTAATAATAGTGCTCGGGTGGCAATGGTCTGGCGTGTTTGGACTACCCAACGGACGTGCCGAGTTATGGATACTCATAAAGAGCATTATTATTAGATAAATATCTTTATTTATTAATCCGTATCCGGTACAATCGTAGTTTTGGTTCATAACCAATTTTCAAAAAAAAAATTTTTTAAATACAAAACGGCTATGGTTAAGTTTGCATACGTAAACGGTACACGGTGGTCTCTCAGACTTTCAGGTGTAATAAATTAGTTTTATAATTTACCTACACCGCTCAAATTTTGCAATAACATCCGAAATGATTTAATTTGAAAGTACTGATAACATTACAATTATCTGACCTCAAGATACCGGTTACGGGTTAAGAATGTAAATTTCAGTTATGATAAGTGATAACAATATGATATCTGAATGCAACCATTTATAGGGATATTTTCTAATATAAGATTTGAAATCATATTGTATATAACACAAACATTAATACCATCATTTGTAATTGTCTAATCAAATTTATGACAGATCTTAGTTTCATTTTAGCTTTTAGCAAATTATTATTATTGATTAGAAGCAGTGTTAGTAAATAGCTTACAAGTTTATTCGATATTTAAAAATTTAAACTCTTACACTAAAATACAAAATGCTATTTTTTATAATAAAGAATCTTGAATTTTTTTTTAAATTAATTAAATCTCTGAATTAAAATGTTGACGTGAGATTTTCATTGACCTCCCTCCCTTTAAATAAGATTTGGTGAGATTTTATCGACCCCCCCCCCCAATTTTGTGCTCTCGTAATTAATGGACGTCCCCTAACTGAAAATCACCTCATTTGTTCATGGGAGAAAATAATCTTACTAACAATATTTATAAATAAATAATTAAAACAAACTTAAAGCTAAAAAGTATCTAAGCACTAAAGTAAATTATACTGCAAGTGCTGTAGAGCAACATTGTTCTACATAATATGTACATTTTAATCAAGAAATATACATATGCATATGTACAATACGAAATTAATTGTTGTATCTTCAGTTTAGAAAAAATCTAATAGGCTATAATTTTAAATTTTCGAAAACTTCGACGAATTTTGTGATTTGTGTGAAACAACATATATACAACAAAATCGTTTATTTAATATATAAATTAAAAGTAGAATTTTCAATTATAGCTGTAAGTACTGTAAAACAGTAAAAAGTGGAGACAGAACATTATAATTCTCAGGCTTCGATATATAATAAAGTCATTATAAATTTAGGATCATTTACATTCATCAGTATGTATTTACGCTGTACGAGAGCAATTTCAAAAATCTTTTTTTCTTTTTTCCAAAAAATTATTTCCATTACTCCCACATCGATAGAAAAAGTAGGATAATCAAATACTTCTCTCCTCTTTTCTTCTATCATACCGTGTATATATAAATGATTGATATTTTCTTTCATCGCCCAATTATTATTAACATTTAAAATATAATCAATAACAAATATTTTATTATTTTTTAATTGTACTACATTGTTTGGATGATGACCCGAGAGTAAACCCGCGTAATTTAACTTTTTCCATCTTAAAATACCTTTTCTGATTAAACTCAACAAAATCCCGTAGTAATCCATAGGTGCACTGACATAAATATTTTTTGTTATTTTCACACATTCACCAGACTGTAACTCGTCCAAACGATTTACTATTTGAGTAAGTGGTTTATAAGGCGATTTTACTAGATGTTTAAATAAACTAATAAAGTTTTCCCCCCGAAATGCCGACTTTTCACTTAAAGGTACTTGAAAATGGCGAACATCATCTGGTATGTGAATCAAATTATGCATATTTAAAACATGTGAATCTTCACCATACTCCGATGGCAATAATTTAAAAAATGTTCTCAAGTATTCTTGAGCATAGTCTACATATTTTGTAGCATTTACATCATCATTTAGAATTCTACAAGCTACATACAATAGCAAAAAATGATGATATTTATTTTGAGACAAAACATTTTTGAATGCAAAAGGTCCTACATACAATAAGAAAAATCGATACTGAGTGGCTTTCAACGTAGAAACTTGTTCAATATCGTATAGTTTCCGTTCAAACTCAATTGGAATATCTGCTGGAATACATTTCATTGTCTTTTTCAAAATTTTAACTTTACATTTTTTCAGTCTAGCAGTATGTTTCTTAACCATTAGCAATTTTTCAAGAAGGCTTTTCATGACACCTAGATACAGGAGGTGCATTGAATCTAAAGCAACATCTTTCACTGGGTCAAACTGTTTTAATTTTCTTAATTTAGTTTGAGCGTTTTCTAAATGATGTCTTGGTTGTTGTTTATCTTTAACCTTCAGGTGGGCACGTGGAGTCTTTTGGGACCTCGGGTGTTATTTTTGCACATAACTTTAAAATTTCAAGATATATCACACTGAAATTTTAGGACATCTCTTTTAAATGTTTAACTAACATAACTACTCTATTAACGTTGAGCTAAGATCAGTACAGACGTAGAAAAAAAATTTCAAAGTTAAAACACCTTCGGATGGGCACAAGGAGTCTTCTAAGACCCCAGAAATTTCTAAAAATTTTACATTTTTTAAAAAAATGTATGTACATAGGTAGTTAATAAATATTTTAATTAAATTAATGTTTGTAATATATATTAAAAACCAAATTACACAACTTTTATGTACTATTATATTGTAGAATTCCTGTGGTCTAAAAAGACCCAAAGTGCCCATTCGTGTAACCTTTTTAAAGTGCCTACCAGAAGGTTAAATGTCGATTTTGTTCTCAGATTACAATCCATACTTGGATAGACATGCTTATGGTTTTTGATGATTCCTTCCACTTCACATCTTTCACAAGCAAAAAACCCACCATGGATTTTTTATACATTTTATGAAAGCTCTTACAGGTGAATCTGCGACGATACAAAAAATTTCAAATGCTTACATTAGAAATGTGATGTAATTCCCTTACCAGGTCTTTTAGATAATCTGCTGCTGAATAAGGCTTCGAATCGTCACAGTACAATGCAAGACAACAGGTTTACTTTCATATTTCCTATTATAAACTTTTAGAATAATTAGCCAGACTTGAAATCGAGAGTTATTATACAGGGTGTCCCCGGATACACTTTACATAATTTCAGTGGTGATAGAGGACACTATTCTAAGAAAAATATTTAACAAACATTTCTTTCTAAATTTAAACCTTCGAGAGTTAGGCCTCTTTAAAACATTATTTTAAATTTTCACTTTCACATGGCCATAGCTCAGAAAATATTGATTTTTCAGTAAAAATTATTCAGTGCTCTTTTAAAGAGCGTGAAATTATCTACGAACTAGGTTTCAACCTTTTATTGTCTAAATTCAACGGCTTTCGAGTTGGTGCCAGGGAACACGTGTCCTTCATCTGATTGAAAATATCTCATAAATTCATTTCTCACTTCTTTTGCTTCAAAAGTTGACCTTCGTGCTCTATATGGCAAATCCTGCAGACCATTATCGCCTTGTACAACTGCCCTCCATGATCCAGGAATAATATTTCCATCTTGCGTTTCGTTATCTAAAGTTCCTTGAGGACAGTGTAGTGATCGCGATGTTTTACTCCTTCTCAAAAAGTTATGAAGATAAATGCATGTTTTTGTGATAATTTCAGCATTTTCCAAACTAATCATTAGTGGTTTTCTAAATTCACGAAACACACTTGCTAGCAACCCAAAAGTATTTTCCATTACTCTTCGAGCGCGCGAATGCCTATAATTGTATAGTCTTTGACAAGTTCCTTTCTCGTGGTGGCCGCTAAAGGGTTTCATGATATCTTCCTGGAGAGGGAAAGCATCATCTGTCAAGATTACATAAGGCGATAATTTATTGCTACCAAGAAGTGGTTCTGGGTAAAGTAATTTTAAATTTCCTTTGACCAATTTATTATAAAACGACTTTTCTTGAAAAACTCCTCCGTCAGATATTCTGCCTTGACAGCCAACATTAGCGTACATAAAATTATAGTTTGGGTCAGCAACGGCCATGAAAACAATGCTAAAAGTCCCTTTCTAGTTGAAAAACATACTGCCACTGTTTTTTGGGTTTTGGATGACGTGTTTTCCGTCACAAGCGCCAACACAATGCGGATATCTTGCGAAATCTCTTGCTATCTTTCTCCATACGTCTTCAGAGCATGGCATCTGAAAAAAATTTAAAATTAATATAATTTTTATGTTTTTTTGTCATATGACTTTGATTAATATATTTATTTATATTTTAATTAATTAATAAATTAGATATGCATATATTAATAAATATATTTATCTAGTAATTGAATTTTTGTAATTGCAGCAAGAAGAACAAGAAGGCACCCGCGACACTGAATGTGTTCAAGTGGAAATTAACGAGTCTGGAAACCTACATGGAGTGAACAATAAACGCGACCGAAATAGCTGCGAAGAGAAAGGTGAAAAATATATTGCCCATAAAAGGACTCGGAAGGATTTATCTCATTCGGATCGCGAAGGGGAGGCATATAATATTCTAAAAAAAAGCATGTCAAAGAGATGATTGTTCAATATATGGAGAACATGTGGCTAATGAGCTGCCAAATTTAGGCTCTAATGCAAGAACTATGGTGAAGCATATTATAAATAACACATTTCAAGCAGCTGTGGGTAAATATGATGAACGTAGTTGCGAATTTTTAGTAAAATAGTTAAATTGGAGATTTGTTACATTTGTTTCAGTGGATGATAACGCGATTGAGATTACTATAGTAGTCAAGTATATTCTGTGAGTTCACATATTTTTATTTATCGTACTGCAAAATGCAACGAACGCCGTCCCCGAAGGGCAATACAATTGACCCATTCCCGGTGACGGAACCATATCGCGATGGATCACTATTAAACCCGCCGGAAATATCACACATGCCGGCAATTGCTCTTTACCAGTCAACTAATAACAACCCCTACCAAATACAATACCAGAACCAAAACCAAGCTTCACAATTAAAAACCACGGTTCCCGTGCAACTACCACAACCAGTTGTTACCATGCAATACCAACCGGGACTACCATACTTACAACCACCGATGCTCGGTCAAACCGATCAAACTAATCAACAACAAGATATACAATGCTACGATCAGACTGCGGCCCTACCGTTTGTTCAGTCTCGACAATATGTATCCCACACGGAATGGCAAACTGTACGAAATGGTAAAAAAAGATTTAGAAACCCCGAACAACAACAAAATCGTAAACAATCAAAACTCACCAGTTATTGGCTATCGAAGCCTGTAAAAACACAAAATAGATTTGAAGATTTACCAGAAGAATCTGAGAAGAATTCTGAGGGGATGGAGGAATCGGTAACAAAACCACCACCAATAACAGTTTATGGTGTAGATTATATTGCACAACTACAAGAACGAATTGGAAATATAGCGTCAGAAAACTATACGCTGAAGGTGATTGGAAACGGGCTAGTCAAGGTTCAGTTGGCTGATGCAAAATTATTCAAGCCAGTAATCGAGATGCTAGATCAAAACAAAACACAATACCACACGTATAAACCAAAAGAGGAGAGAACATTCAGAGTAGTAATGAAAGGACTTCATCATTCCATAACATCTGAAGATATAAAAGCAGAATTAAAAAAACTGGGCCATGATGCCACCAATGTATGGAACATTCGCCATAGAGTAACAAAAATGCCATTGCCAATGCATTATGTAGATCTTGTAACTAAAAAAGACAACAAAAATATTTATAAGATAAAATTACTGAAAAATAATGTGGTATTAGATGTCAGATGTCGCGAGATGTCAGAGTTATGGACATACCAAGAATTTCTGCAAAAAACCAGAAAAATGCGTGAAATGCGCAGGAAGCCATCATACTAAAGATTGCGAACGCAAAGAGCGTGACAGTAGAGTCAAATGCATTAACTGCAATGGCAACCACCCAGCCAACTATAGAGGATGTGTTGTCCATAAGCAACTCCAACAACGTCTATATCCGATGCTTAGAGAAAAACAACCTATCCCACAACAAAACACAATGGAAAACCAACAACCACGACCAAATATCACACCGTACCAACAGCCAATCAATTATAATCAAGCTTTCCCACAACTTAAACCACATAACAATAACCCGCCCTGGGGGCCATCAAACCAGCAAACAAACGAACCAATAAATCATATCAATGAACAACCAGTAAGCGATATCGGTGGATTAAAAAACTTGATAAGAGAACTCATCGAACAAAATAAAGAAAATACCAGAAACATGAGCACTATGCTAAATCTTTTGACTGTGCTCGTCACCTAAACCAATAATGCCGGTACAATGCAAATATAAAATAGCCATATGGAACGCCAATGGGCTACATCAACACCTACAGGAAACCAAAGCTTTTTTAAAAATTAAAACATTGACATTATGCTAGTATCTGAATCACACATAACTGATAAACATTATATAAGAATACCCAAATATAAAATCTACTACACCAAACACCCTAAAGAAGGAAAAGCTCATGTAGGTACAGCCGTCATCATTCGTGACAGCATAAAGCACCACGAGGCGGGAAAGTATGAAAAAGAAAATATCCAGGCTACCAGCATTGTACTAGAAGACAGTTTAGGAGACCTGACCGTAACAGCAATCTACTGCCCACCAAAGCATAATACCAAAAGACAAGAATGCGAAACACCACATGTGTGGCTCAAGACTGATCACGACAAAAGGCAGAGAACTACTAAAAGCTATACAAGCCAATAACCTAGAAATCATATCTACTTGTGAACCAACTTATTGCGGTCTGGTACAACTCGGCGCCGCTAACTCGGCGCCAGCCAACCTGGCGCCGCCAACCCGGCGCAGAACCAACTCGGCGCCAAACCAACCCGGCGCCGACAGACTCGGCGCCAGGTCAACTCGGCGCTAGGCCAACTCGGCGCCATAAAAATTATTTTAAATGTTATTTAATAAAAAAAAATATTTAAACTTAAATAATGTTAAAAAACATTATTAAGATTATTAGCTTTTGAAATTAATATATTTTTTCTATGTTTTTAATATATGTTCTCTTAGTTCTAATGTTTTTAAATTAATAATTTATTTAAAAAAATTAAATGATTAAAATTAAAATTGGCTTATTGGTTCATTTCATAATTATGCGCTATTCCACGTAAAAATGTAATTATATTTCGGTTTTCGTAATCTGTAACCAGTTTCAAAATTCGTTCATCGCACTCCCTATATTTTTTTTATTTTGTCGGAGGGTTATTGCCTGCCACTAGTTGTTCATAATATAAATCACGCCCTCTTTGCACTTTTCTGAGACCATCTATAAACTTCCATATCGTTGGGTGGTCCATCGCAAATTCGTTTTGTAATCTGCGATGACAAGCTTCGGCATGGTTATTTGTACGATCCTCGCCGTTTAAAGTTCTCTGGTAGAGATTCCACATGGATACCGGAAATATAGGCGGGCGCCTCCTATCTCTGCGCCTGTTTGCTCTTCCGATATAATTATCCTCAAACCAATCCAAAAGTGGTCGAAGCTCATCAGGCAATTCATCTTCCAAAGCATCAACCGCTTCCTCTAAGTCGTGGATCGGAACGAAGGCGATTGCGAGTATCATCCGCGCTTGCAAAGCAAAATCTGGTTCATTATTGTAACGATTCATCAAATGCAATTGCCCAATATGCTTTTTCATGTTTTTTGCCAAATGGAAAAAGCATCCATGTATGGTAACATCTGGAAAGCTTTCCATCATGGCCCTGAATGCTCCTACTTCGTAATCAGAAGCAATCGCTCTTGGCTGTATGGCAGGTTCCAAAACTTTAATCATATCAAAGAGTTGATTATAAGTAGCGCGTTCCTTATTCGGCAAGAGCGCATACAAAACCGGATGAACGCCACCAAACTGTTCAGCTAAAATTATATAGATTTGAGAAAACAATCCAGGTGCTGACTTGAACGTTCCATCTGCATACCATTGCCTGGATTCTCGTAAAATTTGTAGGCCCCGTCGTCTGCCGAAAATCAAAATTCTGTTCCGACCTGAACCACTGTCAGCTAATAAGAACGTTTCAAAAACTTCTGATTGTGTTTCATACAATTGGAATCTTTCAGGAATAACAAGTTCTTCAAGATTTAGGGGGGCCGCAGGTGCTGCGCGTATCTCGTTTCTTGTTCTCCTCACAGTTTTCCGAAGTGCGGCGTAATTTGGAAGTATTCCCGAGGCAGCTTGTGATAAACCACCTACACATTCTTCAATAACTTGGATGGTATTTTCCACAGTTGTTTCCGCGCGCTGTTTTATTTTCATTACAACTTTATCTTTCTCGATTTTTGCAGACACGCTGTCGTGTGAATGTTCGTTTATTCTTTTAATCACTTCCTCGTCCCTTGTGTGTATTCGTGCTTTACAACGTCCTTTTTCTTCGCATCGCCAAAATTTTGTAAATCCATCTGCACTCTTTTTATCGAATACATATAGATAACCGTCATTCTCGAATTTTTCTTTTTTTCGCTGAGATAAAACTTGCTGATCTTCCATCGTAGTTATCGCTTGTTGTTTTCTGTAGTATAATTAAATAATAAATATACTAATAATTATGTACACCTATATAGAAAACTAATATCCAATTTACTTACCAATAACAAAATAATACGCCCCCTGATTAAAAGATTAACTTGGTGCCGAATTCGCTTGGCGCCGAGTTGTTCCTGCGCCAAGTTGTCCCGGCGTAGAGTTGTGCCGGCGCCGAGTTGTCCCGGCGCCGAGTTGGCGGAGCCAAGTTGGCAGCGCCAAGCTGGCAGCGCCAAGTTGTCCCATTTTGTCCCCGAACTTATTGGCCCACTGATACAGAAAAGATACCAGATATTATTGACTTCTGCATTACAAAAGGAACTGACACCAAAACAATCAAAGCAGAATCCTGCCTAGACCTCTCATCAGACCACACACCAGTAATTATTAGTATTCATGCTCAAGTTAAAAATAAAGAAAAAAACCCATCATTATACAGCAAGCGAACGGACTGGGCCGCATTCAGAGAGGAGCTCGACAAGCTAATAGAACTGGACAAATCTCTGAAAACTGAAAATGAACTAGAAGATGCAGTCAACGCCCTAACTGTAAGTATACAACAAGCTGCATGGCGAGCCACGCCGGATGCATACATACCCGAAATTAAAAATACAGTGTCGCCAATAATAAAACAAAAAATTTCTGAAAAGCGAAGGCTTAGAAGACAATGGCAAGAAACGAGACATCATGAGGATAAATTTAATCTTAACAGAGCTACCAGGGAATTAAGAGAAATGATGACAGAAATGAAAAACCAAGACCTCCAAAGTTACCTGGAAAACCTAACAGCAACTCAAGCCACGAATTACTCCCTATGGAAAGCACAAGAAACATGAAACGGCCACAATCGATAATACCACCCATCAAAGATGAAAATAACAAATGGGCCAAAAGTAATAAAGAAAAGGCGAACGTATTTGCAAAACATCTGTCCAATATCTTTAAACCTCATCCATCTGAAATCACAGCCGAAGAAGAAGACAAAATAAAGAAATATCTTGAAGCTCCCTTTCAAATGGACTTTCCTATCAAAAATTTCAATAAAAACGAAATTAAGAGAGTTATAATGAAGGAAGTCAACCCTAAGAAAGCCCCAGAATACGATTTGATCACGGGTAAGGTGTTGCAAGAAGCACCAAACAAATGCTTTAAAGCAATCACACAAATCTTCAACGCGATCATCAGACTTAATCACTTTCCCAACTACTGGAAAGTAGCCCAAATCGTGATGATCCTAAAACCAGGCAAAAAAACTGACAACGCTAAATCGTATAGACCAATTAGTCTGCTTCCTATCTTGTCAAAAGTTTTTGAGAAACTATTACTAAAAAGACTAATACCTATCATAGACCATCGAGGATTGATACCAAACCATCAATTTGGGTTTCGTAATATGCACGGAACAATTGAACAAGTGCATAGAATTGTGAAGGTAATCAACAGAGATCTTGAAAGCAAACGCTTTTGCTCGGCGGCATTCCTTGATATTAGCCAAGCGTTCGACAAGGTTTGGCATGATGGACTGTTTTACAAGTTAAAAGAAAATCTTCCACATCACTTTTACTCGCTTCTTAGGTCGTATCTGAGTAACAGGCATTTTCTGGTTAAACACCAAAATGAATACACCAAACTACATACCATCGATGCTGGGGTTCCTCAGGGAAGCGTCTTAGGCCCGGTTCTATATTTGCTATACACGCATGATTTACCAACAAGGCTCACAACAACTGCCACCTTCGCCGACGACACTGCATTTTTTGCTTCACACAATGGCCCCACATCTGCATCCAGGAACCTGCTGGTCTGCCTAACAAAAGTCCAAGAGTGGCTAAAAAAGTGGCGTATCAAGGTTAATGAAGCCAAATCGATGCATGTCACATTCACTTTGAAAAGAGAAAATTGTCCTTCTGTCAAACTCAATAACCACCAATTACCACAATCAGAAGAAGCTAAATACCTTGGCATACATCTGGATAGACGGCTTACTTGGCGTAAGCATATTTTTACAAAACGGAAACAATTGGGGCTTAAGCTAAGACAGATGTACTGGATTATCGGCAGAAAATCTAAACTCTCCATAGAAAATAAGCTACTGTTATACAAAACTATTTTGAAACCCATCTGGACCTATGGAATACAGCTCTGGGGCTCGGCATCAAACTCCAACCTAGAAATATTGCAGAGGTTCCAAAATAAAGTGCTACGCATGATTGTTGACGCATCAAGATTTGTGCCTAACAGCGTCATACAACACGACATACCATTACCAACAATCAAAGAAGAGATCGAACGATTTAGTGTGAAGTACCAACAAAGACTTTGTGATCATCCTAATCCACTCGCAACTGCATTAATTACCAACAAAATTGAGGAGCGCAGGTTAAAAAGATTTACTCCGGATGACTTAGCACACAGATTCAGAATAAGCTGTGGGTAAATATGATGAACGTAGTTATATCAATACAACTCTTCACAACTGTGAAAATAGTTGTGGTATTGCTATAATATCTTCTAGGACCGACAGTATACCTACTCCTACTCATACTAGTGGACCCTCAAGTACAGCTATTCACAACAACTATGTTTACATTGATCCCTCCCAGGCATCTGTATCGATGTTTTCTGAATCCCATCAAGAAACAGCCAACCACTCAGAAAATCTTGTGGCCTTTCCACTACTTTCTGATTACTTAATTAATAACTCTTAACAAGTTCCCTTTAAATCTTGTATTAAAAAAAAATTCTTGTATAATGTAAAATTTAAATAAAATAAATTTAAAAAATGTAAATATTTTAATATATTCATATTTTTACTTACCTTGACAAAATTATCTAGAACGTTGTTCAAAGCTCTGCATACCTCCGGAATAATTCGAGAAATGCTTGCCTCAGATATCCGAAACAGATACATAAGTGATTGATAGCTATCACCCGTAGCCAAATATCTTAATGTCACTAACAACCTCACACGAGTTGGTATTGCTTTCCGAAAGTTGGTATCATTTTTTTTTTATAGTAGGTGATATTTTTTCAAGCAAGTAGGTACTCAAAATCTTCTTTACTCATTCGTGTAAAATTTCGAAATAAAGCTTCATCGTCACCAACCAACATATTGTATAAATTATACTGAGTTTCTTGACCATCAACAAATAGTTCTCTTCTCCACCACCGTTGCTTTCTTCGTTTTTTTACGATTCAAAGCTATTACCAAATAAGCAGCTGCCGCGATCGTTTGCAAAGACATGATACACCAAACTGATGTTGCCGGCATGGAATCATTTTAGACGCATGCTACACGCGTAGCCGACAAAGCGCATGCGACGTAGGGCGACAAATTCCGCATGCGACATTATTGAATTTTGTGGCACGTAGTCGCACGCCTATAATCATGCAACACTAGGAAACATGTAGCATGCCTCATGTCGTTCAGTGTTGCCTCAGTGCCATTGCGCCTTTATATCAAAATAAATATTTTTATTCACAATAATTTAATACTTATGTATATTTGTTGTTCCGTTTAATGTAATTAAGAAATTATTGTTTATTATATACTTATTCCATGCTTTATAATTATGAAGTCGGTGCCAAGTAAAACATAATTCGACAGTAACTATAAGATAAATCGTCGGTTTAGAAGTAAAAGTAACTAATGCCCATGCCTATAGTCAATGCTTGGTTAGAGCAAAACTTAAGCACGACTTTAAGTGCGAAATTGTTTATTCTGATTGATCGATTTCGTACTTAAGTCTGATTCAAGTCCGAGATCGGGCGAAGTATCGACTATAGGTATGGGCATAAGTACATATTAGGATTCCTATGTACTTGCAACTGCTTTTACTTGGCACCGACTTCATAATTATAAAGCAATTAATAATAAATTATATTATAATAAACAATAATTTCTTAATTACATTAAACGGAACAACAAATAGTAATATTTAATTATTGTGAATAAATATATTTATTTTTTGCTTTTTAGTTAACTTTTTTTTGTTCAATCTTGGTTCGAGGCTGGGTTACCGTAGAACGGCCAGAGCTTGGCTTCCCAGTCTTGGTCCAAAGTTGGGTGATTTAAGAGATGGCCAAGACTCAATTGCCCAATTTTGGGCCAAGTATAAGGCGCCATAGACTGGCCGAAGCTTGGTTACCCAGTTTTGGCCCGATGTTGAGTGATTATAAGATTGACCAAGACTGGTTTACTCAGTCCAGGCCCAAGGTCAGGTGAACATAAGAATGGCCAAGGTTGAATTACCCAGCTTTGGGCTAATCTTGGTGAGCCGAAGTCTGGTTTCCCATGACTGTGTCACGCTTGGCCCCGTTGTCGAACTACGGGGGCTCTTGTATGGGTAGCACTACCAACATGACGGGATTTGGATAATAATTGTATTTTTAATAAAATAGAAGTTTAGAAGGAAACTAGGAAGAAACATATCTGGGATATGATAAGTATCCTCGTAAAAGTTTTTCTTTAAAGTTGGTGAAGCCAAATAAGACTTGCGTACGTGGATCTTGAATTTGGAGGTGACTGGTACTTCAAACAACGAGTTCTTAAAAATTTCAGTTTAGTTTTAAAAAGATCGTTCAGCGGTTATTTATTTAAGCCGTTAATGTTATATTATAACATCTAATATAATGTATAAACTGGCAAGTGTTGAAATTGTTACTGTTTAATTTATAGTTAAACCAAATACATAAAATCTGTTATATAAACAAGAGCTTGATTGAGACTGACTTTATTAACGAACTCCTTCGACTCCCCACCATACATTATGTTATTACAACATCTCCCCTTTTTGTTACATTAGGGTTTACAAATTTCAAAAACACAATTAAATTTCACAAATCTTAAATCTAATTAACTAACATTAAAAATTCTAATTCTAAATGAACAATAATTAAACAAATTAATTCTAAAGATTTTTTATTTAACATAATCTTTCAAATACTCTGGTCTTTTAATAGTCCTTCCCAACCTGGTTTTTATTATTTCAGGTTGTTTTTGAGGTTGTACCTCTTCGCTAGGATCTATTTGCGAGTTTGGATCAATCATAGAAGGGCCCGCTATTTGGTCATTGTTTTCTGAATCTAAACTTAAATCTAGTTCCGGTAGTTCTTCGGTGAATTCATTATTTGATTTTCTTAAATGATGGCTATTTCGCCTAATTATATTGCCCGAACTATTTTTAACTCTATAGGACCTTGGAGTGTTACTCACTTCTGTGATTTTTCCTGGTGACCACGTTTTATCAGGAAGATTCTGAATTCTTACATTTTCTCCTTTTTCAAAACCTTCTCTCTTTTTTGTATTTTTATTATAATAATCCTGTGTTTTTACTTGAACTTCTGCTCTTTTTAATTCTAAGTCTTTACTGCTAAAAAATTTTGGTTTTAAAATATTCGCCGTACATGGAATTTTTGTTCTCAACACGCGACCCATTAGCATTTCGCTAGGCGTTTGGTTTAACCCTGCTACTACTGAATTCCTATAATTAAGTAGGCCTAAATGTATGTTTGAATTGCCGGTTTTACACATTTTCATGATATTTTTTACTATCCCTACTGCCTTTTCCGCTAGCCCGTTTGATTTTGGGTATCTAGGGCTGGATGTTATTATTTCCATGTCCCATTCATTGGCAAAATTTTTGAATTTTGAACTTCCAAAAGGCATATTATCACTTATTATTATTTTTGGTATTCCATGAATTGCAAAAATATTTTTTAATTTTGTAATTACCTCTTCCGCTGTTTTATATTTAAGTGATTTGACCTCGATCCATTTTGACATATAATCTATCAAAACTAAATGATAATGTCCATTGTAATATAAAATGTCAATTCCTACTTTTAAAAACGGTATGGTTGGAATTTTATGTGATATTATAGGTTCTTTTTTGTTTGTAACGCGATATTTTTCACAAGCTGTGCAAGTATTAATTAACTTTATGATTTCTGTTGTCATTCCATACCAATATAACAACGTACGTGCTCTTTGTAAGCATTTTGTTATGCCTAAATGACCTTCATGTAATAAGCTTAGCATTTCTCCACGCATTGTACTAGGAATGACTACTCTATTAATTTTATAAATAATGTTATCTTGAATTGTTAATTCATTTCGTAAGTTAAATAGAACTTTGAGTTCCTTATTTAAAAGTTTATTATGGCCATCCCTGATAATGCCAATTTAAAACTTGCTTTAATATTTGATCTTCTTTAGTTGCGAGTTTTATTTGCTGTAACCTATTCTTTGAAATTGGTAGATCGACTTCAAGACAATATACCATTTCACACAACGTGACATCATCTTGCGCATTGTTTTTTAAAAAATGTCGCGACAAATAATCGGCGACGTACATTTTACTACCCGGCCTATAATTTCATATTTTAATAACTTTAAAATCATTCGTTGCAGCCTATTACTAATTTTACTTATGTCCTTGGCAAATATAGACACTAATGGCTTGTGATCGGTTTCAATTACAACTTTGCGACCATAAATAAATTGATGATACCTTTGTACCGCTGCACAAATTGCATATAATTCTTTTTAACTATCACATTGAATTTTAATTTCGTCATTTTTATCTAAAATTTTTCGAGTTGGTGCATAACTTATTTTTGATTTTAAATTTTTAAACGCTTTTTCATGAGAACTATCCCAATGCCAAATTACATCTTTTTTTATCAGACCCCTTAAAACGTTTGTTGTTTGTGAGTAATTGGGTATAAATTTACTCAAGTAATTTGTCATACCTAATAATTTTTGTAACTGTTTTACAGTTTTAGGTGCTTCTAACTTTAGAATGGTTTCTATTTGTTCCGGGTCTGGCTTTATTCCATTTTTAGAAATAATGACTCCTACATACTTTACATGATCTAATTTATACTGTACTTTCGTTGGATTAAATTTTATACCTTGCTGGCGTGCTCTTTTTAATACTTTATTCATAATGTTATCGTGAAACGCTTCGTCATCCGCTGCGATAATTAAATCATCAAAATAAATTGCAACGCCTACGATGTCTCCAAAGATTTTATTATTAGTTTTTTGGCAACACTTCCGGTGCTGAGGATATGCCGAATGGCATTCTTTTGAATCTATACCTCCCGAAAGGTGTTCCAAACGTGCAAAGTACGCTATTGGGATTGTCAAGTTCAACTTGAAAAAATCCAACCTTTAAATCTAGTACGCTATAAATTTGTTTTCCTTCTAATTGATTGTAAATTTCTTCTGGTGAAGGTATTAAGTACCTCTCTCGTAAAATGAATTTGTTTAAATCTTTAGGATCTAAGCATAATCGGAGCGATTTATCCGATTTTTCTACTATTACTAAATTATGACACCAATCTGTCGGTTCTTCTACTTTAACAATAATATTCCTATTTTCCAAATCATCAAGTTTTTCTTTTAACCTATCTTTTAGGGCTTCCGGTACCCTCCTTATTGGTTTTACTACCGGTTCAAAATCATCTTTTAATATAATTTTGTATTTCCCTATTTTCCCTAGGCCCGTAAAAACATCTTTGTTATTTTCAACAAATTTTTTGACGTTCGCTTTGTGTGGAATTTCACTTAATCTAGATATTAAATTACATTCTATACAGCTACTTAAACCTAACAATGGGCTACTGTCTTGCTCAATTACTTGAAATTTCAACTGATAATTTTCTTCCTTGACAATACAATCTAAAACTACCGAACCCAATGGAGTAATACTACCCCCATTATACACAATTAATTTTGATGTACTATCTATTATTTTATCTTGAGATTCCTGATTTAACATTTTAAAATATTTTAAGGGTAAAACATTACAATCTGCCCCTGTATCGATTTTGCATTTTATTTTAATACCACTTACGTATACATTTTGTAGCCATTGCTCCATTTTGTTGGATTCTTGTTTAAGTTCGCTTAGTTCTAAACGTTCATCGCTATCTTCGTCTTCGGATGATTCTTCGTCTTCAGATGATTCTTGTGCTACGGTGGGTAGTTTCTTATTATACGTTGGCTTCTTGACACTTGTTTTGTCTTTGTTGCCGCACATTACTGCATAATGACCCTTTCTTTTACAGATCATACACAACTTTCCCGAAGCCGGACACCACTTTCCGCTATGCACTTTCCCGCACTTTTCACAACCACTTGATGTTGGCATTGCCTTTCCTTTTTTCTTCTTCCTCACCACTGATACCATTGGTTTTTCTTGGTGCAGAGTTTTTATTTGGTCTTTACCAATTTCTGTTGCCCTACAGAAGTCTACGGCTTTGTTCAGATTCAAGTCTGGTGCTCTCAACATCCTCTCTTTTAGTTGAGGGTCGTTTGTCCCCATTACTATCCGATCTCTTATCATTCTTTTTTCTTGGTCCCCGAACTCACATAGCCTTGCTTGAATTGTAATTTCGGTAAGAAAATGATCGAATCTTTCATCTGGCATTTGCGACCTGGAGTAGAACTTGAAACTTTCCGTTATTACATTTTTCCTTGGTTTGCAGTAGGCTTCAAAAGCTTTTACGACTTCATCGTATTTTCCTTTTTGTGGAAATATGGCAATTTTTCTTGCATCCGGTTTGCTTTCCATTTCTATCGCTTTCAGGTACAACCGAAACTGTTGAATAAATTTGGTCCAGTTCGTTGTTTCTCCTGTTGTGAGTCCTTTTGGCGGCTTCATGGATGCTTCCATCTTGACTTTTATTATAATTAAACACTTAGTAAAATTAAAATTTCTTGTCTTTGATTATAATTAACACTCAGTAAAATTATAATTTCTTCTCTTTGAATAAAATAAACACTTAGTAAAATTTTATTATCTGTTCTCCCGCGTCTGACCGCTAACCTGACACCATGTTATATAAACAAGAGCTTGATTGATACTGACTTTATTAACGAACTCCTTCGACTCCCCACCATACATTATGTTATTACAACAAAATCGGTAATTAACTATCAACAATTGCTTTGGATTACCTTGAAATGTGCTGAAAACCAGGAAGGTTAAAATTGAGAATTTTGAAATTATTTAAATATAATATTATAATCTCCATGAAAAAGTCCACTTGAGTGATATTTTGATAACACATAGCATTGAGTGGGTTTGATCAATTAATTTGTAATCACTAGTAATATTAAATGAACACTTTTTATTAATAAGTAGATTACCTTGTAACAAATTTTCTGAGTACGCCCCTGCCTACAGAGTGGTGGCAAGCGGCGAGGAGTTGTCGTTTTAGGGAGACTCGAAGTTGGAACGTCGCGTCGCGTAGTGAAGTGTAGTGTATCTCGTCAGAAAGTGTAAGTGTTGAGGGAAGACACCTTACCTTATTTTATCTTTTGTCATTTTAATTTGGAAATTCGTATTCGCCTCCGATTTTGTGGAAAGATTATTTTTAATAATTTGAAAACGACAATTTTACTGTTCGATCGAGGACATTTGTCGAGCATTTCTATCGATAAAATTTTATCTTTGCTTGCAATAAATTTGCACAATGTTGAATTTTAAGACAAGTACTAACTATTTTTAATTATTTAATATTTAATAATTAAATTATTTTTTCTGTTGGTGTAGACAACATTGTTCTTTCTATGTTTCTCCACTAAGGATAATACTAAGACAACTAGCTACGAATTGTTTCCATCTCAGTTGTGGCTGTCGGTTTGTTGGCAGCAAACTTCTTGCAGTTATTTTATTTTTTTTATCACGGAAGCCACTTCCTTTGGCCTCCGACCCATTTAAATCTGGCTCATCTTTTCCAGCGTGTAGAGAAAAATTCTGTTTACCCGCAAGGGCAGGTAGAATTTTTTATTACAACCTATTATATTGTTTAAAAATTAATAAACTAATATAATTTACAAAATATTTTCAAAATTGCCCTCTTCCACTGTCACTGCTTCAACACTTCTATTGTCTGGTTATCTTAAAGTAACAAAATCAAATTTTTGATTTTTGTAATTTTTACATGTTCATTAATTTATAAAAAAAATATTGTGCTTCCAAAACGTATCGGTTAATTTTAAAACCTCGGTTATCTTGGCATTACAATAGTATGCTACTTCAATAATTTCGATTTTCTTGTCCACAGCTATACAGAATTAATCATTTGTTTGCCTGCAAGCATTTGAAGTTGGAAGCAATATTTATTTTTAACTACTCCATTCTCGATGTAATTTGAAATACTTTTTTCTTTAAGCGGACATTTAACTTCAATGCAAGTATTTTTGCTTATGCCACCTGGAGATGCTCCAAAAAAAAGAAACTTTATTACTGTTTATTTTTCTTTTAACCCAGTTTCTTGTTCTTTTAACCCAGTTTCTTTTATTTTAATATTAAGTATTTTTCCACTGATTTTATTATTAGTGGCTCTAATGGAATTCCTGTAACAATGGTCCAATTAGGGTTATTAGTGCGAATTAGTCGATAAAGGTTTCGAAAAACCCATAATAGATTCTAGCAAACTTTCATTAGGTGTTTTACATTTAAATTTTGGAAGCTGTAATTCATCAAAATCGCATCTCAGACCAATCGTTCGAATTAGATTGTTGTCGGGTAGGTTTTCAAACCAAATCTACATTTGGGGGCATTGCATTTTTTATAAATTCGGGAAATGACTCGACATTTGTTAAAGTTGGAAACTCCGATTTAAATTTTAAAATAATTTTAAACAGAAAATGGTTGTAGCAAATGCCATTTCTGAAAGTTAAGCCGCACTCCACTACGATATCGCCTTGTAAATTTAACTTTAAAACCACATTAAACTCCGAAAAGCGTTTTTTAATTTTAGTACGATAAGTAACTCGGCATTTCTCTCTTCAATTTTGGATCATTTTTAAGCCTTCCAATAACAGAACCAAGTGACACTTGGTTCCATGCTACGTCACAGTAACCAGTACAAAAATGCGATTCCATGTTTACATCCCCTTAAATAAGGAAAATTAATATTGTTAAAATTTAAGTAAAGTAAAGTTTTTACCAGCAGAAGCAGCACAATTACGACAATTGCTACTACACTCCGTTTCAAAATTATAAAGTCGATCAAAAAAACGTATTTATTTCTAAACTAAAATATTTTTCATCAAAATACATTTACTATTTGAAAAATGAAAAACCTATTCGACGACAACTCATATTTTAACATTAAAAATTTTAATGTATATAGAAAAAAATATGAAAAATTTAAAATCAAAGCGTTTCAAAATTATAAAGTCGGTGCAAATTTTTTAATTTATTGTTATCTATAGTTTTATAAATTAAGTTTTTAATATTTAGTGTATCCTCTATTGGTACGAATAACTTCAAAAATTCTGTTAGGCATTGATTCGACTAAATTTTGTAACTCTACATTACGTAAATTTTTCCATGCTGGTAAAATAGCTACTTTAGTTCGTTTATGGTTGAATACCTTGTTATTTTTATAAATTTTCCGAACCAGCAATCCCCAAAGATTCTCAATAGGGTTCAATTCAGGTGAACATGCTGGCCAGTCGAGAACATCAATATTTTTATATGAAAACCATTTCTTTGAGCTTCTGCTGACATGCACACTTGCATTATCTTGCTGAAATATAAAGTTTTGTTCCGAATGGCCTGTAAAAAGTGGAATCAGATGTTGGGATAACACTTCCTAATATTCCTCGCCGTTGATCCGAGTGGATGGAAATGCGAAATTAAGTGTTCCCAATGTACTAAAAGCTCCCCATATCATAAGTGAACCAACACCAAAGTTTTATCTTTGGTCCTTTCCTCCTTTCTCAAATCTCTCCAATAACCATTGAAACCATCTGGGCCATCTAAATTAAACTTCTTTTCATCAGAATAAATAACATATGAAAAAAATAGCATCTTACAGAATTAATGATTTTATCAATTTTTCTTACTTTATCCCAGTTAGTACTCATATTTTTTTAGCAAATTTTAAGCGATTTTCTTTATAAATCGCTTTTAATTGAGGTGCCGTTTTAATTTTGGAACGTTTTATATGCAGAAGGAATTTTATTGCCCTCCATAGAGTAATTTTGAAACATTTAAATTAAGATTCCGTTTCATATCATTGCAGTTCTTGGTCGAATTTGTGCCATAATCACCAGGAGTAGTTACATAATTTTGGATGACACTTCAAGATCTACCTAATCTTCGGGCGATTTCTTGCAGGCTTAATCTATTAAACCTGAGAACATCAATACGACCCTGTTCATTTTTTTAGTGTTTAAAGTGTTTAAAAAAAATTAATGAAACGGTACTTTCTTTGGATTTTTCGTGTGACTTTATACTTTTGAAACGATTGAAAAACACAATTCACAATTTAAATGACGTTTATTTATAAGCATTGACAGCAAAATGCGATTCCAGGTGCATTTTTTTATAACAATAGACATCTTACCTTACCACAACAACAATAGCTGAATTCGCGAATTTGTTTTACATAAAATTCATTATTCTTCGATTTACTTCTTCGATTTTGAAACGGAGTGTATTATTTATGTTTATAGTTTCTTCGTCGACAATCACCAATATTGTAAGCACTTTTTTTATCTGACGTTCTGCAGTGATCCGACATTTACAGTGCATAGCATATGTTCACGTTTCAGTTGTACCCAACTTACACCATTATCACCATAACAATCTCTTGCCGATCTAAAAATTGTAACATGGTAGGTTAAATAACTATACGAAATCATTTCCCGTTATGATACATTTCTAGACATCCCATTCATTAGTCTTCATTAGTTCTTACAAAATAAATACATTTTTTGTAAATGCACATTCTAATCACAATTAATAAAAATCTGGTGTGACAACACATAACTTTCCCATTTATTACTAAAATAATAAAAAAATAATTAAAATTTTATAAATAATAAAATAACGTATGGATTTCAACCATAATCTAATCAGCACTCTAGATTACTATTACAAACCAGTAAATTTGAATAAAATCGGTTCACGCTTTTTCAAAAAATTGTTGACGAAAAAATCGCGCACACACACACGCGCACGCACATACGCACACACATCCGGACATCATTGCAAAATATGTCTCAAACGATTTGTACGGACTCATAGACTATGGAAAAAATGCTAGTTCAAAAAATTTTTTTTACTCGATTACAATACTTTCCTTTACTACGTAAATGGGAAAGGAATTAACAATTATCATAAATATAAAATCACAAAAATAAAACTCGACTTCTTTAATATAAAGCATAATATTAATAAAAATTTATTAAAAAAATTTAAATAATATAAAATGTTTATCGTAAAATTGTAAATTTGATTTGATTATTCTTGCTACAGATCTGCAATGATTCTTGACTATCTATCTAAAGGTACCATGTCTTAATTCCAAATTAACTGCTGCAATTATTGGAACTTTAACTTTCTTTATTCATATGCACTCCACACAATATTGCTATCGAATTTCCATAATACATTCTAAAGGTAACTTTTTCACTGTAGTATTCTATGATATACATTGCTATACCGCTCGATAATTTGTAGCACAAAGTCATGAAGCCATAAACGACGGAACTGTTATGGTTTTTGCCACTTATAAGATCACCTATGCACTCAAAGTTGTCACTTTCAAAATGCAACTTGCAATTCCAAAAGAAACCGCGAATCTATATATTTCCATATATTGAATAAGATTCAAATCCATAACTTCGGGATCTCGTGTAGAGCCAAATATACCATGCGAAACCAATAATGGATCCAATGGAGAAAACATTGTTAATCATTTAATATTTTTATCGAAATGAAAAAGCTTCCTAGGTAAACACTCGGCAGAATGAATACCAAATTGGTTCCGTTCATTTTAAAGGTTTGGTTCACATATGATACAATGGAAAAATTTATTTTTATCATATTTGTAACTATCGCGCTATGATAGTACGAAAAATCTTTGAATATTTGAATAAATTATTTCTTATTTTGCATCATCATTCATGTCATCATCAATATTGCATTGTTAACTTTTGAAACGGAGCTATCTCCTTTAACCTAAAGCACGCGATAATTCTAAGCGCCAAGCATATTAGCATAATATTTCTAAAACTACTACTCTTATTTTCTAACCCAAATTCCTGGTCGTTACTTTGATAGTAAATCAAAGTAACCCAATCGATTAGATAAACCAATATGTTTGATAGAATTGTGAGGGAATATCTAGCTGCAGCCAATTTTCTTCTTCCGCGTTTTGTGACTGACAATTCCGGCATTAACGATAAGTGTGAGTTTAGAACAGCAGCCCATCCGAACTGAAATATTATAGCTATAGAAAATTATATAATTAACTAGTGACCACAGTTTTTTTTATCGAATTACTCATTTTATCGGAAAGCACACGCATCACAGGATTAGCTACAGCATCTGCGATTTGGCTTGATAAAATCACAATTCCCGCCTGAGCTCTTCCGAATTTCCTAATTTAGGTCATAAAAAGCAATAACTAGATTGCTTGACCATATAGATGCACAAATATCGTTGAAAGCGTGGCCTAAACCATAGCCAAGCAAAAACATGTTACGACAATTTCTTGCATTTATTCGTATATTCATTTAAAAAATTTTCTAGTTCTGGCTCATCTTTTTCACAAGAAGTTTCAATTTCTGCCATTGTAATTTTCGCTTTCAGTTACAATACTTTCAATATAATTCAATTTACTTACAAGAAGTAAAAAAATTCCTTTATTTAGAAAAAATGTTTAAAGATAATAATGCGATTAATTTTAATCCTAACTATTTATACTCCTAATGTGCTTAAATGTAGGATTGTTATGTAGTAGTTCTTGGGTTTTCTACACAATAAAAGCTGGTGTTTATTTTCAGCGTGCAGAGAAAATTCTATTTACGAACCTGGACTTCTCCCGTTTTTACCTAGCTTTCAGTACTATGAGTTGTTTTTAAATTTGAATTTTCAATTTAAATTAAATTGGAACTAACCTCTTTTTACACTAGACAACCTAATGAACAATTACCTTGGCTTGGAAAATTTTTTTTATTGAAGATCGACAAGAAAACCGCCATGTTCTATTGGAAATTCAGTTAAGAATTGAGGTGTCTTGGAATAAGGCGGACATAAACTTCTCGAAATTAGACCTTTGGATCTCTTGGCTATCGTTCTTACGTCATCTTCTTCTGCGGAATTACTGTTGTTGTCACCAGCGTATGGTGCCAATTGGTTGACGTGCACCACCACCACGTGTTCGGGAATTCAGACGTCAATATTCGGCTGAAATTGGACATCAAGGCTGTGAGCTAGGACTTCGGCTTTTTCAGTGACACTGAGTGCAATACCGTTTCGTCCTTTTGGGGAGGGGGGGCCACCCACCAGGGGTGTTTGAACACCAATTCGTGAGATGTGGAGGAGTTTTGCCTGAGGGGCCGAATCTCCTGTTTGCCCAGGGGTTAATAGGACACCCTGTAAAATTAGCAGGGTAGGGACCACCACAGTTCGCGTATTTGGCGAGAACATCGTGTGGCATTTTACAGTCCGACGATTTGTGGTTTTTCCCACACCTCTGGCATTTGATTTGCAACTCGCAATAATTTTGTGAATGCCCAAACCGCTGGCATTTGAAGCACTGCAAAGGCATCCTGCGTTCACGCGGTCGCTCAAAGTGTGCTGGCAGTAGCAGTACCTCTTTAAATTTATAAATTTCTTTGCTCTTAGTGTTCTTAGTGACCCTGAACATGAACAATGGCAGAGGTGTGCGCAATGCTTCTTGGACCATCGGTGTGACGTCTATGACCGGAAAACCATTTTTAGTAAGATCGCCCTTAATACCGGAAGCCAAGATCTCCTTGGGTAGCCCCCGGAGGACTACCCTTAATGGTTTAGTGTCAGACCCCTTATATACGAAGTGGTTGTACTTGCGGACCTTGAAGAGGTTCGCAAGTTCTCTGAAGTCCGCCTTTGTGCAAGGGGTAATGACTAGTCCTTCTCTTGTGTGTTTTGCCTCAGTAAAGTTAATTCTTTTGTCGTTCATTGCCTGTGCTACCTCAACCCACTTGGCTTTATCCACGAGAACAATCTGAGAGATTGGAGTGGGTGGAGTTGATTGTGTCTTAGAAGGTCCTCCTGAGGGTAGGGGTGCACTCGGTGCACTTTGCTTACAATTTGAATTATCAACTGTATTTGCTGTATTAGCTTTAGTTGTGCGTGAATTCAGTTTGGGCAAGTTGACTCTCTCCTGAGGGGGGTGAGTCAGATTTTGCCTTTTTGTTCTTCTTCGGCTTCGTTGGAGCCCTTCCTGAAGCGGGGGGGGAATGCCGAGGAAGTTTGGCTCGAAGTGTTTGTAGAATTCTCCGAGTTTATCTGATTTGCGGTGTTATCATGAGTGTTTTTCGTTAGAATTGAGTCGTTTGCGATTTCAATTGGTTTTGGGGGGGGGGATCTTCCTCTGGATGCTGTGAGGACTCCATCGCCTCTATAATATCTTGACGGTTCATGAAACGAATCATTCTGCTCGCTTTGCGGCGCGGTTTGGTGATTCTGTCCCCCCCTTCAGTGTCGGATTCGGAATTGTTACTATCTTCGCTACCGGTACTACGATTACGTTTCGGCCCAATGACAATACGTTGTATTGACAATTGGGATTCTGACGCCGCGGGCTCGCTTTCGGCCGGTAGGTTAGTAGGATCAATTTCGAATGTCGGATAAAAATCGCATTGAGTGTTTGGAGCCGCCCCTGCCCTTGATGACTCAAATGAGTCCGAAAGGGGGTTGGGTTGCTCCGCCACTGCAGTTGCCGTGTCCTGTGTGATTTTTTGTCGCGGAATTGTGGATTCCTCCGTTAAATCGGATTCGGTTTCCATGTCCGCAACATTTGTTATCATAGCAATTGATAATAATTTGTTTTCTGCCTCTTTTTTGGGTGAACCATCGTCCGACGTGGCGGGTTCGATGGTGTCCTCTTGAGAAATAACTAAAACCGGATTTACCGGACTAACCTTATTTATAATGTCGCGTCCCTGGGCGCGGAGGTTGAACAGATGCCAATACAGCATTATAGCCTTAGTGGTTACCAATCTGTAGTGGTACATCCGTCCCTCCTCGGACCAGCCGCGAGTTTCGGTGTCATCGGAAAGCGTGGCTAAGCTCGGTTGACCATGGATTAGCAGCTACACTTCTACATATTTTATATCCTCGATGGACGGGTTGTAGTAATCTTCGTAATTTGTCATTTTGGCTCTAGGGTGTCTTTGCGGCCAAACGGTTTAAGAAAACCGAAATCCAAAATGATTGCACGTCACTGCACTAACAAATTTCGTTGATTTTTATTAACATAAGTTTGAAATTCACTAACAATTTGCTTAAGAGTATACTAATTCAAAAATTTTGCTTTCGTGAAAATTTCACTGACGGGAAAAAATTTGACTTATTTACTTCTCTGCGGTTAGTGGCACTCCTATACTAAATTTTTAGTAAGCGTGAAGTGGCAAAATTAGAGCATGCGGTAGCGCGAAGCGCTACCTTAATCTCCTGCGTCTGGTGAAGAAAAACAATGACATAGTAATTTTGCTGGGAAATTACTTAACCAGCAGCGGCGTCGAGCCAAATCTGATATTTGATAAAAATAAAAAGGGGGATGGGATGATTTGGAAAGAAAGGAGTGTAGTAGGTTGTGGATACTAAGTTGAGGTTTGAGGGGGGGTGGAGGGGTAGGAGTTGAGATGACTCAACTGAAATCTGATAAAGAAAAGCTTATATTGATAGGCATTCGAACATTGCCGTCGTGAACCGTTTCTTGTCAAAGGTGACTCCAAGGCATTCTGTTGATCGGACCCATGGAATCTTTACGCCAAACATGGTAACATCCGGAGGAACCGTTAAACGCTTTGTAAACATAATCGCCGCGCTCTTGTCCGAGTTTATTTCGATACGCCAAGTGCGGTACCAGGTTTCCAGGGCGTTCAGGGCCTCTTGCATGCGGCCAGCGGCTATGTGAATGCTCAGGGAGCTCGCCAATTTGGAGATGTCGTCTGCGTAGAGAGCAGTAATCGTTCCTGCTGTCGTCGGGATATCATACGAGTACAAACTGATTAGCGTCTGCGCGAATCTTCCTAACGGATGAACGAATACCTTCGAGCTTAACTTGAAATCTTCTGTCTTCCAGGTAGGAGGCGATTAGGATCATTAATGCAGGCGAAATCTTTGCCTGGATCATCTTGTAAAGTAGTCCCTCGTTCCAAACCTTATCGAAAGCTTTTGACACATCTAAAAATACGGCGGCTGTTGCTTCTTTCTTGTCGAGGGCCATCGTGATGTGTTCGGTGATTCGTAGTAGCTGGAGTGTGGTCGAGTGGCCTGAACGGAAACCAAATTGCACATTTGGTATAACCCCGAGTTCTTCAATTTCTTCTTCCCCATAGTGGACAGGAGGCTAATTAGTCGGTAGTTTTGTGGAAACGTTTTACTCTTGCCTTGTTTATGGATCATTACAATATCTGCGGTCCTCCATCTGGTCGGGAAGTGCTTGAGTCTGAGCACTGCGTTGGCGATCCCTGTTATTGCCGATATAGCTTTCTTCGGGAGGTTCTTCAAAACGTTGTTTGTGATTCGATCGGGACCTGGGGCTTTCTTCTTTTTAACTTTCCTGATGGCATCTCGTACTTCTTCCACGGAGACCGGCTTCTGACATTGCCGGTAAACATGATCGCCGAGCTCTTGTCCGAATTAACTTCGATACGCCAAGTGCGGTACCAGGATTCCATCACGTTCGTGGCCTCTTGAAGGCGTCCAATGGTGAAGAGGGGTCTGAGGGAGCTTACCAAAGTAGCGTTGTCGTCGGCATATAGCGCGTTAATCGTTCCCACCGGTTTTGGACGATCGCTCATATATAGGTTGAAGAGAGCTGGAGAGAGGATGGAGCCTTGGGGCACCCCTGCTATAATCTTTCGCTCCGTGGAGCGGACGCCATTCATCTTGACCCTGAACTTTCTGTCCGCTAGGTAGGATGCTAGTAACTCGATCAATTTCGACGGCAGCTTGGCCTCGATCATTTTGAAGACTAACCCCTTGTGCCAAACCTTGTCGAAGGCTTTCGACACATCGAGGAAAACAGCGGCGGTCGATTCTTTCTTGTTGAAAGATTGCGTGAGGTGCTCTACAAGTCGCAGGATCTGTTGGGTCGTTGAGTGGCCGGGACGAAAACAGAACTGTTGGTCCTGGATAATCTTGTTTTCTTCGAGCGCTTCGTTCAATCTGGTGAGGATAAATCTTTCCATAAGTTTCCCAATTGTGGGAAGGAGGCTTATCGGCCTGTAATTCTGAGGGAAATTCTTAGATTTCCCTGGTTTGGCCAAAACTATCACGTCGGCTATCTTCCATCTCTTTAGGAAGTACTGTAGTCTGAGTACAGCATTTGCAATTCCTGTTAGCGCAGTTACAGCTTTCATCGGGAGGTTCTTGAGGGCACTGTTCGAGATGCCGTCGTGGCCAGGTGCTTTTTTCGTCTTCGTTTTCTTGATGGCTTCTTTCATTTCCTCCAAAGTAACGGGTTTGAGTTCTCGTTGATCAGGTGTAGCTAGGAACTGTCTCATCTTCCTGTTGATCTTGGAAATCAGGCTAGGATCTGGTGGATCGTTGTTTGGAGTAAACTGGGATTCGAGTGTGTCGGCGAAGGCTTCGGCTTTCTCTTCGTCGGAGTAAGCAATACCTTGAGTGCCGTGGATTGGAGGAATCGTTTCACGCGGGTTTCTAATTGCTTTCACCATCCGCCAGGCTGAATTATTCTGGAAGGAGAGGCTGGCCAATTTCTCGGTCCACCGTTCGTTCTTGAGGTTCTTCAGAGCAGCTGTCCCTTGGATCTTCAATTGGTTGAAGCGGTTACGATCGTCGGAATGCCACGTTCTTCTTGCGATGCGCCGGGCGCGTCTTTTGTCCCTAATTAAAGCTGTAATGTGGGAAGGAAGTTAGGAATCGGAGTTGGTTGTTGACGTGGTGAAGGGAGGCGTGGATTTTGTCTTCAAACAAACACACATACCTTTCAAGTTCTTCTGTAGTTTCGATGATCGGGATTCGTTCCATTGTTCGAGCGAGGTGATCTTGGAAGGCCGGCCAGGCAAACTTGTCTGTCGTACGTTGAGGCTGATCATTATGATGAGTCAAACATCCAATGTTAAACAGAACAGGAAAGTGGTCGGAGCTCAGAGCGTCACTTACTAACAGCTGGTATTGGAAGGCTGTTCCTGTGGAGAACAACATCGAGTACGTCGTCGGATGTAGGAAAGCGAACATCTTCGTGGGTTGGATCGGTTGGGCCGTCTACCATAAAGCTGTGACGGGTGGATAGTTCATGGAGATCTTTTCCTTCTTTGTTCGTTAATCGCGAGTTCCAAGCTCGGTGTTTGGCGTTCAGGTCGTCCGCAATAATCGTTGGCCCGTTACTTTGGAGTACAGTTAAGATTTCATTTTCTGGTAGAGGAGTCTGTGGTGGCTTGTAAGCTGATGTGACCTGTAAAAAACCAGTGTGACTAAGTGTGTTTTCAACTTTAATACTTATCGTAGTGGTTTCTAGTGAAGCAATTCCTGGGATTTGGAGCTCGTTGTGCTCGATCGTCGACTTGATGTAGATGGCTGTGCCACCCCATCGGCCTTGGGCTCTGTAAGTGCGATAGAGGGAGTAGTTTGGAATCGTGTTTCTGGAAGAGGCATTAAAATACGTCTCAGAAATCAGGATTACATCCAACTCGATCTCCATCGCAAAGTCTTCTAGGTCTTGTCGTTTCCAGCTGGAAAGCCCGTTGGCGTTCCAGTAGGCCATCCTTAGGCTGCTGGGTCTGATTCTGAGCTTCATTTGTAGTTGAAAGTGGATTGGCGATCCTCTTGGTGGATCTACTTGGAGGCGGTGAACTCGGCGAGGATGCTATCGATGGTATCGTTGCCCATCTTGTTTCTTATCAGATGGGCTAAGATGGAGGCTAGTTTCTGGGTTGACATTTTGATCTTCCCATTTTCTTGAGTCTGGCTTGGTGGAGCTTCGTTATTGGATCGATTTTCGGTGGTATTTGAGCTGGTTCTTTGAGCGAACGTTTCTCGTGGATCGACACGATGTGGTTTAAATCTTGGTCTTGAATGTTCAGGTCTTTCCTGGTACCCTCTTGAGTTTCCGTTTCTCTTCATTTTAGGGTAGCTTTGGCACCCTTGGTAACTGGCGGGATGTTGGCCTCCGCAGTTTGCGCATTTAGGCTTTTCATCCGGTGTTTTAGTGCACGATGAGGTGATGTGGTCACCTGCGCACTTCACGCATCTTGGTGCTGATCTACAGCACCTTTGGAAGTGGCCAAAGGATTGGCAACGATGGCATTGGCTTATTTTCGTCTTCTGGTGGGGGTCTCCATTCTGACCCTGATGCCTGCTATTTTCGTTAATTCGAAAATTTTCTGTTCTCATCGGTTTTCGACAATGTAGCCATCAATAGCGAGAGTTCACGGCGATCTCTCCCTCTGTGCATTCGAGCAACAGTGGTAATTTCAAGGCCTTCTTTATCCTGGTTGGACTTGATGTAGGTCGTTGGGAACTCTGGAGGGACCCCCCTGATGACAACTCTCAGGAGGGGCGTCCTGGATTGTCTGTCTGAAGTAGAACTCATGCTTGGCTTCCTCGAGCAGGTGAAGAAGAGCGCGGTAATCTTCAATGGTGGGTGTGGTGATGGCCATCCCGCCAGCCACGTATTTCACGTGTGCGAATTTGATTTTCTTCAAATCTAATTCTCCTTCAAGTGTCATCCAGAGGGCTGGGTTCTTGATAGTGATTGGTGGGATTCTAGGTTTTCTTGGCTCGTTTGCTCTTTAAACTCGGTGAGTTGGCGCTTGTGTTCAGCCTTTTGAGCTGTTAGGTCAGCTTTGAATTTTTCTTCTATCATCTTGCTGTTGGTTTGAACTGCTTCAACTATGACTTTTTGTCTATCCTCAGTAAGTTGTTTTATCTGCTTTTGGAGCAGTTCAACTGTTTGGGGGGGAGCTTGATTTGCTGCCTGATCTGGTTCTAGTCATATTTGCGATTAAATTTAAGCTAAAATGTTAGTGGTTGGCTGGGCCAATTAGATCAAACGAAAAATTCAAGAATTCAAAAAATCAAAAAGAGAAAGGCTGGTCGGTAGAAGATGTCTATCCTAGTTTGCAGTGGTCCGTTATAGGTTAACACTGTTAGCTGACCACGTGGTTGAAGTCACAGTTAAAACAACGAAAAAGTATTCAAATTAACCCGTGGAATTAATTAAAAATAAAAAAAAATTTTAATTGACACGCTTGAGTGTTTAATTAAAAATTATAAAAAATTCAAAAATTTAAAAGTAGGAAAGAATCCTATAAAAAACTTCAAAATAATCAATAATTTAAGAATTGTTCAAACACTTATCCTGAATCCCTGGTTACTTCTACGATATGCCTGCTTGGTTCGCTGGAGAACTGTAAGAAATCTAGTTAGTTTCTGTGTAAACTTGTTCACTTACGATAAGTCGGTTTGATGTGCACTGCTCGGTGGATGGGGATGAATTTTGTTTTAGATAAGGTTTTATCAACACGTATACTTATGGTTGTGGCTTCGATGTCTTGAATTCCTGTAGTTACTTCGTTGTGTTCGATATTCTTCTTTATGTATATGCCTGTCCCCCCCTCCGCATTTTACTTGTCTGTCGTTACGATGGAGAACATAGTTGGGTATCTTAGCCTTAGCGGTCGGTTTGAAGTGTGTTTCACTGAGCAGGATGACATCCAGATCTTCATCGGTGCGCATTCTTGTAGTTCGGTCAGTTTGTTCGCCGGTAGCTCATTGGCATTCCAGTATGCCATTTTGAGACTACTGGGATTAGTTATGGCTTTCATTTATAGATGATTTCTTGACATAGTGTTCTGTTGTTATTCTTATTTAATCTAGTTGTTAATATTCGATGAGGATGTCATCGATTTGGTCTTGGTTGAAGCCGTTCCTGACCATGTGCGCTAGTACTGCTGCCAAATCTTTCTTTGTCATTGGGATCTTGGTATTTTCTTATTGAGATTGCTCTTGTCTTTCAGGTCTTTCCTTTTGACTCGGGGGAGCTGGTGTCCTGCCGCTGGTGCTGTGAGCATATGATTGGCTAACTGTGGTTCTATGTGGCCTGAACCTTGGTTGAGAGAGTTCAGGTCCTTCGTCGTATCTTCCTCTTCGTTGGGTTGTTCGTTTCAACTTCGGGTAGCTTGGGCACCCTTGATAGCTCGCGGGGTGCGCTTCTCTGCAGTTCGCGCAGGTGGGTGGTTCCTCAGTTGTTATAAAGCATGTGGAGGTGAGGTGCAGACCTGCACACTTGACGCATCGTGGGCTCGATTGGCAACAGTTTTGAGCATGTCCAAATGCTTGGCATCTATGACATTGGCTTATCTTGGTTTGGTGGTGTGGTGTTTTCATCCTAACGTCGATTCATGCGATCTTCTCCACGTCGAAGATTCTCTTATTTTCGTCACTTTTTGTTAGTGTAGCCATGATAAGAGGCATTGGCCTCCTGTTCCGTCCTCAGTGCATTCTAGCTAAAATCGTGACCTTGAATCCAATTCTCTCGAGGTGTGCTTTGATTGGAACTGTGTCGATTTCGGGGGGATGCCCCTGATAATTACCTTCAGGGGAGCTTCATCCACCATCTGCCAGAAGAAGAAATCATGACCCCCTTCTTCTAGGGTATGAATTAATTGTCGGTAGTCTTCTATGGTGGCTGGAGCGATCGCCATTCCTCCTGCCACCCCTCTAACGTGTGGGAACTTGATTTTTTTCTTATCTAGTTCAGTTTCTAGATTTAACCATATCGCTGGGTTCCTAATAGTGACTGGAGGCACTCTGTATTTTTTGGGTTGGGGATTTCTTTGGCTGTTGAGGGGGGGGATTTTCTTCTTCCCCTGTATTCTTGGAAGGGAACCGGCGCCGTCCCTGAGCTCGGTTTCAGTGTCCATGAACACTTCGTCTTCGTCGGAGTCTGCTTCATCTTCGTCCTCTTCGGGGATGCCTCTTCTTCCATCGGCTAGGGCCCGGAATTTGTTTTGTACCCTCACTCCTGCCGTGGAGGTGGTGGGGGTTACCGGGCTATCCCTAGGTTGCTTCCGGTTTCTGACTCGAATGTGTCGTTTTGATGATGTAAAGCTTTTCACTTAGTACGTACGTTGTGGAGATAGACTCCTCCTTCTTCGTCGTTGCTGAGCAGGGAACGTTTTGCCGGTCCGATGTGTAGTCTTCTTTCGATTGTGATTCTTTCGATTTACCCCTGTAAAGAAAAGTAAGATTGTGGTTGGTGCAAACAAAATTAAATTAAATTAGTGTGGGGGTCCCCCCCTTCGACACCACCCCGATCGCACTAAGGCAGTGTTTAGGTCGGAGGGGGGGCTGCAGGATGGCCTTGGGTCTCTTATACCGCAGGAAGTCCTCGAGTTGATAATTACCGAGCTCGCGAACTAACGGGTTTTCAGAGTGCTCCGAGGCCTCGTAGTGTTTTTCCGCCGCATTCCGGATAAACTCTTCGATGGATACTATGCCAGCATCCTCCTGCAGCCTCTCGTTTGAGACAAACTATTGGCCCTTCATGGCTCGTCTCACAGCAATGTTTTGCACAGTCTGGATTCTTTTAATTTGGCTAGGTGCCACAAAACTCCAGACTGGCGAAGCGTATGTGAGCATTGGCCTGATCATGGTTTTCACCAGGAGCAGGCCGTTTTTAACGCTTAATTTTGATTTACTGTTAAGTAAGGGGCCCAACGCGGCCATGGCACCTCTTGCCTTAACAGTAACGTGCCCCACCTGAGTCCCTTATCAAGAGTGACTCCCAAATATTTGGAAGTGTCTTTCCAAGGTATCTCAGTGCCGAACATTTTCAAATTGTTTTGAGGAAGGCGCGATTATAACCTCACCGGCTCTCTCTTGAAGTAGGTGGCCGTACTCTTGGTCGGATTTACCCGAATCCTACAAGTGCGGCACCATACTTCAAACTCATCAAGAGCCGCTTGTAGCTTGGCTACAATCATGTATGGTTTAGTGAGCTCACATAATACGCGGTGTCGTCCGCGTATAATCCGAGATGCACTTCATTGCAGGGTAGAGTGGGTAGAAGTGTGGCTTTCAGTACATCTCTCGCGAAGTAAATGTATAGTACTGGAGCTAGGACTGACCCTTGCGGGACTCCTGCTCCAATAATCCTCACCGATGAGTACAACCCCCCTATTTTAACCCTAAATATACGCCCTGTTAGAAAGGACGCAATCAGTCGGACAAGTGCTAAGTCGATGCCACCTTCGATAAGTTTGAAGATCAAGCCTTCGTGCCATACATTATCGAAGGCTTTGGCGACATCGAGGAACACAGCAATGCGACGTTATGTGTTCCACAAGTCTTAGCACTTGCAGAGTCGTTGAATGTCCTGGACGGAACCCAAATTGCTCAGCCGGCAGTGAATGGTTTTCCGCCATTGAGCGGTGGAGTCTGGACAAAATAATCCTCTCCAGTAGTTTACCCAGAGTTGGGAGCAAGCTGATAGGCATGTACGAAGCGGGGAGCCTCGGATTATGCCCAGGTTTGCGAATCATGATGACGTCGGCCATTTTCCAACGACATGTGAAATGATCGATGTGTAGCACTGCATTGAAGATGCGAGTGACTACCGCCATTGCCGCCCTGGGCAGTTCCGCGATTACCCTATTCGTAATGCCATCCGGTCCAGGTGCTTTACGTTTCGCAAGTTTCTTTGTTTGCGCGACTACCTCCTGAAGGGTGGTGTCTTCTATATGCTCGTCATCCTGATTTCGACCCCCCCCCCCTGATCGAATCCCTAACCTCCGCATCGACTCTTGCAGTGTGTGCGGGGATGGAGACTTCAATGTTTTGCTGAAATTGGGCCTCCAAGCTATCAGCTAGGACTTCGGCTTTTTCAGCTGGGCTGAGTTCAATGCCGTTTGGTCCTGATAGGGGGGGGGGGGATTACGCTCGGTTTATTACGAAGTTTTTTGACTAACCCCCATGCCGAAGGATCACTGAAGGTGAGTCTTTCGAGCATGTTGCTCCAGTTGTCATTTCTAAGCTCCGTAAGAACGTCTTGTACCTGTTCTTTCAGACCATTGTATTTTAGTTGATCCGCCGGGTAGCCTGTGCGCTGCGCACCACACCTTGCCAGGTTTTTCTCACAAAGCAATGCTCTGATGTCAGGTGGTAGACTGTCCTGCTGGTCGCGTAGCGGGACAGCTTTGGTCGCCTTAAGCAAGGAGCCTACGACCTTGTCCTCAAACGACTGCGCATAATTGTCGATGTCCTCTCCCGTCTGAAGGACGGGGGGGGGGGTCCAAGGTTGCGTGGGAAGTGTTGCTTAAAATCGGGCCAAATAATCTTGGTGCGATTTCTACCTTTATTTGCTTGCTTGATGTCCCCCAGTTGCAAGAGAACTGGGTTGTGATCCGAGTCAAGTTCGTTTAAAGAAGTTAGTTTATGAACGAACTGAAGGTTCTTAAATGCAATAATGTCTAGAACGTCATGATGGTGCTCAGTGGAGTATCTATCTTCCATAGGATCAAAAGGAATCCTAGAATCGAATTGGAAGTGAGTGTACTCCACTGGGGCGTCAATTTGGAAGTTAAGCTTATCCGAGATTGCTAGTAGGGTGCGACGATGATCTGATCGTCAACCCCTCCTAGCAATGGCACCAGTTCCGACTCCAGGAGGGGCTCTTGCGGCGGTTTGTAAACCGAGGTTAACTGCAGCCACCCATTGCTATCCGTACGGATTTTAACGGATGTCGCTTCTACCGCTTCGAGCGTCTCCGGAGTCGAGACTTGGTGATGTTCGATGCAGGACTTGACATAGATGGCGGTACCCCCAAATCTGCCGTCAACTCTGTCATTCCTGTAAAGAACATAGTTCGGAATCTTAACATTTGTGGTATGACTCTCTTTTAGATGCGTTTCGCCTATCACAATAACATCCAGGTTGTGTCTAGCAGTGAAATCTCCGAGGAGATTCCTTTGCCTTCGTAACCCGTTTGCGTTCCAGTAGGCGATTTGCAGAGAGCTTAGTCTTAGTAGCGTCTGTTTAAGCATTCACAGTCCGTGCAGAAGTAGAAGTAAGAGCGCGGCCCCCTTCTTCTTTTTTCAGTGCGGTTTCCTTGCGCGTCCTGATGCAGCTGGACCGCACTGCATAAGCAGTTCGGTTGCCTGCTGCATCAGCGAATTGGCAAGGGTAACATAGTCCATCCCATTTGGGGGGATGGTCCATGTCTGCGAATGATTTCCCATTTTGAGATTTGGATATACTGTCGCGAGAGGGAGGAGAATACGGTCTGAGGGGCAGGTTCTCCTATTAACCCAAGGGTTGCTGGAGCAACCCGGGAAATTTGCAGGGTGTGGTCCTCCGCAGTTGGCACATTTTGGCGGGGCGGAAGGCGGTTTTGGGGATTGAGCCGCTTTGTGATTGTCACCACACCGATGGCATTTTGTGACTGATTCGCAGCCTGTTTGGGTGTGTCCAAACCTTTGACATTTGTAACACTGCAGTGGCATACGTCTCTCGTTTGGTGGCTCGAAGTGCGCAGCTAGCGCCACGACTTCTTTGAGCCTATAAATTTCCTTAGCTTTTGGCGTTTTCGTGAGGCGAATCATGAAGAGTGGTAAAGGGGTTCGCGCCGGTCCTTGTACCATTTGAGCTACGTCCAGTACGGGGAAGCCACTGCGCTCAAGGTCGCCCTTGATTGCGGAGGTTTAAATCTCCTTGGGTAGTCCTCGTAGGACTACATGCAGTGGCCTCGTTTCCGTACCCTTGTACACGAAGTGATTGTACTTGCGCGCCTTGACGAGGTGCTCAAGTTCACGGAAGTCACTTTCTGTACAAGAGGAGATCACCAGTCTCTCTTTGGTGTCCCTGGCTTTTGTAAAATTAATCCTTTTGTCCGACATCGCCCCAGCGAGTTCGGCCCATTTAGCCTTGTCCACAAGGACTAGTTGCGTAATTGCATTTGGCTTGGTTAGTGGGGGAAGATTATTCGCGCGCGTCGACCCTGTTGGGTTTGAAAGTTCACTTATGCCTGAAGGGCCAGCTGCTGAGCTCGAGTTGGGCTCTGTTGAGTTTGAAGTTTGCTGTGAGTTTGAATTTGAAATTGAAGGTTCGGTTATTACCTTCCCTGAAGGGGGGGGGTTGACCTTTGCCTTTTTCCCCTTGCCTTTGCCCTTACTATTTGATTTGACTTGCTCTCCTCCTGAGGGGGGGGCAGCAGTCGAGGGATCTGAGAAAGACGCGGATTCTAAATTCACTTTGTCTTGATTGTTTTTTGGGAGTAATACTGGTTTCGGGGGGGGGGAAATTGGCAATATCGAGGAGCGATGAGGTCTCCGATGCGTCCTCGGTATTGACAAGTCTTACTATTTTGCAGGCCTTGCGGCGCGGCATTGTAGTTCTGTCCCCCCCTTCGGCATTAAAATCATGTGCATGTTCATCGTCATCACTGCCGGCACTGCGAGTTAGTTTTGGCCCTGTAACCACTCTTTCGAGTGAGGTCTTGTCCATTAAAACTTCGTCGCACGATTCTGAGAGTGATGGCGAATTTAATTCGAACGTAGGATAAAAATCCACTTTTGCGGCTGAGTCCGCCCCTGGACTTGATGGCTCTTTCGAGTTCGAAAGTGCCGGGGTTTTTTCTGCCGCTTCGGTGTGTTTTTGTGCTTTTGAAATTGAATATAAATATATGTATTTAAATTTGCGCTTTCTCCCTCCTGAACTATTGGGCTCTCCGTATTAACGGATTTCTCTGCAGCCGTAGTGGCTTTCTTTTCCTCCGTTATTGAGGCGCCTTCGTCCGATTTTTCGCTTTCGATTGCGGTCTCATTAGAGGTTAAGTCTGTTCCACCTACCTTTTTAACGATGTCGCGCCCCTGGGCGCGAAGGTTGAACAAATGCCAATACAGCATTGTAGCTACCAATCTGTACTGGAGCATCCGTCCTTCTTCGGCCTAGCCGCGAGTTTGTTCATCGTCCGAGATGGTGGCGAGGTTCAGTTGTCCGGCAATGAAGAGCTCGATCTCTTCATATTTGACGTCCTCGATGTTTGGCGTGTAATATTCTTCGAATCGTTCCATTTTTGGGTACTCTAGGGAGTCCGTTCGGGGCTCTTAAACCGAATACCCAAAAATTCGTGCAGTCACGTCACTGACAATTAACGCATTTGTTTAACACTAACCACTAACAAAATAATTAATTCACTGACGGTGACTTTCATTAGAACGCTTTACACCGACGTAAAGTAGTCGTGTAATTTTCACTGTAGTGAATAAATTTATAAATAAATAAATTCACTGCGAAAAAACACGTCTGCACTCTCCGGCGGTTCAAGGTCGACTATGTGTCTAAAATTCAAAGCAAAGCAAAGCAGAAGTGGCAAAATAAGAGCATGTGGCGGCACAAAGTGCCGCCTTAATCTCCTACACCTGATGAAAGAAGAAATGGCATGGGTAATTTTTAAGGGAATTACTTAACCCGGAAGTGGCGTCGAGCCTGTCTGATAAGAAGAAATTTAATTGATTGAGAATGTGAGTGGGAGTGGGGAAGGGGATGAGGTGTAGATGGATGAAAGGGAATGGGAGGGCGGGATGAGGGGTGAGAAAACATAAAACAAAACAATCAAAAATATTTATTTGCTGAGAGAGAAAAATGCTGAGGTTAAGAAACTCTATTCGTCGTTCATGAATGATGCCGGGGAGGTAAGGCAAGGCAGAAGTGGTTAGAAAAGAGCATGAGCAGCACGCAAGTGCTGCCTTAATCTCCTACAACTGATGATGGCGAAATGGATAGGTAATTTATTTGATGGGAAATTACTGAAAACCTTGGAAGTGGCATTGGAGCCTGGCTGATGAAAAAAGGGGGTATTTTGAATCCAAAATACCGAGATAAAATATATTTGAAATATTTGGTGAACTATGGTGGGAAAGAAGAAAGAGTGAATAGGGAGCGGAAGGCGGATTGGTCAGCGCGGCGGGGCGGGGCTATTGGGCGTCACCAATTACTTATCCCACATGAAAACACCTATGTGGGCCAGGTGATCCCTCATGTGAAGGGCCGCCGGAGCGGTACTTCAATGCGGGATCATCTGGATTCCTGTAAGGAAGCTGTTAGTTATTAAAATAAAAATAAAAATTTAAAATTTTAAATAAAAAACTAAAGTATACTTAGGCGTTTGATATCTGAAGTAGTGATGTTTGACTAGGTTCCTGCAAATGAGAAGATTAATAAGCTTAGTATTAAGCTTATTAACTATTATTAAGCAAAGTATTAAGGATACTTATGTCTGGCGGAGCTAAGATGCTCAGTGGTCTCTTGTGCTTCGTGAAATCTTGGATGTTGTATTTCCCCAGGTTGAAGACCAGAGGGTTTTCGATGTTTTGACTTCTGATGTATAATTTTTCTGTTATTTTCTTAATAAATTCGTTGAGGTATTCTACCTTTGTTTCTTGATGCAGGTGTTTTGTTGGCTGGTAAAGGACTCCGTGGGCCTTTCTTAGGCATATATTTTGGACGGTCTGTAGACGATTCATCTGTCTTTCAGATGCAAACGCCCATGCTGGAGCTGCGTATGTTATGATTGGTCTTATTAGAGACTTGTATAACCTGATCTTCATTTCTGGATCAACATCCGGAGGGGTCGTTAAACGCTTCGTAAACATAATCGCCGCGCTTTTGTCCGAGTTTATTTCGATACGCCAAGTGCGGTACCAGGTTTCCAGGGCGTTCAGGGCCCTCTACATGTCGTCTGCGTATTGAGCGGTAATCGTGCCTTCTGTTTTCGGGATATCATGTGAATACAAACTGAACAGCGTCGGTGACAGGAGGGAGCCTTGGGGCACCCCTGCGCGAATCTTCCTAACGGATGATCGGATACCTTCTAGTTTGACTTGGAATCTTCTGTCTTCCAGGTAGGAGGCGATTAGGATCACTAGTGCAGGCGAGATTCCTGCCTGGATCATCTTGTAGAGTAGTCCCTCGTGCCAAACCTTATCGAAGGCCTTAGACACATCCAAAAATACCGCGGCAGTTGCTTCATTCTTGTTGATGGCCATCGTGATGTGTTCTGTTATTCTAAGTAGTTGGAGTGTGGTCGAGTGTCCTGAGCGGAAACCAAATTGTTCGTTTGGTATGACCCCGAGTTCTTCAATTTCTTCTTTAAGTCTGTTGAGCATAATTCGTTCTATTAACTTCCCCATCGTGGACAGGAGGCTAATTGGTCTGTAATTTTAAGGGAACGTCTTGCTCTTGCCCTGTTTGTGGATCATTACGATGTCTGCTGTCTTCCATCTAGTTGGGAAGTACTTCAGTCTTAGTACTGCATTTGCGATCCCTGTTATTGCCGATATGGCTTTCTTCGGGAGGTTCTTCATAACTTTGTTTGTGATTTGATCTGGTCCTGGGGCTCTCTTTTTCTTGGTTTTCTTGATGGCGTCTCGTACTTCTTCCACGGAGACCGGTTTTAGTGTTGAGTCGGTGGGAGTTTCCAGAAATGTTTTTACCTGTTGGTTGATGTCTGTTACATGAGCCGGATCTGTTGCTTCATTTGGGCTGAATTGCGTTTCCAGCGTATCCGCGAAAGCTTCTGCTTTATCGATGTCCGAGTAGGCCATGCCGTTGACGCCATGGATCGAGGGGATCGTATCTGTGGTTTTCCTTAGTGCTTTTGCCATTTGCCATATCGAATTGTCTTCGAAGTTTAGTTTTTCAAGTTTCTCGTTCCAACTTTTTCTTCGGAGTTCGGTCAGCGCATTTCTAAGTTGGTTTTTCAATTGGTTTGCATAGCTTCGGTCTTCTGGAAACCAAGTTCTTCTTGCTGTGCGGCGTGCCCTCCGTTGTGTCTTGATTAATTCTTTAATATGCGGGGGGAGGGGGGGGGGGCTCTTGTTGGGGATCTTGATTGGGTTGTTCGCTTCCTTCAATGAAGAGAACACTTGTTTTTCGAAGACATCTAAGTAGTTTTCTAGTTCTTCAATTGATTCGATAATCGGGATCTTTCCCATGTTCAGTAGGAAGTTGTCATGGAACACGGGCCATGCAATATTGTCCGCTATTCGCGTTTCACTTTCTTTTTTCTTTGATTCTCCTATGTAAAAAAGAACCGGGTGGTGATCGGAGTCTAAAGGGCTGCTTACCTGTAAGTGGTGGGGTGCATCTACCCCCTTTAGTAGTGCTATGTCTAGCACATCGTCTTGATGTGTGCCCCCGCCTCCTTCGTGTGTGGGGTCCGTTGGACCGTCTATCGTGAAGTCATTTTGATCAGCTAGTTCAGCCAGCGCTCGACCGGCATTGTTGATCTTTCTTGAATGCCATCTGGGGTGCTTGGCGTTGAGATCCCCAGCAACGACAGCAGGGTGGTTCCCACAAATAAGTCGGATGATGTCATCTTTAGGGAGGATCGCTCGTGGTGGGTTGTACACTGCTGATATCTGAAAAAATTTTGTTTTAGATAGAGTTTTATCGACGTGGATACTTATCGTAGTGGCTTCGATGTCTTGTATTCCGGTGTTAACTTCATTGTGCTCAATATTCTTTTTGATGTATATGGCTGTCCCCCCCCAGCCTTTTTCTTTTCTGTCTTTGCGATGAAGCACGTAGTTTGGTATCTTCGCTTTGGCACCCCTGTAATTCGCGCATGTAGGTGGCTCATCTGCCGTTTTTCCGCACGTGGAGGTGAGGTGCTGTCCTGCGCATTTGACGCAGCGTGGGTTTGATCTGCAGCAGCTCTGTGCGTGCCCAAATGCTTGGCATCTGTGGCACTGGCTGATTCTTGCTTTGTAGTGTGGGGTTTCCATCCTTACATCTATTCCTGCAATTTTTTCTACGTCGAATATCCGTTTGTTTTCTTTGCATTTTGTTAACGTGACCATAATAAGAGGCATTGGCCTCCTGTCTCTGCCTCGGTGCATTCTTGCAACTGTCGTAACCTCGAAACCCATTCTTTCAAGGTGTGTTTTTATTGGATCTGTGTCAATTTCATGGGGGATGCCTCTGATAACGACCTTCCGGGGTGATTCGTCCACATCTGCCTGAAAAAAAAATCATATCTTCCTTCTTCTAAGGTGCGAATTAAATTTCTGTAATCTTCAATGGTAGCAGGGGTGATTGCCATTCCTCCAGCAACCCCTCTGACGTGTGTGATATTTATTTTCTTCTTGTCAAATTCGGTTTCAAGGTTGAACCAGATGGCTGGGTTTCTGATGGTGATTGGAGGCACCCTGAAACTTTTAGGTTGGCTGTTGGGGGGGGGGGATCTTCTTCTTATTTTCCTTTGGTCTTGGTGTGGGCCCGGAGCTGTCCCTGAGTTCTGTTTCGGTGTCCATGAACACCTCATTGTCTGAATCTTGATCTTCTTCTTCTTCGGGGATCCTTCTTTTTCCGTCAGCTAAGGCCCGGAATTTATTTTGGACCCTCACTCCTGCCGTGGAGGTGGTGGGGGTTACCGGGCTGTTCCTGGGTCGTTTCCCATTTCTAACCTCCGTAAACGGGGTTTCTTTTTGGGATTATCTTTCCATCAGGATGGCTGCTTCTTCTTGTTGATCCGCAACGACAGTATGGGCTAATTCTTGGTTGACCTTGAAAGCTCTTTCAAACAGGAGTTCCAACATTTTTATCCTCCCTATTGCCTCCTTGAAATCTTGTCGGAGTTTTTCACTGCTGTTTACACTCTTCTTCAGCTCAGCTTGGAGCGTAGCTACTTGGATAGGAGAGTTTGTCTTGCTGCTTGATCTGGTACGAGTCATGATTAAGAGCGGTTAGAGAGTAAAAGAAAAATTTAAAGTGGTTTAGACAGGGGTCTATCCTAGTTTACAGTGGTCCGTTATAGGTTAGCGGTACTGTAATCTGACCACGTGGTTGAAGTCACAAAAAAAAATTAGGTAAATTCTCAAATTAACCCGTGGTGTCCGCTAAAATAAATGTTCTAGCAGTCACACTTGAGTGTTTAATTTAAAATTAATAAATATTCTAAAATTGGAAAGAGAAGGTAGACTTCCACTTTCAATAGGTAAAATATTTACGACAACGCAAAGCACGCACCGACCAACCAACTACTCCATCGACATCAACAGTTACTAACTGAACGCCGACGTGTTCGAATGCAAAGCAAAGGTATTTTTTCTTCACTCTTCAGTCTCACTCCAATTTTCCAGACCTATCCTTTCTTTCTTTCTTCTCGATATTTTCAATTTTATTTTATTTTTTACTTTTCTTACAATTCCCCACCTAACCCTCTCCCCTCATCCCTACCAAATCCCTACTCCTCTTCAATTCAGTTTAGGCTCTGCGCCTCCCCCGGGTCAGTAATTCCCTAAATTACCCAACGCCAGTTAATCATCACCAGACGAAGGAGATAAGGCAGCTTTGCTGCCACATGCTCCACTAGCCATTTCATGTCTATATAATTTTAGACAGTCTGGGTTTTTCTACTCATTTTCCCAGTCAAAATTCAATATGTAAATAAAATCTCATGTAAAAATACAATCAAACCAATTAGATAAATCAAATAGATAGGCGATAGTAAAACAAAAAATTTTAAAATTAAATGTAAAAATTAAGACAATAAAGAGTTGAATATAAAATTTTAGACAGTCAGTTTCCGAATTTCAGAGGTAGCATTCGTGGTAATATGATTTTTATTTTGTTCAATACAGATTTAAGTGAGCTATCAAGAAAAGAAAACCACTATATGACAAATTACGTACACGACACAAATATCCTGGTGGCTGCAGAAAACTATCCTATCCTACTTGAAGAAATCGATGAAATCTATTTGTTAGTTAATGAATGGTTTACCGAGAACGGATTTATACTTAACAAAAAAAAACAAACGCAGTGCTTTTTCATACCAAACATCAGTTTGAGACACCAAAAAAATTCAAAATTATGAATGAAGAAGTAGAATATAAAAAAAGTGTAAAGTTTTTGGGTTTGCAAGTAGATGAAAACTTGGATTGGATGGATCATGTTACGGGTTTGACTTCTAAATTAAATCAGGGATGCTACGGTTTGCGGGTGGTAAAAAAATTGTAACGTGGCAAAAGACGTTTTGTCCGTTACATTTACTTTCATGCGACGCCACTGGATCGCTATTGGTGGCGATAATTTTTCGTTCAATTTTGATAAGCGGCATTACTCGTTAAATTTCGAAGGAGGTTGACGTTTAATCGCTGTGTGTCCATTTTTAGTTTTTAATGGTTTATTTTATTTAGTTTTGCCGTTTAGCGGGTAATTATGTTATTTTTACTTCCAACTAATTTGTTTAACAAATTATTTTTAGCACCGAGGTTACTGGTTAAATGTACTTTTTGTAAGTATTCGTTTTGGTTCTTATCATCTTTTAATTTGACATCGTAAAATGAATATGGATATCAATGTTGGAAATCTTTTCTTGTTCACATATGGTTCCAGTATTGGTTGATGATTTTCCGATGACGCTGCTTTTTTTATCTGTCATCTGTTTTGAAGATTTGGGGTTTGAAACAGTATTATTTCCGAAGAATGGTTATTTTGTTCCTTGTGAATTTCGATGCCGATGGTTGTTTTTTTATTCACAAGAGGATGTGTTACGGTCCTGGAATTCCCTTTATGAATTTATTAGAATTAGATTTCTGTATGAGTTGCTTTCAAATTTCTGTGGATGGCGTTACTATAATATTTGATTTATTTATTCGTAAACACATTTTCCTGGTTATCTTCGAAAAGATAATTGGGAGACAATTTTTCGTTTTGGTAGTGAATTCGAATATTGAATTACATTAGTAATTTTTAGTCGTTTTTTGAGAGCTTATCGGCTGACATATCGTATTTCGGAAGTTTCCGTGCCTTAGTGGGATTTGGATTGTCACCGTTCTTTTGAATTCGAATTACCGGCTTTTTAAGCATTTTCGCTCGAATTCGTATCTTCTTATTGAAGGATTTTTTTTGCTCCAACTTATCATCTCGAAGATTCGCACCACAATTGTTAAACCTTATCTGGACCCTCGAACATCAGAGGTATTGTTTTATTAATTTGTAAATCTATCCTTATAATCAAATTTTTAGGGTTTTCGTTATCGTCCTTGTTGGTATCTTATCGTTCGCTCGATTGAGTTCTTGTATTGGAATTTTATCATCACGATTCAGTTCCGGTTCCGTAGATAATCTTATCGTTGGATTGTTATCGCAACATCGCCTACTGCATCAACCCGTACCATCTTGGTTGGTTCCACCACCAACGACCGTCCACTCCAGCTCCAGAATCAACCCTCCAGAACAGCAACTACTAAAGATAAGATCTGTTGTGCCGTACGATTTATTGCTTGTATATAATTTTTATCTTATTATTCTATATTTATTGGGCCGTGCTACTATCTGTACCATTTAGTTATTACGTCATTTCAGATAATTATTGTCGTAACCTGGAGAATATTCCAGAGGCGTGTATACTTTTGTACACCTAGTATACGTATACCAGGGTTATTTGCACAGGTTATCTCATAACCTGTTAATTTTATTGTCATTATTTCGTCTGATTTTATCTATTGATTAGAGGGTAGCCCAATATATTTCCTATTACTTGTTCTTAACCCTTGGGGTTTTTTTTTTAAAAAAACAATAAATCTGCGACTGTCAATTATTTATTCCTATTTAATTAGAGTAGTACCCTATTCCTTGTTTCCTACCATCTCTTCGCAGTTCAGGTGGTACTGTTGCGGTTATTTTACGGAGTGTTACAAACTGCGTGGCGCTCAACTCACCATCTATTGTTTGCTCTCCGGAGCGGTCACATTAGCGGCATACTCCGTTCATTTTATAAGGTTAGGTTTAGATACTATTATTAGGAATCTCTTGCTCTCCGAGCTAGTCACAAGGGCAATATTTCATTTTTCGAGCTAGTAGCCCTGAGCAACACCCCATTACTGGCTAACAAATTTGCGCCCAACGTGGGGTAATGTTGCGATAACAATCCAACGATAAGATTATCTACGGAACCGGAACTGAATCGTGATGATAAAATTCCAATACAAGAACTCAATCGAGCGAACGATAAGATACCAACAAGGACGATAACGAAAACCCTAAAAATATGATTATAAGGATAGATTTACAAATTAATAAAACAATACCTCTGATGTTCGAGGGTCCAGATAAGGTTTAACAATTGTGGTGCGAATCTTCGAGATGATAAGTTGGAGCAAAAAAAATCCTTCAATAAGAAGATACGAATTCGAGCGAAAATGCTTAAAAAGCCGGTAATTCGAATTCAAAAGAACGGTGACAATCCAAATCCCACTAAGGCACGGAAACTTCCGAAATACGATATGTCAGCCGATAAGCTCTCAAAAAACGACTAAAAATTACTAATGTAATTCAATATTCGAATTCACTACCAAAACGAAAAATTGTCTCCCAATTATCTTTTCGAAGATAACCAGGAAAATGTGTTTACGAATAAATAAATCAAATATTATAGTAACGCCATCCACAGAAATTTGAAAGCAACTCATACAGAAATCTAATTCTAATAAATTCATAAAGGGAATTCCAGGACCGTAACAGATGTTTCCTTGTGAAGTTGTGATACCTAATGGATCGAAATTTATCTTCTGTTGGAAAGCCAGACTTCGAGGATTAGTCTTTTTGATGTTTCACCGCTTTTCAATCCCGGACGTGGATTTACGTTTTATTATTTGGGATGAGATTGCCACCACTTCAAGCAGATGATTTGATTTTATGAAGATGTTTCAGTAGAGATTAATTGAGTTTGCAGTCACACTAACTCGGTTGATGAGTATTGGAACTGGCAGGCTGTTGATTTTTTGAATGAGTATTTTGTGTTCTCTATTTTGTAGACTCTCATTCTTGGATGGTAGACCAATAGAATGATGAAGTAATGTTCTTGAATTTGAAAGGTCCTGACGAAGGAAAGGCAATTGCCGAGTCGTGAAGTTGGTAGTACTGCATTCAGGATAAGTCTCATAGAGATGCATATACTTGTTTTAAATGATACTGTATGCCAGGTTCTATTTTGTAAGTCAATATTCCCGAGATAATGACATCCGGTGTGCAATTAATCTTTGCTGAGCATAACTTCTTTTGTTGGGTTATCCTCTTCAGGGATACTCAACTGTATTTTTTTACTTGACTGAATCTACCCCTCAGGTGGATGTCAGTTCTTCACTTTTGTATTTTTATTTTATTTTTCTAGTTCGTAATCTTCAATTACGTACTAGCTTTACTTGATGCTTATGTGTATGTTTTATGTTTTGTTTTGATTGGTGAATTAATTAAACTTGTCGACATCTTTATTTTCTATCTGTGTTAATACAATAAATCGACTCTTGATTTCTTTTTAGTTTTATTTGTATTAGCTGGCGTCCACTTTTCCATTGTACTTTTCATTTAGCTGAGTTTAGATCTGAGTACTGAAGACCTTTTGTTACGAACCCACGATGTTTTTCGAAATACCACGCTCTCGAGAACTGCGTTTTGAATAACACAGCTAGCTAACGAGTACAGTCCATCTACGATTAGGCAAGTGGCAGGGGTAGTTTAATTTTGAGCAAGTTACGCTACAAAATATCTGAATGAAGCATCTTTAAGAGCCATTTACTTTGCTAGTTTTGAAGCAGTTGTTGCTTTCAGCATTATGTTTTGGGGTGGAAGTTCCGATATGAACAAGGTTTTCATTATTCAGAAGAGGATAATACGGCTGAAATACGGAATGCAATTTTTAGCATCATGCAGGGGCGTTTTTAAAGAAAAATAGATTTTAATTGTTCCTGGATTATATATATATCGAGCATTACTATTTATGTTTAAAAATAGAGAAACATTTTTTCCAATCCGTGAAAACCATAGATACCCTACACGTACTTTAGATATCATGTATCCGAATCATAGGTTAACTGTAACTGAAAAGAACCCGCACTACATGTGTATTAAATTGTTCAATAAATTGCCGGATAGAATTAAAAAGTTGACAAAGTTAATCAAGTTTAAAGAAAAATTATTTGAATTTCTGATGATTCTTGCAGTTTTAATTTGATGTTGACTTTTTGTTAAAATTCAAGAAAATCACATCTATTGTTTTGCTTAAGAGTCTGCTTTTAGGGAAAAATCACAAGGTGTTAAACAGTAAAATACTTGTCTAAATAAAAATCTGAAGCTAAATCTTAAGAAATCCTAAAAAAATTATATAATGTAAAAATCATTTTATGAAAAACATTTTATTGAATAATATATTAGCTTAAAATATATGATCAAAATATAAGAATTTTTTCAAATTTTCTGTAGTTATAGCTTGTAAATAGAAAAAGGTTTTAGCAAAATTTCATCACGGTTTACTATTACTACTGTAATAAAAAATTATTACATTTTTTATTTAGATAGTAGGTTGGATTGCAGGGATAGTCACTGGGTACATTTACACCGAGTACATTTACACATTTACATTTACTAAATGGTGACCTGACCTATTTGTTTACCTAAGCCCTATCCCATTTACAACTGTTTACACCATGTGGAATTTGGACCATACCTACGCCGGCTTAGTCGACAAATAGGTAGAATTTGGGTTATTATAAATATTATAGAAATTATAGAATTTGGGTTATTATAAATATTATAGAAATCTGTTTTATTTAACCTTATACTTTAGTCGCCAGGGGGTCGTTAAACCGAATTTTGAAATTACGCGTAAAAATGAAGTTTGTCTAATAATAATTAGATTATCTTGTTGAGGATAATACGTTTGGGGAATCTATATTCCAATATTGTTTGGGATTATCTGATTAAGGGATAATCCGATTATTATTATAAAATAGTATAAAGGAGAAAAAGATAAGAAAATAGAAGAGAAATAATGAAATAGGAAGAAGAGAAGAGGGAAAATAGTAGAGAGGAGAGAAACACGTGGAATAGGTGGCAGTTAAGAGTAAGAGTAAGGAGTTGGAATAAAAGGAATAAACATACAAACATCTTTGTTTTAATATTACACGCGACAAAAATTGCATTGCGTAGCTGACTAAATTTATTATATCTTGTATAAAATCATCACTCTTTAGTATAATAATGACGCCGGTGTAGCCGGGAAATTTAACCCCCTTTTATTTTACCCCCGGGGGTAAAAATTCCCTAGTGAATTTTTACCCCCCCGGTAAAAATTCCCTAGTGAAATTTTACCCCCTAATCATTTTTTACGGGGGGTAAAATTTCTCTAGGGAATATTTACCGGGGGTAAAATTTCTCTAGGGAATTTTTACCGGGGGGTAAAAAATCTCAAAATATTCTTAGTGAATTTTTACCCCCTTAAAAAATTTTAAAAGTAAATAAGAATTATTACATTTGTTTATGTATCAAATTTCATAAGATCTTACTGCGAAATGCTAAAATATCTTACTCAGATATTGGAAGAATTAAATAGGATAATTTAAAAGTTTAACACAAAATTTATTTAAAACTTAGATTTTCTTATACACTTTTTTTTACCGAAACTACTACTTCAAAATGGTTTGAATTTTTGTGGTTCAAATATATTGCCAGATTTTTGTAATTAGGTTCATCGGAAAGGTGCATTGAACTTGGAAACCTTAGCCATGCAGGATTTTTTGAAATTTGAGTAAACGAATATATATCGGCTCCCACGAGTGCTGCAGTGAAAAGCATCTCAACATCTGTTGCCCAAATTGCATTTTCGTCCATTTTCGTTATATTTATATAATTCTTAACACCAGAAAACAGATCAACTTTTTGTTTTCGAGTTTTCATAAATTCGGTAATTATCTTTCGTACTTCCTTGTGCTGATCTTCACTTCCGGTAATGCATAAAGATATGCACCTAAAAAAACAGTTACCGTCTGCTTTGACGTCTATAACTGTGTGAGGCGAATGGAGCAACGAATTTTTTGATTTCGCAAAGTCGGAATTATTCTCAAATGAAAGTCCAAGCTTCTCACAAAGTCGTTTTTGCCAATTGTTATTTATGGGACAGAAACGAAGTTTTGATTTTTCCGTTATGCAATTAATTTCTTCAACAGATTCATTCAGTTCTTCATTTTCGCCATTTTTTTCTTGAGATCCGTTGGCGTGGTAATGTTTTAAATTACTGATAGGGTAGCCCTTTTTCACAGATTTTCCCACTTTTGACCGTAAAATGCAGTTGCCATTGCTAAGAATTTTCTCTATGGTGTACGGTCCTGTATAGGGTGCTTTTGTCCAACCACCTTTGCGATCATCTCGTCTGCAATTTCGTACCAGTACCGATTCTCCAACTTTAAATTTCACTGCATTTGCACGACGCTTATCATAAGAAGTCTTTTGCTTTTCTTGACTTTCCTTTATATTTTCAGCGGTCTTCTGAAATACACACTTTTGAATTTCTAACATTCTTGCAAGATTTTTTTCAAAATCAATTTGATTGAATAAATTATCTTCCATTTCATATTCTGTTTCTTTTGTAACTTCAACGTCGTCAATGTCCATTCCAAATAACTCATTGTCCATTCGATTAATTTCGTTCATTTCGTCTATTTCGTCTATTTCGTTCATTTCGTCCATCTTGATCATTTCCTCCATCTTCCTTCCATCCATTTCAATATCAACAGGAAGTTTCGGCTCTCTGTTATATAGCAGGAAAAAAGGTGAAAATTTTGTGGATTCATGACGTGCAGTACGATGCGCAAAAAGAACTCCGTCAATTACATCTGGCCATTTGCGTACGTTTTCTTCTTTATATAGTGTTTTAAGAAGTTTATTTTTTATTGTTCTATTTTGTCTTTCAACAAGTCCATTGCTTTGCGGGTGATATGCAGACGTTACCCGTTGCTGCGTTCCCGTTAACATATGGAGCTGATTTGAAACTTGGTTAACAAATTCCCTACCTTGGTCGTTTATTTGTATCGACATACACGAATGTCTGCAAACAAGTTCAAATAAAAATCGAGCAACAACTTCGGCAGTTTTATTTTTTATTGCCTTGATTTCGGACCACTTACTAAAGTAATCAATTGCTACAATGATATATTTAAATCCATCTACTTCGGGAAGTGTAGCTAAATCTATTCCAATTTGTTTCATAACTTCTGTTGGTATTGGCACTGGTCGGAGTTCAGGAACAGCTTTTAAAACGGCTGGATTTATTTTTTGACAAATATCGCAATGCTTAATAAAGTTTACCGTGTCCGTGTATATAGTTTGCCAATAATATCTACGTTCGATAATTGATATTGAAGCGTCTCTCCCACGATGAGATGAGAGCGATATCGATTCAACACTTGAGTCTGTGCCTTGGTGAACCATTGATATTATTTTCTTTCGTTCTTCCCAATCTACTATTACTGGCAACCACCGATGTTCTGCATCACCGCTCGTGGTTCTTTCACTATTTTTAATTTTCTTTTTGTATAATAAAGTTTCGTTCTCCATTGTATAAGGTTTACATTGTTTTCGAAAATTAGACTTTTCATTTTTTCCTTTGATATGTTGAGGATACGTTTTGTTAGTTAAAAATTGCGTAACCATATTTAAATCCAATGCGATGTACTTTGATGATTTGGCGATTACAGGTTTATCTTCGTTGCTGCATTCATCACTTTCTCGTGCATTATTCATTTTGTTTTGATTTTCGGGAATTATTTTGACAATGCTATGAAATATGCTGGCTTTATTATTATTCTTCTGGTTTGATCTCTCGATTTCTTGTGTCTCACTTACCTTATATAATATATTATATACAAACTATAATTCTGTACCAACCGTCGGTTTTATTTTTTGTTAAATTTTTAAAGATTTAGAGATTAATAAAGATTTTAAAGATTCTAAAATCTAAGAAAGATATTTTAGCATCTCAGAATAAAATATAATCGAATTTGATACATAAACACTAATAAAAATTCTGATTTACCTATAAAAATTCTTAAGGGGGTAAAAATTCACTGAGGTTATTTTGAACTTTTTTACCCCCCGGTAAAAATTCTCTAGGGAAATTTTACCCCCAGTAAAAAATTATTAGGGGGTAAAATTTCACTAGGGAATTTTTACCGGGGGGTAAAATTTCACTAGGGAATTTTTACCGGGGGGTAAAATTTCACTGGGGTAAATATTCCCGGTTACACCGGCTGAATATTTTGTTACATATCAGTACATTAGAACTGCATTGATGGTAAAATACATAGTTCAATAAAAGCACGCGTCTCTTCCACTGTCCAATTTACCCCTTTTCTGCGGGGTACCTTAGACAATCCCAACTCGACTTCCTTTTGCGAACTATCGCCTAACTCTTCAATATCGATGGAATAGTTCAAATTCTCCATTGTAATAATAATTATACAAAAAATATTTAAACTTTATTTTGTTTTGACATTAATTTGATGGTGACGTCTTTATTTTACTTTATTTTATAATTTTTAATTATTTTTCTAGTTAACGCCGTCTATTGTATCAAATACAAAACAAATTTGTTGTATTTGGTGTAAAACAGTTTACACCGTCCGGATAGGTCGCTAATCTTAGGTGAGTCCAAGGAAATGGTCGACCTCACCTCACCTAAACATTTGGTCAGATAGGTCGGGTAACAAGGGTTTACATCATCCCACCTAAATTATTTAGTCCGAATTTAAGGTTTGGGTCTCTACCTAAGTTATCGGTGTAAACCAGGCCACTAATAAAAATTTTGTTATGTCAAATTTAATATTTGTAATTTCAGAAAATGTACCGATTTAAACGAAAAAAACCTTTCTTCGTGCATTTTTATAACTTTGTATATCGTTTATGATATTTAAAAAGTATTTTACTACACACATAAGACCAATATTCGTGATATTCAAATTAATTCTACTTTAGTCTCCGATTGTATCTCCTATACATCCTTAAACCGTCACAGGTCACATAGATGGTTCGTCACCTTTTGAACCAGTGGCGTCACTTATTCAAGGATGTTAAAAAGAAAGGTGAGTTAGAAAATTTGTTGTGAATATCATTGTTTTTAAGAGTTCAATGGCGCCGGGCAAAGTTAATCAATGCAGACAAATTATTTTAATTTTATTTAAATAAATTTCACATGTGGTGAAATTACAAGTGCAATATTTATTGACACCAAAGTAGTAGGGCTTTTCATTGCAGTATGTTTATGTTTATTATATTCAATGTTTATGTTCAGTTATTTTTTATTATGGTATTAAAATATTGACGTCACAAAATGACGTTAATTACGAAAATGAACTTATTATGAACTATTCTTCGACTTGCAAAATCCTAGAAAAAATTCAACAAGCCAATATGGATTTGATCTAGATATTCATTATTTTGCATAAAACTACCAACCCACATAATTTGAGTATTTTTATACAAAATTCACAACTGTCTTTCACAGTGTACTACCTAATACGATTATAATATAGCGTATTATAATAAATATCTCCAACGTGACGTGAATACGCAGAACAAACGAGTTTTAATTTCTTACTGAGCATACCGGTAGAACTGTATCGTGTTATTTATTTATTTTCTCAATAAGTGTTTTATTGGGTTGGTAAGTTTCTGCATAACTACGTCCAATTCGATGTAATTAAAATGTAAATTTTCAGTGAATTTTATGTGAACTAACTGTAAGGGTGGTTCAAATTGGAATGTTCTTATGGGGAATTCGGTAACCATAAGAGATATGGAAAAATGGATGGCGCATCCTCGATCTCTTTTTTTAAGAAAAGCTTAATGGTGAAAACCGGAATTCGATATCTTTTTTCGAGTTATGGCCAAAAGTTCGCTTTTTCGACTTTTCGTTAAATGTCGATATCTCGGTTGTTTATAAAGTTATAGAAAAAACATTTACACCTTTTTCAGACACTTTTTCAAGGAGAATAAACTGGGCTAAATAAATTTTAAATACCTTCATTTTTTTCCCGAGTTATAATATAAACTTGTTTTTTTAAATAGAAACCATAGTTGGCTATGACCACAGATTAATACTTTACAAATAGCTAATGGTTGGTAATAGATTGGCAACACATTTTGTAGTTCTTTATTGAGCATTCAGATGGAGCACGAATGCTCCGGTTTTATTAATCATAGTCATTATAGCGTCGTTACAGAAACCTGCAATGGTAAGATCAACGATAACAAAAATTTTTATTATACCGTAACATCAACAAGATATGCATTTACACTGCTGTCTGATATGACTAACGAGTAACTTAATACGTCCCAAGTCGGCAGCTTTTTAAAACAACATACGTATTTGCTTTACCTTTGAACAAGACTACATTAAAATCAGATATATTATTATTAATTAAAATGGTTAAAAAATTGAACATATGCTAGGTATTTAAATTAAAAAAATTATTTTCATCCATCCCTTATAATAAATATAGAGTTACTCACAAAAGCACTGGGACACTTCAATTCTTATGGTACCAATGTAAATTGAACATTTTGAAGCCGCTTTTTTTCATATAAAAATCGATTTTACAGCAAAACATTTTTTGTTGCAAATTTCATTGCCTTCCATTTTGTTTATATGCATTTTTTTATTTTGTCGCGCCGTTGACTAACAGCGACTTAAACAAGACTCTATAAAACACAAAAAATATTATCATCTATATCTCGGAAACGGTACGATAAAATAGAAAAATGTATAGGAACAAATATGTAGAGAATAAAATTTACAAGAAAAAAATGCTTATTAATATTTTAATGTTTTCGCACCGTTTCCGAGATATACAGTAGCTCTCATAATTATTCATACACTCCTATGCTAGCAATGTAAATTATGCGTTTTGAAGACGTGATTTGTCATACAAAAATTAATTTACAGCAATATTTGTTGGAAGTTTTTTGTTGCAAATTTCATTTTCTTCCTTTTTGGTTTCTATTTTGTCGTACCATTTCAGAGTTACAGTGATTTAAACAAAACTCGTTAAAATCAGCGACGGCGCCAGCATTTTTGAAATGGGTGGGCACAAATTGGGCCCAATATATTTGGGGTGGGCAAGGGCACACAAAATTTATAAATAAACTGAAAAAAATACATTATTGAAATAAGCACCTAAAAAACTTAGGTGGGCATTTGGATGGACACTCCAATCAACAGGCTGGGCAAGTGCCCACCCTGGCCCACCCCTGGCGCCGTCACTGGATAAAATGCAAAAAAGATTTTCATCTGTATCTCAAAATCGGTGCAACGAAATAGAAAAATGTATAAGTAATTTTTGTTGCAAATTTTATTCCCTACATTTTTGTTTATATACATTTTTCTATTTTGTCACACCGTTTCTGAGAAACAGATGATAATCTTTTTTTGTCTTTACAGAGTCTTGTTTACGTCGCTGTCAGTCAAAAACGAGGCTATAAAATAGAAAAATGTATAGGTAGAAAATTGAAGACAACGAAATTCTTAACAAAAAATGTCTACAAAGTTTTGCTGTAAAAACAATTTTTGTGTGTCAAAAAAAGTACTTCAAAAAGTACTATTTACATTGTTAAGATAGGGGTGTACGAATACTTTTTTTTGACCACTGTAATGTGCTTTTCTTTTATGCGTTTAACCCTGGAACTGCACACTGGGGTTTCAGAAACCCTAAGCGTCATTTAAATTAATGCCACATGTGCTGCAATGATTTAAAAAAAAATCCATTCTTGTAAATTACGTTCAAAGTTATCTGAGTAGGTGTGAATATTCGTAGGTGCCTTTTAGTCATTAAGCGAATTACAATAATTGAAAATAAATTTTTATGGGTATCTCAGACCCCAGTGTATAGTTTACGTATATAGGTATACTTTAAAATCTAACATTAATTTAATTTTATGGAATATTAGCTTTATTTACCGTCAAATAATTACTGAATTATATCAAAGTGAGTTTTAAAGATATTATGACTTCATTATAAACATAATTTTAACAAATTAAAAAAAAAAAAATAACAAACTGTGGTATGGATGTCAATAGCAAAGTTGAGAAGCTTGGCTAAGAGTAGTCAGCACATTTTGTGGCAAACTAAAATTTTTTTTGTTAATAACTTCTCAATAACTTTGTCAATAATATATAATTCATTTAATAAATTTACTTTTTTTATAATAAAATGTTGAGCATAATTTCACACAATTTATCGCATTTTTCAAGTTTTTAATAATAATTTGATCAAAATTGACGAAAAATTACTATCTAATATATCCTACGTACTAATGCTATATTGTTAAATAGTACTAAACAAAAATTTTGTTTAAATTGGTTGTTTACTTTAAAATATCATAATAACAATATTGGAGTCTCTAAAACCCAGTGTGCAGGGCACGTTACAAAAAATAAGTGTGAAGTTCCAGGGTTAATATTATTTTGATAATTTATAAATAATTTTAAAAGTTGCTATAATTACCTCTGATTTACTTTTTCCTAAATCTTCCAAAACGTAAGATATATAGAAGCTCGATTCTATGAACAAAAAAATCCAAAGGTATGTTCAATCAACTTAACGCAAGTTATCACACAAACTTCGGTGTAGAAAAACTAGTCCAGTCAGTTTAGATCAATTTTCGGCAAATAAAAACATTAATCGGTAAAGATCTGAATTTTGGAATACATTATTATTACGGCTTCCTGTTAAACATACTAAAAGTCCCCGTTGAAATCTGTTTCGCTCAAGCCGCCATCTTGCAAATAAGGTATACTACTTCAGTTTTTTGGCTATTTCTCGGCAACTTGTGCTGATACAAAATTGTAGTTTATTGAATATCCTTCAAAATAGTTTATATATATTGTTTTGTATCTCTAATACTTTAGTTGTAATCCGACGTTGCTACAAAAGGTGTTTTTGCAGCTTTGTCTTTTCAATGCAGTCAATTTATTTTTTCAAGGTGGTAAATCATTTACCTTTAACACTGACTATTTCTCCAATACAAAGAAGTATAAGATAGATATCCGTTGCATAAAGTTTCGTCACTAGTAAGCATGAACATCGTGCATAATGCATATCCCTTCTGAAGTGTCTAAAGCTCAAGTATTGGAGATACAAAAAATGTATATTAACTGTTTTGAAGAAAATTTAATTAACGACAATTTTTACCTGAACTTTTTTTTCTATCAGCAAAAATTGCCGAGATATGGACAAAAAACTGAAAAAACGTACCGTTTTTCCAAGATATCGGCTCGAGCGCAACACATTTCGACCGGGACTTTTAGTATGTTTAACAGGAAGCCGTAATAAACATGTGTACCAAAATTGAAATCTTTACCGATTAATGTTTTATTTTTATCTAATTTTACTGGACTAATATTTATTCCTTATAAAACGTATAATACATAATGTTGGTAAAAACATTCATTGACATTGAGAAGAAATTGGGTGTTCACAGGACCGAGATGTTCATAGTATCGAGTGTTCACGTTATCGAGCTTCTACTGTACTTCGATAGATAATAACAAATCAATTGTAATGGTTAAAGGTCCTCAATGATTTTAAATTATTTTGTAAATTGAATTTATTAATTTTCAATTAGTTGGTTGCTATAATTATGGCCAATACTGTATAATATTCTTTATGCTGACGTGATTAAATTTACACATCTATAAAATGACCAAATCTTTTTCCAAAATTATTTTAAAGCATTCGTTAAATGCTTTGTATGATTTGGCACACCGACCATGTGCATGTGCATTGTAAATTAACTATAGCCAAAGAGTATGTATATATAGAGGGACAGCCATTAACAAATATTTGTCACAAGTTTTTGTTAATGGCTCTGCTACGCCATCTAGTAGACGGTGTGATCTCTACGTTTTAATTTTTAATTTATGGCTGATCCTTTATATACAGGGCGGTATTTTTACAAAAACAAGCTTTTACATGTTAATTTCCTATGTTCAGCTAACTCATTCAGCACCCTGTATATAGAGGACCAAAAATAAAGACGTAGAGATAACCCCCTCCACTAGATGGCGTAGCAGAGCCATCAAGAAATACTTGTGACAAGTATTCCCATAAGAGCTGTCTCTCTATATATACATACTCTTTGCTATAGCATATCAAAATAGAGATAATGCTTGTGTTTGCGAATTGTAAAATTTTTTACTGGAGTAAAAGTATTTAATTCTACGAAGGTAGAAACTATAATAGTTTGGCGCCATAAAGCCTAACGTAAATAAGAGTTGATTATTCAAGCTACCGGATACATTACTTGTTAATTTTCATTCTCGGCAAAATGCACAATTAGACACATTACTGTCATGACTAGACTATGATATTACATTTTAAAATGTCATTCCCCGAATATTTTAGACGCGACATCTATGAAGTGTCTCCATTAGCCACCACAGTTCAGTACGACAAGCACGCTCGCGGTGGCCGTCTCCTGTACTAAATATTCTGGTCTCCTTTGGAGACCACAAACAGGTTGCGCGAATTTCCATAAGCGTTAGCTATCTGTAAAGTATTATTCTATGCTATGACATATTTAAATAGAGTTTTTTATGCTCTTTTCAATTATATATAACATGTGGGGTCTATTATTTCATTTTCTACCCTTTATATCAAAAAATGTTGAATAAAAACAAAAGAAGATTGGAAAATTAAATGTTGGCTGTGTAATTCTCCATAAGAACATTCCAATTTGAATCACCCTGTACAGTGACGGGATATTTCTTGATGGCTTATGATGATCAGATGGCATTTGAGTTATGAAAACGCGATTGACTATCAAAAAAAAGCTTTTTCTTCGCTATATCTTAAGTCAATTAACTATTATAAAATGTTACCAATTGAGAAAATGATGAATGAAAAGACAATTCACTGACAAGATTTTCTCAGGTTAATTACGGTTAGCAATTTTCAAAAATACACTGTAATTTCATTGTTATTGTATGATAAATTGATTGTAAGTTAACCGTCAATTTATGGCTCAATCATCGCGAACTTATCGCTTTCTTACCGTGATGACTAAACCGTAAGGGATTAAATTACTTACTGCAAGTTTATAAAGAATTGTGATTTATTGTTACAATTGGAATATTCTTGTGACGAACACTACGAAAGCTTCGGAAAAAACGTATAAATCCGCTTGAGGTATCTTTCCATGAAGAACAAAAAAATGTCGCACTACTACATCAGTGCGACTACATAGTAGTTGGATCAGTATCCAAAATATTTCTTAATAATTTTTTCCATTAAAAATGCTAATTAATGAATTCTAAATTTGTTATAAATAAAAATGAGCTTTAGTTGAATCTTAGCCGAACAATTGACTTTTCGTCATTTCAACATTTCAACTTTTTGAATTTATATTCCAGAATTAATTTCTGAAAAGTACCTATAACTAAACGAATTATCAGAGTCAGCGTTTGTAATATGCGATTATTTTTTTAGCTTCTGGGCCATTCCGCGGTGATGGGTGTTACATTTGTACGCATTCAAACTGTTATAATTACTATATTAGAACAAAATTTCTACATTCTGTATAATTTATTAAAATCATTATAAATTTTTATTTAATTTTAAACAAAAACACATTAGAAATGAAAAATGCATATAGATGCAATAATGCATTTAAGCTCTGTGACTGGTGTTACGAGTACTTTTGCAGAATATGCTACCTTGTTAAGGGGTTACCCTACTGTGACCAAAAGTAAAGCAAAGTTTACTTTGAAAATTAATTCCGAAGAAACTACATATGCAATTATTTTAATTTTTGGGTATATAGTTAAAACAATCTTACTCAGTATACATGTAAAATTTTATTTATAAATATTTATAATTGCAAGACTTTTACATGACTTTTCGGTCTGTACTGGATGAATTGACTTGAATTTTGGAACACATATTTAATCAAATAGTAGTTTCGACTTGACGAAGAATTTTGTTGACTTTCTTTTGCATTAATTTTTTATTTAAGAAATAAAGTAGAAAATATTCACTTTTTTTTAACAATAAATTTTTTTCTCTACAATTAAAACGAATATAGCCAAAATCCCTCGTTACGCCTATACACTGTAATTAATGAAAAAAAATTTTCATATTTTTTATATTTTAGATTTTTGTCACAAAATGAATTGCTAAGTGGACAGTTAAAGAAATCTTCCTACCAGATACCTCTTGTGAATATTTTGTGGATATATTATTTTTACAAGAAAAGTTTGTGGCGGGTGTTACAAGATTTGTGACGGGTGTTACGAGTGCAAATAAATTCTGTTCAATACAAATAAAATTCCGTGGTTCAAAATAATTTAGTCAAATCAAAGAACATCTTAAGGACGTTCATGCGTGAAACTTGATAGTAGATAAAAAATTTTATTTTTGAAAATTAGAACCATTAATTTTATATAGGCATCCTTCCTCAAAAATTCTAAACCCGGCATCAATCATTTCGGAACGTAATTAATGATTGAAAATCAAATTGCTAACAGAGGTATATGAGGAAGCAGCATTTTGTTGTGTTTAAATTATAATAACTATATTATTAAAGTAGGTACCATAATAAATAATTTCTTAAAATATTCTTCAAACTATGCTGTTCATATAATTGCATTGCATTTTGAAACGTACATACATTTTTTGTATGTAGAAGTTGTGTATCTATCGTAAAGATTCCGATGTGAAAATGTTTAAACATTTATTTTCAGAAGATTTGGCCATAGTAGCTGTTATAGATGATGAAGAACAAAAAAAAATGAAAGAGAATATGGTACACAACATATTACACATATGTCGTACACATACAATACATACAGGCACGTAGCGGCACCTGAAAAACATTCTTCAAAAGTATGCCTACCGTTGTCGGTCAGTTCCGTGCTGTGTCGGAGGTTTAAGGGGGATTATACACCTGGCAGGTTCCAAAAAAGCGATTTTGCAATGTTTACATTTTCTTCTTGTTTGATATGTTAAGCATGTCTGATAAAAATTTCAAGTAAAAATTCTAAAATATAACAAACTTAGAGCCCATAGAGTACATGAGTTTGCGCATGGGCTTATCCTTCGAAAAAATTTCAAATGCGTTTTACTCAAAACTACATATTTAAAACGGTACCCAAAATATCTTGAAACCCAGCGAACCGATCACCTTGAATTTTTTTTTTGGGTATTGCATATATATTTATCTAGTCTTTGTCATTGGACTTTTTTGTTCCGATTTTTAGTTTATTTTTTATTGGCAAATACCAACGATTTTTTTCATTGAAATACACTTCTTTGAATTCAAGCGTCTGTCATTTTGTTAAAAATTGATAGTTTTTAAATCGACTATGACAAAGACTAGATAATAATATCTGTATTTTTGATGTCAGATGATTTTTAACAAAACGCCACGCAAAAGTAGATTTTTTTATGGCACTCTATGACAACTCAATTACTTCAGTGATTTTTAAAATATTTTTAATAAAAAAAATTGAAAACATTCTTGAAAGTGTATATTTTTACCTAGAAAAAACCCCGATCCGATAACTACAATAGTTTCCCTGAAAAAAATTCTCGAAATTTCCCTTTTCTTGCGTTTCCAGGTGTATAATCTTTATTAAACGCGAGGTGGCTACGCCTCGTGACATCCGATCCACCTCGCGTTTAATAAACAGTTTAAACTTGAGTTTTAATATACTATTTTATTCGCACCTGTAGACGTAATAAGCAAATTAACAAATTAATGGGCAATAACAAAAAAATTCGTGGAATAAAATAACACTTGAAATATAATTTATTGCTCGTAGGTAAGCTTTGCGAATAACTAAGTAATTCAATATACTGATATACACTTATGCTTACTTATGCAGTATAAGCAAAAAGACTGACCTGAGAATAATATAGACCAGCGGTTCTCAACCCTTTTACGACGCGACCCCCAAATTTTCTTGCTTATTTTCTGCGACCCCATCAATGTCAGTAATAAAAAATAGTCATCAATTACTTTGTTTAAAATATATATTAAAAAAGACACATATCTCAAAAAAAAAACACAAATACCTACTCAACTTGTACTTTTACTATTTTTTCTTTTTTTTTTCAAAATTTCATTTTTTTTACACTTTCGAGATCACCTTGTTCAGAAATATAAAGATTTGCAAGAAATAAAAAAAAAATTAGGTGGCGGTCTGTCTATCGTTCGATTTTGTTTCTCGCTTTATTTCAGAACCATCCAACCAATTACGACCAAATTTTGTATATAGTAGGCTTTACGGTAGAACGATAAAATAAGGTTTTCGTCACGATCATCTGTCAATCAGGAGTGCCACCACAAGAAAATAACACAAGATTTCTAAAAACGATTTTGTCTTGTGATAGGTTGTTTTAAAGACCTTGAAATGCTTTATTCAGAATAAGTGAAATTAATTTTATATCTGTCATCTGTCAAAAGATGTCAAATCTGTCAAATTTGAAACTTCAAGAGTGAATAACTCATGAAGTACTGAAGGGATCTTAACCAAACTTGGTATGTAGCAACATTGCCTTTACAGGCCTTGTCAGTATATTGAACCATTTGATAAAAATCAGGAATTCAACATGAAAAAAGAAGATTACGGTTTTTTGCGAAATCTTCAACAAAAATCTTTGTTCCTCGATTTTCTTCGGCATTTCTGCGTCGATGGCAGTCAAAAGTTTTGAACGTATGTCTGACGGGTTCTAATGGTGAAAATAAGGTTTTGGCAGAGAAATCTTTGCCAGGGCTACCACAATAAAAAAAATGAAAATGTCGTATCTCCGGAAATGTTTAACAGGTTGAGATTAAATTCTGTGTGCTGATGCACAAATACAAGTATTGGTGAGAAGAAATAAAGAATAATCTACTTTTATCGGGCGGTACTTTGAACCCCTTTTGTGAAGATAAGAACGAAATACCTGCGGTCTACGAATTTTTCAAAGAGATTTGTATTATTTACATGTAAAGTGGTCAAATCTGACAGATATCAGTAATTTAATTAATTATTTAGAACAATCAAAAATTTCTGTTCTGTATGGAAAATGGTAATAAGTACTACGTGTTACTTACATAGTATTTCTGGATTCTGGATAGGATGTGGAGGGCAAACCGAAGTTCGCATGCACTCAGGCCACAAATCGGGCCCATTATGCTACCTCCGAGTTTTGTAGCAGCCCACCTACCCCTCTATTCCTCGAGCCATCCCACACTTACGATAAACTCGAGTATTTTTGAGGGCGGTGTGCCGCTAATACTGGCCATGCTAGGCCAGAAGTCCCCCAACATGGATCCTCTTTTTGACGCTAACGCTGGGCAGTTACAGAGCACATGCTCCATTGTTTCGTCTGCTTCTTTACATCCTCGACAGGTTGGGCTATCATCTAGCCCCATTGTGTACAGGTGTTTATTTAGCTTACAGTGTCCCGTAAGAAAGCCAGCAATGGTACGCAGGCTGTCCCGGGACAGCTGTAGGTAGTATTTTGCATGTTTCTCAGAGGGAGAACGCATTGTTGCCCGCGCCTGCCGACATCCAATCACGTTCGTCCATCTTTCCGCATGCCGTTTATGTGTTTCTTTCTTTATGATGGCATCTAATGTTCTAACGGCCGGCGTTATGAAAGGCTCGGGACCACAAGGTGGATCACCCGAGCCCAGCCTCGCCAACTTGTCAGCCCTCTCGTTGCCCTCATTACCTTTGTGCCCTTTTACCCAGCTAAGGGTTAAAGCATTGTGTGTTGATATTACATTCAGTGCCCGGATACATTGCAGCACCAGGCCCGAGATGATCTTATGACGACCAAGTGCCACAAGAGCAGCTCTACTGTCTGTGAATATTTGAATTGTTTTGCCCTGGATATTTCTTTCCTGGACTATTTCCGCACAGTGTAGTATGCCCATAAGCTCCGTTTGGAAGACGGAGGCATATCTACCTAGCGTTAAACTTATATCCAGCTGAAGTTCAGGGGAGAAAATCCCCGCCCCTGAGCCAGTATTGCTTTTGGAGCCGTCCGTGTACAGACAAATGTCCGATCCGTCGGCTCCTGTTGCATCGGCAAGATGTTGAACTTCTTGTCAAACACATATTTGGGAGAAATTCTGTCGGCATCTAGACCCAAAAGAGGCACTCTTCTTGAGCATTCCTCAAGGATCCGTGCGTGCCCACTGGATCCCTGTCTGTGAGTCCAAAGACCCCATGCCCGCATCCTGAGAGCAGCTCTCACCGCCTGCTCCTCCACATAGAAATCCAGCGGAGGAAGACAGAGAAGAGTCTCCAAGGCTACAGTCGGTGTCGTTCGCATCACTCCCGTTACAGCCAGGCAGACTGATCTCTGCAGCCGATATAGAGAGGACGCTGTTGTTACCAGTCTGGTCCTGGGCCACCAGACTAGTGCACCATAGCATAGCATTGGTCTTATTATGGCCATGTAGAGCCAGAGGGCAATCTTCGGGGAAAACCCCCACGATCTTCCCATTGCCCTTCGACACTGCCAAAACGCCATGCCAGCCTTGGTTATTTTAGAGGTGATATGTTTGCCCCAATTTAGCTTCCTATCCAGTATAATTCCCAGATACTTGACTTCGGATGCTAATTTAAGAGGGGTTCCTTTTAAGCTAGGCATTTTCATGTCTCTTAGCTTTCTTTTTCTAGTGAACAGAACAAGCTCCGTCTTGGTCGGGTTGACCGAGAGAGACTGCTCTGTGCACCATTTCTCTAGGATTCGTAGAGCATCCTGCATCAACTCGCACAGGACATTCTCGAATTTTCCTTTAAGCAGTATGTTTATATCATCAGCGTACCCAATGGTATAATAACCGCTTTCATTAAGGAGTCGCAGAAGGCTGGCTACCACAAAGTCCCACAAAAGTGGGGAGAGTACACCTCCCTGCGGGCTGCCCCTTGTAACAACACCTTTTATGCTCACATCTCCTACCCCGATCATCACAGCCCTGGTGCTCAGCATGGAGCTGATCCATCTTACGATGGTACCAGGAACGCCATGACGCCGTAGGGACGTCGTAATGCTTTCAAAGGTGGCTTTATCAAAAGCCCCTTCGATATCTATAAATACTCCTAGAGTACATTCCTGAGACTGTAATGATTTCTCGATACATTCCACCACTTTATGAAGTGCGGACTCAGTAGATCGCCCCGGAGTATATGCATGCTGATTCGGATGGAGTGGGTTATGCACCAAAACACCATCACGAATTTCTCTGTCGCACAGTCTTTCCAGTGTCTTTAAAAAGAACGAGGTAAGACTTATTGGCCTAAAGGATATAGCCAGTGAGTAATCAGCTCGGCCTGGCTTGGGTATGAAAATAACTTTGACCTTCCGCCACTCTTTGGGTGTGTAGCCATGCGCTACACATGCTTTGAACACCCTCACTAGGGGACAGAGTAAGCAATCCAGACCCCACTGAAGTAGAGCCGGATACACTCCATCCAGCCCCGGCGATTTGTAAGGGCTGAAGGTTTTGATGGCCCATGCCACTTTGATCGGAGTTACGATCTGGTTTGCAATTTCCCAATCCATCTCGGTCGGTGTCCGGGCTGTACGCTCGGTCCACTCGTAGTCCGAGACGGTTTTGCTATCAGGAAAGTGTGTTTGTAGCAGTACTTTGGCAGTCTCCTCGAGGCTCTCTGTATAGGAGCCATCGTCCCGGAGAATCGCTCCAAGCTGCTGGTTTGGGTCTTTGGATATGATCTTCTTCAGTCTGGCAGCATCCGTAGTGGACGCAATACCGCTGCAGAAGTCTCTCCAAGACTTGCGTTGTTTTTGGCGAATCATCTTCTTGTACTCCAACTGGAGGGCTTTAAATTCCTCCCAGTCAGACCCATTCTTCGATTTTTTGGCCTTATTGCAAAGTTTCGTTACCGCTTTCCGCAGCCGATCCAGCTCGTTGCACCACCAAGGTGTTGCACGTCTCCCCGAATCAACCACAGTCAGCGGGCACGACGCTTCGAAAGCTTTAATGAGAGATTTCTGCAGTACGTTACTGCATATTTCAATCTCCTCAGTACTGTCTAAATTGACCTTCGTGGTAATTGGCCTTGGCATATCGGTCTCCAAGGTGCTTGACAGGACGTCCAAAAAGACTTCCCTGTCAAGATTCCTAGGATTCCTGAACTGCCTAGGCTCCACTTTGGTTGCTTTAATTTTAAAGCATATCCATCTGTGATCTGACATGGTCAGCTGTTTAGACACATGCCAGTCAGTTATTCTCGTTGAAATTTCTAACGTCGCCAGAGTGATGTCAATCACTGAATGGCGTTGGGGCGACACGTAGAACGTTGGTGTATCCCCTTGATTGAGAATTTCTAAATTTGTACCAATAAGGTATTCAAATAAAGACTTCCCTCTATTGTTGCAATCTCCACTCCCCCACGAGCTATGATGGGAATTGGAGTCGCAACCTATAATGAGGTGTCTCTTATGTTGCTCGCAATAACTCACCAGGTCCACCATCCTTTGTGAAGGTGGCAGATCCTGGGAGTCAATCGGGAGATATATAGATGCCAGAACGACATCTTTCGGACCTTCCCCAAAGTCACAGCTCAGTCGGACAGCTGTTAAGTCACGGTCACCGAACTGCGGTAAGGGGTCTGCTCGAATATTGCCAGGTATGAAAATACATGTCCTGGGTTTGTTTGAAGGGTTGCCCGTGAAGACATTGCCCTTCGGCGCTGAAAGGCCTGTGACTCTGCCTTTTGCTAAACGTGGCTCTTGTATTAGAGCTATAGTTTCCCTACAACCAGCCAGGCGACGGCATAGAGTAGCCGTCGCCGTTTTGCTGTGTTGTAGGTTTGATTGTAGGAAAGTCCATTCCCCCAAGGCAGCCATCAGACTTCCTTGGTGGGGGGACCCCCTACTATTGGAGCAGTCAAAGCTGCCGCCTGAGATCCCTCTTGGATGCCCAAGAGTTCAAGCTCTGCAGCTACCTGCTCCACTGTTTGTGTCGGTGCATCACTCTTAACGATGCGCTGCACCTTCACTTTAATGCTGGAGAACCTGTAGCTCAGCTTCTCCTTCTTTACTTTGAGTGCTTCAGCATCCTTCTCATTGACACCAAAGACAATGAGTTTCCCCAAAGGGTCACTCCTGTCAGCGTCAAAGAAGACACACCACTCATTTACCTTTACCCATGGGTTTTGGGCCCCAAGCCGTCTAGTCACCTCTCCAGTTGGTTCAGGTTTCCCCGGAATCCAAACGGTGGCTTTAGACAGCCTAGGTAACTCATCCACCTGGGTTACGTCCAGCTTAGCTCCCTCCCACAGTTGCGGGAGGTCTGCTACCGTGGTTTGTAGCCACTTTAGGGAGCCGTCGTCATCGCAGGTGATCCGAAGGATCTCCCCAGAATAACGAAACCCCCCAAAAGTGGGCACTATTACTCCTCTTTCCTGGGCCACCTGGATGGTCCTATCAAGGGCTAAGTTGAGATGTGTTTCCACAATCTCTTTCTGGGCTTCGGTAAGTTTGCCCAGAGGGTTGGAGCGGTCAATCACTGCTACTCGGAGGTGCTTAGTAGCTGCCTCCTTGTAGGTGATCGTACCCACTTCAGTACCTGGCTTGCGTCCAGACACCCTAGCCTTCTTCCTCTGATCGCTCAGAGGCGATGGCTGGGAGTCCTCAGACCTCACCCTTTTCTTCGCATCACCTTTTTGAGGGAAACTGGTTTCACCTCGTTTTGGTGGTGCTGGTCCTTTCTTTATTATTTTTATCGACCGTGAGCCGGATGGTGTGCTATCCTTACGCTGAGGTTTGGACAGCCCAGCCCGTTCGTGCTCGGTCGTTGCCTTTTGCAGACCGGCTTCCTCAGCCGCCTTCTGCATGTTTGCTTTCTTGCGGCGTTTCCTCTCAGCACCGCAGAGCCTTTGCTTTTTAGGGCGAGACTCCGCAGTGTTGCCATCCAGCGGGGCATCTCCTAGAGACGTCCCCACCTTAGCTCCGAGAGGCACGACCGTATAGGCATCTTGAGATGGCTCGTCTTGTAAGGACGGTACCATCCCTTTGACACTGGTGGGTGGGACATCAGGGTCTGACATACCCACCGCAGCGTTTTCATTCGACAGTGCATCCCGGGGGAGTGCAGCTGTCTGGTTTTTTGTGTTTGTTTTTGTTTTGTTATCCATATGAGAAAACTATTTATTTCATCCTCTGAAGCTCCCCACCCGCCACGGAGCCCCACAGGGGACGTCACCAAGGACGCCAGGGCTACTCAAAGGATATAGCTCCCGGAAAGACAGAGTGTTTGCACACCCCGTCCTTACCCAAGAACTCGTCCTGCCAATCCTCTGATAGAGGATGGCGCAGCCGATTGATCTGGGTGGACTAGTCCAGACCGCCCGTTTAAGTGGAAATCGAGGCCAAAGAGGAGTGTTGCCGAACTCAGAGGAACTACAACCGCCTCCAAGTCAGCTCAGCCACCAGGATCCTTTCATCCCACCTTACGGGTTTCCACGCACGGCAAAAACACGCGGGTACCTGTGATTAGTCTGGTTTCTCCACGACATCCGTCATCCCGATTTATTGGTCCATGAAAGCCCGAACACAGAGGGTTTTAGACCTCGGCCCGGACCCACAGAGCCAAAGCAGACCGAGCACAAGAGAGTTTTACGTCCCTGACCCGAATCCTAGCAGGTACACGCATGCCGCTTCATTAAAACACGCAAGCCCCCTCACCACGGCAAGGTTCAGGTACATTAGAGGGGGTACTTACATAGTATTTTGTTGTTTATTTATTCTTTGTTTTTAAACAACTCTTCTTTAAAACAAAAAAAATTGTGTGGCGTTGGTGAAAAATCGTAAGTACGGTAATATCGGGAATTGTTTGAAAAAGCCTTCGGCCACATGGCCACTTCTTAAATGACCACTAACATGGAGCACACCAAACAAATCTCCGGAAATGTATAACAGGTTCTGATAATATTTGCTGTACCAATGATTGGAGGTATTGCGACAGAAGTGACGATATTGTTTTACTTATTAATTACTTCCTTGATCTTGATGTTTTGATACGAGTTTATCAATCCTATACTCAATTGTTTGAGCAAGGGAAACTTTAAAATTCAGTTTACTAATTTCTAGTTCAATTTGAAAACAAGTCGCTAAATTTTGTGCGACCCCCTAAAATAGATCCGCGACCCCCAGGTTGAGAATCGTTGATATAGACGACGTCGACGACGTGAAAGGGTAACGTTTAATGTAGTTGAAATGCGTGGGCAAATTATATCTTAAAGTAGGTAACTTTATATTTTATCAGGGTCGTGTTTAATTGTCAACTTATAGAGTATGCTTAAAACGTGTTAATTTGCTTATTACGTATGCAGGTGCGAATAAACCATTTAAAATGCTTGCTTAATATTTTGTCGGTCCGGTACGTGCCGTTGCCGGTCTGTGCATGCCGGGTATATCTGAATCTTCCTTTCACTTTAAAAATAAAGTACTTACCTACTTTAGCTGTTATATATAACAGCTATAACAGCCCTACAGCTGTTATAATAATATTTTATCTATTCTTGCTGTTCAAGTTTCACTTGTTGTATTCTTTTCAGTCAAACAAGCTCCATTCTATCTGCTATACAAAATTAAAATATTCATTATGAATAGGGCCCGGATTCTAGGCAACAGGAAATCTGATATTTAGTATGTGGCATATAATTTATAATATGTATAATATCTTGTTTATGCATACATTGTATTCCGCATACCAGATATCGGGTTCCCTATTACCTAGAATCCGGGCCCTAATTATGAATGATACTAAACTACAAAAAATATTTAATTTCTAAACATTTTGATGAAAATATTAGTTACTATTTTTAACATTATTTGTTGTCGACAGATTGTTGATGAAAAGATCTTCTCCATTCCAAAAATATTATTTGTCAATTTAAACTGAAACATGCATACACTCAAAGAAAAAACTTGGTAAAATTAACCAGAAAGAGTATATGAAAATGCATCAAACACTGAATATGGTATTTTCAACTGTAAAAAAATAGTTGATATTCAGGTCTATTATGTATCACAAACGTTATTATAAAGGTGACAGTTATGAAATAAAATAAGGGTTTCGGCAAATTGGTATGCACTATAAATGTTAAGAAAACCTTTATTATCAAGATCATGTTAAAATAACGGTTTGTGAAAACGATAGGTAATAACAATTTGCCGAAAACCTTCAATGTTATGTCATAACTGTCACCTTTATAATAACGTTTATGATACATAATAGGCCTGATTACCTATTCTTGAATAACATGTCTAGTTGATAGAATTTACCAAGATAATAGTTGTTTAACACTTTAACTGTTCTTTAACCATTTTAATAGTTTCTTAACTAATTTTTTGTTATCTAACAAACAAAATGTTACTTAACTATTTTAATAGTTCTTGCTAGTTGCTGAACCAAGAAAATAGTTGTGTAACACTTTAATTTTCCTTGATTACTTGATAGTTATTTTAACAATTTAATTGTTAACTTATTTTTATACCGATTGTTGTAGAAATAATAAAAGTTATTTAAGTTTAAATATAATTTATTACAAATATATTTATAATATATACATATTATGTAGATACATAAAATATAACATGCACGAAATCGTATTAAGTATATTATATAAGAATAAAATAACTAACGTAAAAAAGCATTAAATTGAATTAAATGATAAAATGAAACACTTGCATTGAAATTTGCCTACAGTACAAAATTGATAAAAATAAAACATTAAAAACTAAAACCTTAAAACTAACTAAATTACTTGCAACTAAGCATTGAAAATTTTCAAATTATTAACATTTACTACTACAAAATAAAATTATGTACTAAGAGTTAATTTTAGTTACTAACTAAACATAAAAAATAACCTTAAGGTGCGATGGTATGTATTACCATTAGGCAAAATATAGGTATGAATAGGGGAATAATAATCGAAATACGAAGGTGAGAATACAAAAAATAATTTGTCTGTACTTTCCAGTACTTGATAGGACTGAAAATGGTTACAAAAATTTCCAAGTTTGCTTTTTGAACACACAAAATAAACTTTTTCTTCACTTTTAATAAATATATCTATACAATTTTATACAAATGTAAATTTTTAGTTAACAAAAAAAAAACCAATTTCGTATTGTGTTGCTTTATAAGTAATATTTTTTTTAAATGTTACAACATCGTCTTCTATGAAGTCTACTGTATCTAAATTGAGAATCGAGTAATATATTTTTTCCTTTAAAGTTTCTAGCTTGCTGTATTTCGAAGTGGAGCCTATTATATTTTTAAATCCCAAGTTATTTAATAAACCGTAAGAAAATTTAAGAGAGCATTTAATACCTACAGTATAAGGTATATTTCGTCGTGAATTAGTGTTGTTAGTATAAGTTTTTAATTCTCTATGTTTTGATTCAAAGCGAAAACACTAAATATGCTTTAGAGGGCCTATTTTTTTTATAATTGTAGGATAATGAAGGATAAAATGAAACTTAGGTTTAAGAGTATTTCCAAATAATTTAACATATTGTTTGTGATGTTGACATATTTTTAAACTTAAATCTTTTAAATCATTATCATCAAATTCGTTCCGTAAAATTAAATCCATCATTCCTATTAAAAGGCATAATAATTTCCAATACTTATTATTAATTGGGACTAAATCTCCAACAAGCAAAGGTAAAAAATGACAAAATGTCCACATTTCTCTGGCTGACATATGAAGTTTTAAACTGCTTAAATGGTTAATTTTTATAGGAGGTGAAATGTTGCCAATTTCACTTTTTCCGTAATTAAACAGTTGTTTTCGGCTATTCAAAATTTCTAACGAAAATAATTTATCAGTTTGTATTAAATGACTCAAAATTTGAGTTACATCATAATGACAAACTCCTTCGAACAGATCGTGCATTATGTCAGCAGTGTAGTTCGTAACAACATGAAACGAATCAATTGTGTTAAAGATAGAAAATTCTCTAATACCACTTAGTTTAGCTCTTTTACCTATGCCAGTTTCATTTGATATATCTTCTACATAATTTATTTCGTTTCTAAATTTTGCAGAATTTTCTTTACAGTTCGATTTAATTTCAAGCTGATTACATTTACACATTTTACGGGGATAATTTGCGCTGAAACTTTTTGTGTAACCAAGAATCGAATTAAGCCTTAAATTATCTCCTACGATAGCAATCAAAATAAAATAAATTTGACGATTTTGTATTGTTAATCCACGATTTTCGAGTACTTTTAATTCAACTATTAATAAATGAAGAGATGCTTCATTTCCATAACACTTATCGAATGATTTAAATAAAAGAGCCGTAAATATATTTTCTAGAGAAGAAACATGATGTTGTGGAAGCGTTGGAAAATTATAATAAAACGCGGCAATTGATTGTGATCCGGCATGTGAACCTAAGGCGTTATTAATTTCAAAGTCGTCCAAGTATAGAATATATGATGGAATTACAATTTTATTTATATTGCGAATTTCTATAGTTTTCCATGCTTCTCCATTTATAATATTATTTAATGTATGTTTCTCAGCGAGTTTTTTCATATTTTGCATAGTATCGTCTAATATAGACGGTAACTCAAAAAACTTGGTAAACTGGAACTGCAGCGGCATCAAACACCCTTTACTTGGTTTTGAATTTAAACTCGGTGTATAATTAATAATTATCTCGTTTACATCATTGTTTAGTTCAAAAATTTGGGGTTCTTTATATACATCTTTACTTTCTAAATTTTTTATGTATTTATGAAAAGTATTAAATTTACTAAAAGGATTTTTACAAAATTCAAGCAATTTACATAATGATGCAGTATTATCGTGTTGACTCGAAACTACACTTTTAACATAACAGTATCTAATAAGTTGAAGGAAATATCATCGATAAGTTCTTCTGCATCTTTTCGTGAATAATTTGATTTGTTATATAATTTACTAACAAACAATAAAGCACAAGATTCGATACTGTTAATAACTGAATTTATATTATAATCATTTTCGTCGTTCTGATTAGTTAAACAATAATTAGTTAAAAAGTTATCATGCGTCTGTTCTTGTCTTGATGAATAATCAGGTGTATTAGATGTATTAGGTGTATTAGTCCCCTTCAATTTATTTACACACACATTGTTACATTTAAAGTGTCTTTTAAATGCTCTCAAGGATTGATACGTATGACTACAATCCACGCAATAAAAATTATCATATGGGGTGAAGCCATGGAAAAGTTTAAAATGTGCAATAAGTTGATCTATTGTAATGAAAGTAGTAACTGATTTTGTGGAAAATTTACATTTAAAACATTCAGGCATTTTAAATTTTATTATCTTATGTGTTACACGAAAAAAAAAACTAAATGTTAATATTTTGTACACGGAAAAAACTGAATTATATATTACTAAATAAAGATTAATGTTTAATAAATAGTATAGGAATGACACTAACTATTACTATTTCGAACACAATAATTTCGATGTTTTGCCAATTAATTCATAATAATCATTATTTGAACGCTGGAATTTTGAGCTTATATGCATATATTTTGATGCATGTTCTGGGTTATCATTTAAACATTAAAAATGATAAAAATGAGTAGAAATCTTAATAAACATTGACATTTAGTTTTTTCCTTGTAGATCAGCCAATAAACAAAGCAAGCTAGAGCATGTATTGTCTTCAGGTAAATCTATAGAATAAAAATATTTTTGAAAAAACATCCATGTATTTTCACAACTAAGAGGATATTTTAAATTTAACACATGAACAATTGTAATAGCTATTGTAATAGCCACATAGGAAGGTTGTGTTTTTGTACTTAAGGCGTTGAAAGTTTGAAAAATGGAATGTAATGTGGGTAAACTGATTGGCGAAGATTGTCATAAAAGTATGTATGGTCCAGTGTCACGAGATACTAAATTAATTCATTTTTGCTTGCTTTAAGAACAGATGAAACTGTCGTAAATATTTGCATGTTTCATGAAATTAAATATTTTGTAAAATACAATCATCTTTTTGGAAGATCTTGTTGTGATCCGCTAAAACTCCATAAAAAAACTACGCATTTAAAAAAAAAACCATTCATCGTTGAATCTTATACCTGGAAAATCGTTGTGTCCTACATGCTATAATAAAATATTTATAATAATTGAAAAAGAGTCTGAAAATAGTGATGAATTGATGAATGAACTTGATTTCGTTCCTACATTTGAACATGTTGGCATTTTAAATGCAGCATTTTCATCTTTAGGTGTATCCCCCGTTTCTAAAATTTATAAAATTAGGCCTGAAGTACGAGAAGAAGCAATTCGAAGAAAATTCAGCAAATTATCACAAAATATAAAAAGGAGATTTGTAGCTTCTTTTGAAGAAAGTGAAATTAGCGATGAACGATTGACATAATGATAAGGTATTATCACATTTCACTTTCTGAGGTCTTTGATGAGATGCAGGTGTCAAAAACCTACCCAAAAAACGAAAAATCAATCAGCTCTTTAACATCGCAGCTAGTTGAATAATAGTTCCTTATTTACCGACACATTTTATGAAAAAATACCTACACGTCTTCTTTCATTTATTTCAGTTATCGTACCTTTTTTATGTATTCTGTAATATAAATTTATTTTATATAGTATAAAATTATTCATTTCTTTGACATCTTTGACAAACCATAGGGTTGGACCACTTGATATGGACTGACCCTACAATGGTATCACCATCAGCTGCAAAGAAAAACATTTTAAATTAATTTAATAAATTAAGAGTATACTTAATAAAGAAATTACCTTTGGTTTGGTCAACTGAGTTGAGAAATTTCAGTAGAACCAGATTTTGTTTATCTTTTATTTTCTTATTTAAAATATCAATTAATTTACTCTTTACAGTCGACCACTGTCTAATTAATCCGTAGGATTTTTCTCCGAAAATGTTATACAAGTCGATATCAATCTAGAAAAGGTTGTATAAAGTGTTTAATTGCTGCAATAAATAATACTTTTAAAACTTACCAAATTAAATCCTTCTGAATGTTTAAGCAAAGGCCAATTAGTAATACTAAAATTATTTAATACTATTTCATTTCGGCGTTTTTTAATAGTTTTTCTCCAATTCAATTGGACATATGACCATGGAGAGCTATTAATATTTAACCATGCTTTCAAGTTTTCAGTTTCTTTTATATAAAAAAAAACATTAAGGAATTTATAATTATTAGTACTTATGTGTAAATAACTTACCATCGGGTACTTCTTCTAAATCTTCGTTAGTTAAAACCGTAACATCGGTATTTTTATCGGCTCCTTTATTATTTTTGTATTCTAATAATCCAATTTTTCTTAACCGTTTAGTTAAGTTGTAATATTTGTCGTATAAGCGACCTAAGGGATTTTGTTTTAGACCTCTTTTTTTATAGCAAATAAACTGAAAATAAAATTTAATTTTAAGTAGTACTATATTAATTAATTTTGTTTTAATAGATCGTGAAAATGTCTTTCAATTTCTATAGATATGTTTTCAAACGTATCTCTTCTAATTTTTTCTTTATGCTCGATATGCCAATTTACTACAGCATCTACAATAATTTTTCGAGCTGCATCATTCAGCTTGTTTGTAGCATTGAAAGTTTGAAAAACGTATCCGCCCGTATGGAAATCCTAAATCACTCTAATCAAATCCTAATAAAATTTATTGCATTAAAATTTTTTCAAAATATTTTATATTATGATTGAAACATACAAACGAACGGCTTCCAGTTTCATTTTCGGACAAATAGGTGCTACTATTAGGTGAACAAGTGGAAGGTGAATAGCATTACGGTTAAGCCAGCTAGAACAATTTAAATGTAGAGGCTCAAGAACAGAACTGTTTGGAGCTGTATTCTGTAATAAAATCTATTTTAGAACAATGCTAACTTTAAAATAAATTTTCGAAATATTAAGAAAAATTATAAACAGTAAATTGTTGTAACTTACATTTTCCGATTGCCACTTTGTTAAGAAATAGCGAAACTCAATTTTTAAACCAAGTTTTTTATCTTTGAAGAGTTCATCAAGATCTTTTTTTTTTAAATATTTCAGTCGCTCGAACGTGATATCTTGAGCTGCAATTGACAATAAGTTCAACTTTATTTTAGAAATTTTGCAGCAAAGTATGTATAATAACGCAGTATGTATAATAAATATAATATTCATCTAAATATATAGATACTAATACCAATATTAATTTTATTGTTACTTACTTATGAATTCTTGAAATAAATTCTCAAAACCCCACGAGGTTAATACCTACTTGTAATAATTCATCGTTGGCAATCGATGAATCAGTCAAGTTATTTACCGTGATATCTTCAGCACTATATAAAGTATCGAAAACTTCGCCTAAACGTTCCATTTTAAAATTTGATTAATAAGTAACGCACTAAATTACAATTACCTTCACAATTAACAATCACAATATATTAACGAATACAACGGCGACAATGCTTATCGTATAACGAAAGCGATGCAAACTAAAATATTTTTTTTAAAAAGTAAAGCTTTTATAATGGCTACTATTTGGACATATGGCATTAGACAAACTGTACCTCATTCTGGAGCAAGTTTTGAAGCAATAAAATATGCCCCTAAAATTATGAAAACTCAAAGAGATACCTCGTTTAATAAAATTAAACCGCCTAATAATAAAATTCAATAGATTCGTACAATAATATTTGCATAAGAGAAAAACTGCAGCAGAATTCATAATAGGTAAACGTACCTAATTCCAGCCAGCTCCAAATGTCAGCCACCATTTCATAAATTGTAGAATAAATAAGTCAGTTTCTGACATTATTGTGAGCAGAGCATAACTCTAGCGATGATTTAGTAAAAACAATAATTCGTAGTTTAATACAACTTCATAACATCCAAGTAGTTTATTCAACGATAATGATACAACAACTAAATAATGAATATGTACATGTGAGGATACTCACTAAAGAACATCGTACCAACTTATAAAGGTTAAAGTGCTTAACTAGATAACACAGAGGCGTCCTCTATTATCAACACCTTCACTTGTTGAATAATTATTACAACAAAAAATATATACATACATCAAAAAAGGAAATAGAATTAATACAGCAAAAAAATAATAATTCTTCAGCATAATCCCATCTGTGTATTACAGTGACCAAGTTTTTCTTTTGTCACTGCCTTGGTTAAACTATCGGCCGTCATTTCTTCTGTAGGAATGTAGGAAATTACAATTGTGGAATCTTCTAACTTCTCTCGTACATAATGGTGCCTAATGTCGATATGCTTAGACCTTGGTCGAAACGCATCCGATTCTGCCAAATTAATCGCAGCTTGGTTGTCACAAAATATTTCAATTGGCTTATTGGAATTCGTGTTCAATTCTTCACAAAACTGTTTCAACCACATAGCTTCTTGAATAGTTGACGATAAGGCCATGTACTCGGCTTCTGTACTCGACAACGCCACCGTAGGTTGTCTCTTGCTGTTCCATGTCACTGCACCATTTGACATCTTAAAAACAAACCCTGTACATGAACGCCGTTTATCAACGTCTGATGCCCAATCTGCATCGCTGTAACCAACCAATCCTTGATTGCAACTCCTCGAATACTTCAATCGGTATGACATCGTCCCACTAAGATAACGTAGGATTCGCTTAACGCCTTTCCAATGTGCATTCCCATGTTGATTGTTAAATCGACTTACATCATTAACTGCAAATGCAATGTCTGGTCGTGTACATTGTGTTAGGTAAAGTAAACATCCAACTACTTCTTGATAAGGCACTTGATCGGTGAGCTCGTCCGATATCATATTGATCGACAATTTTTGATTGGTGTCGCTTGGGGTTGATACAGGTTTACATCTTTCCATACCAAAACGCTTCAATATTTCTTTTATATAGGTCGTTTGGTCCAAATAAATGCCGTCTTCACATTGCGTGATACGAATTCCAACACCATTCTTTGCCATTCCCATATCTTTCATCTCGAACTTTGAGCTTAATGCTTGTTTCAATTCCATTAATACAGTGGCATCTTTCCAGAAAATTAGAAAGTCGTCCACATAAATTGCAACTAACAGATCCAATTTTTTGGTATAATAAACGCACGGATCCATTTTCGACTTCTCTAGACCAAATTATTTCAATGCAGATTCCAATTTCAGGTTCCACTGTCTCCCCGATTGTTTGAGCCCATAGATAGCACGGTTTAATTTGTATACACGATTACTTCCATCGCTAAAACCCTCTGGTTGCTCAAGATAAATTTCCTCCGATAAATCACCTTGTAAAAACGCTGTGACAGCGTCCATTTGATCGACTTGTAAACCATTTTGGACGGCCAATGCAACTAAAAATCTAATAGAAGCATACCTGACTACTGGTGAGAAAGTTTCGCTGTAATCCACTCCATACTTCTGCGAACAGCCTTTTGCTACCAATCTTGCTTTATAATCAATAACGCTTCCATCATTATCGCGCTTAGTTTTAAATACCCATTTAGACTTGATGGCTTTTCTCTCTGGTGGCAATTCAACTAATTTCCATGTTTCATTTTCAACCAACGAACACATTTCCTTCTCCATTGCCGATCTCCATTCGCTAGCATACTTGCTCGAATTTACTTCTTGAACTGTTAACGGATCTAAATCTAAATTTGCTTTCACCGAATAGGTAACAAAGTCTTCAAAATTCCTTGGCTTAGGTAAACGAGTTGTTCTTCTTAATTCGGTACTTGGCACAACTTCTTGGATGGGTTCATAAGTGGGATATTCTCGCGTGTGATCTAAAATAAAATCGTTGTCATCTTCGACTTCATTATCCACATTTTCTATTGAATCGACCATCTCGTTTTTATTGCTTGAAACTTCCTTCACTTGCTGTGAATCGTCGGTGTCTTGTTGTACCTCAATTGACCTTGCTTCAGTTAAGTTTTCGAAAAATACAACGTCTCGACTTACTGTTAATTTTTTGGTTTGTTGATGTATGCAACGATAACCCTTTTTATCGCTATCGTATCCAACAGAAATTAAATTATTTGACTTTACGTCCCATTTCTTTCTTCGTTCCTTGGGAATATGTACCATTACTTTTGATCCAAAGATTCGCAAGTTTGTTAAATCAACCTTTCTACCAGTCCATACTTCTTCTGGAGTCTTATTTATTAATGATGAACAACCAGAACGATTTATTAGATAAGCGGCCATGTTGACTGCTTCGGCCCAATATGACTTATCTAAACCAGCATCGAAAATCATACATTTTGCTCGTTCTACAACAACTGTACGATTCATGCGTTCGGCAATACCATTTTGTTGCGGTGTGTAGGCATTTGTTAATTGATGATGAATACCTTTCTCTTTGCAAAATTTCTTAAAACCTGAATTGCAGTATTCAGTTCCGTTATCGGTTCTCAACTTTTTGATCTTTTTATCAGTTTGATTTTCCACCAAATTTGTGAATTCGATAAATCTTTGTGTAACTTCAGTTTTCGATTTTAAAAAGTAAACAAAAACCTTTTTAGAAAAATCATCAATGAATGTTAAAAAATACCTCGCTCCACCAATAGATAAATTTTCCATCGGTCCACATAGATCTGAATGTACCAATTCCAGGATTTCCTCGGTGTGACTTTTACTGTCCTTAAACGGTAAACGCGTTTGCTTGCCTTCCATACAAACTTCACAAGGCCTCCATTTTTCGATATTTGCGAATTTGACACCTGTAACTAATTCTCGCAGTTTACATAAATCTTGGTAGTTCAAATGGCCCATTCGTCTATGCCACGTTGCCGCACTGTTTTCAATTTCGTTTGATAACAAACACTTCGAACCCATTGTACGCAATTTGTAAACCCCGTTATTTGGCTTACAGTTTACCACCAGTTCATTTTCTCTATTGTAAATTGAACATCCAGTTGTATCAAAAACCACGGTGTTGCCATTTTTAACGATTTTCGATAGTAAGTTCGCAGATAACTTGGGCACATGCAACACTTCTTTCACTTCAATGTCATTATTGTTCAAGTTTAAGTTTAACGAACCAACACTTGTGACAGTCATCTTCGTGTCGTTTGCTGCACTAATTTCACCACTTGTTGGTTTCACACGATGCAATAGATCCCCGTTCGGAGTCATGTGGGTAGAACAACCACTGTCGATATACCATTCATTCTGATCGCTAGGACTTGCTTTCGCAATGAAGTTGGTTAAAAATGCATTTCTTGATGTTTCACCGTTTTTCTTCATATTGCCCGAATTCTTGACACTTCGATCACTATTATTCTGTCTACAGTTAATCGAAATATGTCCCTTTTTTCCACAAACATAACACTTTACAATTGGTGCTGCTTTTCTTGGTTTTTGCTTCTTACCGAAAAACGCATTTTCTGTGCTTCGATCTGTATGTGTATCCAGCAATTTTGATTTGATGGTGTCTGCCGAAATTGTTACACTGCTACTTTCTATGCTCATAATCATTGGTTTAAATGCTTCTGTTAAACCTGCCAATAGAATTGCACCAAGCCATTCGTCGGATATTTCGAAACCAATTCCACCCAATTTGTTCGATGTATTGATTATTTGATCAACGTATGTTTGCATCGAATCACATTCATCTAAACGTATTGAAATTAATGTTCCCAACAGACCAATTTTCCGCGTTAATCCTTTGTCTTCGTACAAATTCTTAAATGTTGTCCAAATTTCGATTGCGGATTTTGCCTTTTGAATGTGAACGTATAGCGAAGATTCAACACTCAACGCCAAGCGCGATTTTGCTTGTTTTAATTTATCAGCATTCGTTTCGGTGTCATCACTTCTTATGCAATTGCCTAAATTATTTAACTCCAAATAATTTAGCATTGCAAATTGCCACGTGTGGTAATTTTCACTTCCTCTTAGCTTCTCTATATCAAAATCGTTTCGTGGCTATTTTACTTGTTTTTGTTTTTCTCGTACACAACGAATGAATTAATCTTGTAACTAATACTTGATTCTTCGACAAAACAAAAACGTGTTCAACGCAACACGTGCAACAAATGCGATCACTACTTCAATAAAATTAACAAATTACTTACTGCTGGTCCCATAACCTGTGAGCAGAGCATAACTCTAGCGATGATTTAGTAAAAACAATAATTCGTAGTTTAATACAACTTCATAACATCCAAGTAGTTTATTCAACGATAATGATACAACAACTAAATAATTAATATGTACATGTGAGGATACTCACTAAAGAACATCGTACCAACTTATAAAGGTTAAAGTGCTTAACTAGATAACACAGAGGTGTCCTCTATTATCAACAATTATAGACATCTGTTGGAGTAGTTTGGTAGCTACATGTTTTATCTATGCAACTTTTGATGATTAATTACTCAGAAAATAACGGTCTAATAATTAACCTCTTTATTGTGTAATAGCATCTTGTGAGTTGGGAGTGGAGAAGAAATTGACAGTTTTTGATTAGAGGAAAGAGCACTATTTTAACGGTTAGTACATGCAATTCCTTTAATAAATGTTTACCAGAAAGACTTGATCTATCGTAATATATAATTAAAATTGCTGTTATTACGTTATTTTGGGGTTATAAAAAGCACTTTAGAAATTATTGACGTGGCTGAGTTTAGGTACCAAATTTTTTTCCAAAACCCTAAGAGCAGCCCTCGTGGCTGACTATTGGTGAAATTGATATTTTGTCACATTCTCATGAAAAGTTGCATACAAACATATCTAAAGTAGAGGATTATTATGTACAGAACATTACATCATAAATTTTTAAATAATCCAATAGTCGGCCACTTTTTTCAACAAAGGCCGACTTTAAGAACAAGTTACCCTAAATGTCAGCATAGTGTAAAGAAATGTTATATTAAATTACAGGATGTAACAAAATGCCAAAAAAAGAACTTAAGAGACCTATTCTGCAATATAGAAGAGAGGCTGTCCAAAATGCAATTTCTGCGATCCAAAATGACAACATTGCCATAAGAGAAGCCAGTAAAAGATTTGGAGTACCTCGAGGCACACTGCAGGACAGAATCCATGCAAGGGTGTCAGAAGATTCGATGAAAATGGGACGTGATACCGTACTCACGATAGAAGAAGAACGAAAACTGGTGAATTGGTGTATAATGTTAACAAAATGTGGTTTTCCAAGAAAAAAAAGATGACCTAATGAATACCGTCAAAGCCATAATGGTAGAGGATATAAGAGAAACTCCATTTGTTGACAATAGACCTGGACGGAAATGGTATAATTTGTTTTTAAAACGTCATCCAGAATTAACACATAGAACGGTTGAAGGATTATCTAAAGGAAGAGCAGTTATTACGGAAGAAAGTATTCTTAAGTGGTTCCGGGAATTAGATGAAAATTTACATTCAATTGGGGCTGAGGACATTCTAGAAGATCCTACACGAATTTTAAATGGAGATGAAACTAGTTTTAGTATTTGCCCAAAATCTGGTAAAGTGATTGCACCAAAAGGCTGGAAAAATGTTTACGAAATACAAAATGGTAATGAAAAAGAAACGATTACAGTCTTACTAGTATTTAATGCAGATGGTGAAACTATACCACCAACGGTAGTGTTTCCATATGTCAGGCCTCCCAAAGATGTCATAAAGAGCATTCCACATGGTTGGTTCATGGAAAGATCAGAAACAGGATGGATGAAAAGTGAAACTTTTTACGAGTATATAGTGGAATGGAGTGAATATTTGGCTGATCAATAAGGAAATTAAAAAACCAGTTCTTTTGCTAATAGATGGGCACAAATCCCATCTAACTTTGGAATTGAGCACTTACTGTTCTCAAAATGGCATAATACTATATGCATTACCTCCAAACACTACGCATATGATGCAGCCAGCAGATGTTAGTGTCTTCAAGCCTTTGAAATCAGAATGGAAAAAAACTATAAGAGATTGGCAGAACAAACCAGATAATGTAAATTGCGTTCTCACAAGATCTGCATTCTGTCCATTGCTTGCAACTGCACTTGAAAACAAAGACATGAAACAAACTATCAGAAATGGATTTCGGAAATGTGGTCTATACCCATTTAACCCTCGTGCAGTAGATTTTTCAAAATGCGTACAAAATACTATTGAAAATCTTCTAAAAGACGAAAATTTTAAAACAGAAAACTTTGAAATAGCTAAACATGTTATTTTAAGTCTTGAAAAACAACTCATCGAAAATGGAATAAATGTAGAAACTGTAATCAATGAATTCAAAAGGCAAATCAGAAAGTTACAATACAGTTAAATACAGTAACACCCTCCGAAACTGAAATAGATATTGTACCCGGCGATTATTTTGTAACAGCTAATGGAACATTGGAAATTTAACAAAAGGATGCAGAGTTAAATCTGAATAACAATATTAATAAATCTCCTTGTATTTCCACGAAAATTCTAGAAAATGCAAAAGACCAAGAACTTTCGATCGATGCAATTGAAGATGAATCTTCTAGAATGTTTGAAATTAATAAGTCTTCTCGTATTTCCGCGACAATTCTAGAAAATCTGTCAACCATCGGCGAAAAACTTTTTATTGATGCAATTGAAGAAAAGTCTTCTAGAACGATTAAAATTAATATACCTGGTACTTCTCAGAACATACCAGACAAAGATACGAACGATTCACAACCTTCAACTTCAAAAAATTCTGAAGACTTAAATAAGGAAAATTTACCTAATGTGGTTAATATAAAGAAAAGAAGTTTAACGTTCGAAAACGATCTATTTTTTCCTACACGCATAGGTCCAAAAACCAAAAAACCCAGAACGAAGGAAGTTCTACACAGCGCAATTTATGCAAAATTTTATGAATGAAAAAGAGAGAAAAAAGAATGAAGAAACTATAGCGAAAGAGAAGCGTAAGGAAGAAAGAAACAATAAAAAAATAAAAAAAGCTAAGATACAGTAGCGGTCAATAAAATTGCATCGCGAGTTAAATTTCGCGAAATCTAAGTTTAAATTGTTATTACATTAAAATATAGATTAAATGTCTATTGGACATTATTGTCAATTAGGACTGGTATATTTAAAAAGCAGAATATGTTTTAGAAATAGAATTTTAAGTATAATTAAACAAATTATGATAATTTTTAATTAAATTAATTCAATTTATAATGCACTAAAGTGTAATCAATTAATATAAAATTTTAGTAAACACGTTTTTATTGTAAATCAAAAAAAAAAATTTCTTGCCGTTTTGCAAAATAAAATACATGTTTTAAGAGTATTTTAAAGTTCTTTTAATATTTTGTCGCCCCCCTTTTTGCCTTTAGCACCACAAAAACTTGGGTTGGATCGAATAAATGTTGTATTGTTACGTTGGAAATTTCTTCATACCAAGCTTTCTTTATTGCATTTCGTAGTTCTTCATTTGTTTTGGGTCTCAAATTTTTCATTTTATTTCTTCATTTTATTTTAGTTCTCGATTGCGTATAAAATCAAGTTCTGACGAAGAATCTATTTTGCTAAATGACAAAATATGCTGCAGTGTGTGCCAAGATGAATTAGTTAGCGACGTAGAAGAGAATAATTTTCAAAATATTGGTTGTGATAATTGTCCTATAGATGGTATCATCTAAAATGTAGCTTATTACCTATTTTTAGCTACTTATTTCCTATTATTATTTGTGGTTGCGCGTATAGGCTGAGTTTTGGGGTTTAACTGTGCTGACATTTGGTTTTAAGCGGCTGACCAAGGGTGAATTTTGCAATATTTCTTAATTATTTTTTTTTAAACCAAACCTTTTAAACCACTGTATTGTTTTTGTATTAATTTGATATATCTATATTTAAATCGCATAAAGAAACAAATTTCATATATGCCTTTATATTATATAAATTATATAATTTGATTAAGTACTCCTCTATCAACAGCCTTAACTGGCTGACTATTGGTACGTTTACCTACTATGCAGTCGAATCTTTGAAACCAAAAATTAAAAGACCGTTAAATTGTTTGACGAAACAAAGAGAAGGATAAAATCTACCACGTTTTGGATAAAGCTACTATTTTAATAGTTAAAAGTCAGGATAAAGATTACCAAGAATTTTTATTGAAAGAACTATTACATTGTTATTTATCAACTATTTTAGATAGTTTATTTTATCTATTCTATTTTAAATAATTGTTTTAATAAAAATAAATTTAATTAAATAAATTAATTAATAGATATATAATTAATTTAATAATTAATAAAATTTAAAAATAAATTTTAAATAATTCTAAAAAGTACCAAGATAAAATGTTACAATTCCAATATATCTTATTATTTAACTAATAATGAATTGTGGGTTGTTATTATCAAACCATTTGGTACACTACAATTAAGTGTTAAATACAACAAACATTTACTATTTGCACATATGGTATTAAACAAACTGCACCTCATTATGGAGCACGTTTTGAAGCAATAAAATATGCCTCTAAAACTGCCTGTGTACGTAACAAATAATTTTTACAAGATGAAGATGGTTTAAAATTCATAAAATTAGGAAACCTCAAAGAGATACGGCGTTTAATAAAATTAAACCGCCTAATAACTTTAAGATTCAATATATTCGTAAAATAATTTTTGCACTGCAGCAAAATTCATAAAACTAATACATATGCTATGCAGATGAATCTCTGAAAGAAAAAATTATAAGACCGTTAAATTTTTTGACGAAATTAAGATATGAGTTAAATCTACCACGTTTTTGATAAGCTACTATTTTAATAGTTAAAAGGAGTGGTCAAGGAAAAGATCACCAATAATTTTTAATGAAAGAACTCTATTACATTGTTATTTTCATATAATTCAACTATGCACTAGTAACATCTGAAAAATTTTAAATCTACCAAGATAAAATGTTGCACTACCAATATATCTCATTATTCAACTAATAATCGTGGGTTGTTTTTATCAAACTATTTTGGTACACTACAATTAAGTGTTAAAGAACTACAAACATCAGTAAAAAAAAACTCTTAACATTGTTAGTTTACATTTTATGTTTAACACTGTTAAGTTGGTTGAATCTACAATTGCAAATTGATAAAATTAAACAAGGTTTCGTTTAAATATACTAAATTTTATGAAATTGTTGTATGACAATTAAATCTGGTTAATTTAACGTTTCCTTTTTCTCTGAGTGTAGTTACCATCAAGTTTTTGAAAGCAATTTTTTACTTTTAGTGAGGCTATACTGTGTGGTAATGATCCCTTTTTTACGAGACGCTACTGTCGATATTTAAATCACCGTGGTTTAAATTCACTATGTGCGCATGAGCATTTGTGGTTCGGATGCACATTAAGTTTGACGTACGAAATATAATATAATTTATTTAATATTAACATAATAAATATAAGTTTATGATTCATATAATTATTGGTGATTTAGGTAATTAATTACATTTTCATTAACACTGGTTTCAAGTAAGATTTCTTTTCAGTTTTGTTTTTTGCTGTAGAAAATGTTCAAAGAGTGTTGACCTCATTTTTCCTAACCTCAAATGCACTCTTGATTGTCAGGAATATCATTCATGATGCAAATTTTTCCGCAAGCTTGTAATTTAATTAGATTGACATACAAATTGACCGAATTTTGGTATAATTACAAATATTGAAATGGATTGAAGTGATTTGTCCTCATGAAAGGCTTCAAACTTTTTATTACAAATTGCGACAGTAGGTATGTAATCCTTTTATTTTAATTTTAATATTCAAAGATCACTTAATCGTGATTGTAAATAAATATATATATTTTGTAGGTTGATACATACAAGGAATTGTTGATGGCTGTTCTAATAGGAATTGCAATACGAGCATACGAAATCTACACAAGTTCGAGCTGTACCCTGAACCATTTCTACAACATGTGTTTGAAGGTAAGTTGCATGCACAATTTTACTTTTAATTTAGTGGATCACAGTTTTATAATACATTTCACACAAGTGGACTAATATCTGACAAATTATAATTGGGATTAAGATAGTTATGTTAATTTTAACTTCAAGTTACCCACTTATTTTAGTTTATATTTAAAGCATGATATTAAAATGCTTACTGGAAGTGTATAAAAAATATTTTAAAGAAAATAGAATTTATTGTTACAATTGGATTTTCTTGTGACGAACACTGAAAGCTTCTGAAAAAATCAATAAATCCGCTCGAGGTATCTTTCGATGGAGGAAAATGAAATGTAGCACTACAAATAAAAAACTAAGAATGAATTCTAAATTTGTACCTAATAAATAAAAATGAGCTTTAGTTGAATCTAAGCCGGAATATTATTTATTAACTCTTTCGGTCACCTTGGTCATTTAAACGAACATGGACTTTTCATAACTACCAAAATGCATTTTACTCCATCTAAATATAGCAATAGTCTAAGGATACACATATACCGGTTGCTGAATGAGTTAGCCGAACATAGGAAATTAACATGTATAAACTTATTTATGCAAATTCCTGCTTCCTTAATTATTTTAGAGAAAAACTGAAAGACACAAAAATAATGCAGAAATCAAAACTACGAATGAAAATAGCATTACATTTCATCTAACTTTTACTTACAAGGTCAAAAAATGCTTTCGAAATTGTTAACATTTTCGTTTATCGCACTGGCCATTGGAAGTAGCCATTGCTACTTCCATCGCGATCAAGTTCTGGTAAATCTGCAAAAGCATAAAATTTCATCACAGAAGAAGATAATGGTACTCCTACTTTGTTACTTATCACAGATATTTATTTCATTATACTTTCTTTACTTTAAATTTATTTGCTTCTCCACTCTCGATAGCCATTAACAATCTGCTAACATTTTTCAATTTTATTGAAGAATCATGCAAACAATAGCTTTATTTTTGCTTTAAACTAGTTTATTAAGTATAATATTTACACATTTTATTTTGTACAGAATACTACTTAAAATAAATTTGACATGATGTATTACTCGCTCCTATCTATGATTTATCGAGTAGTTAATATAAGTTATTTGTGAGTGGAAGAAACCCAGCGAGCATGTTTGGTCGTCAAATGGTAAAACTTAATTGATGACAAAAACAAAGAATAAAAACAACAAAACCACGTTAGATTGAATTAATGAAGTAGTATGTGGTGTTACAATTTGTGTCTGCCTGAAGGTCGTATTTTTATTAATCAGTCGTGCAACGTGCCAGGTCTAGTGATTGTTGCGTACGGTTCTGGTAAAAAAGTTGTAAGTGTTGTTGTAAACGAAATTGGTCAGTGAAATAGTAGTGAGTAAAAGACACAATAGAGGACTCATACTCTTCACTATAACAACAGCATTTTATATTTTCCCTGTCTTATCATCTTTTTCTTCACGGCATGAAATATGGACTAGATGTGTGTGTATGACCTACCACAGTGAACTGACTATGAGCTGATGTGGATATTACCTTGGGCATAATCGCAGACATATTTTTCACAATCTTTTGAATATACAATAATTCCGTTGTTGCTCTTTCTTGTTTTAACCGTTGGCGTTAGGGGAACTCACTGGTAGTCTTCATTCAAAAAGTCAACCAAATCCTGCATTTGCTTATGTCCGCCATTCAGCATTTTATGAAAAATGGTTTTTCTTGATAACTACCGTTTTCAATTTTAACGAAAAGGCGTTAAGCAAAAATTATTGAAAAAGTAATTTCCTACAACTTTGATTCCCACATTTTTTTTCTGAAATTGATATTTTTTAAATTAAACCTGATAAAAGCGGCGAAGTACAACTTTTGCAGTATCTCATTTATTTTTAACTTTAGGGAACAAGTGAACATAAACAAACCTGTAGAGAATTAAATTTTCAACAATTTTGGTTCTTACTTTTTTTCCTACAGTCAATATTTAAGGTACTACGCCAATGGCAAAGAATAATAGGAGCGTCAAACTAAAATGTTCTCAAGTTATCTGTTATCACATGTAAAATACACTGTATATAAATCGATATTTTTTAAATTAAACCTGAAAAAAGCGGCAAAACTTTTGCATTTTCTCGTTTATTTTTAACTTTTATTTTATTTTATTTTAAAATATAATATAAATGAATGTAAGCAAACTTATAGAAAATTATAGTAGAATCGGAACTATATATTTTTCTTTTTTTCGACGATGGTCCTGCCAAATCAATATAATTGATTTTAGCTTCGAATACATCGAAATTTTCGGTTTCAGGAGTATCAGCATTGAATGTTGATTGTCAGTTAATGTTGTAAGTTGAAGTAAATTAGAGTGGTTTTTTGAAAGCCGTATTGTTCTGGGAGTATTTTGTCATGTAGTTCGTCGTAGGTTTGTAGTCTAGTTAGTATTAGTCGTTCTAGTATTTTAGAAAGTGCTGGTAAAAGGCTAATCGGTCTGTAACTTGTTGGTAGAATTTTTGGTTTGTCAAGTTTGGGAATGGGAATTACGATGGCAGTTTTCCAGTCAGTCAGAAAGTACTGTAGTTTCAAGCAAGCGTTATAGATGTAGTAAAGTTGCAGGACCAACTTTTTAGGAAAAATTTTGATGAGTGAGGCTGTAATGCTGTCGTTACCGGTGGAATTATTTTTTAGTTACTTGATGATGTATTTAACTTCCTGGGGGGTGGTTAAGTCGTCTTGTGGGGTGGCCTAGTTGTTTCTAAAAATGTCCGTGGCTAATAATACTTTAAAGTTTGTCATTTGATCATTTTGATTGTTGGTCGATAGGTGGTTTTGTAAATATGTGTCGGCAATCGCATTTGCCTTATCTAAATTAATTTATTAAATTATCTAAAATAAAAAAAAAATTAATACAAAAAATCTTCCTTGGCCAGCTCAGGTACTCTTGGCTGGGTATTCACCTAGATGGTGAATGGGCGCCAAGTAATTAAATATAGGATTTCAAGAGTACTTACGGTAATTACTAACATATAAATATAGATACGAATTTGAAACGGCTCTATCACCTAAATAAAAAGAAGAAACGGTATTGAATAAAACCCCAATTTAGTTAATTAGGACACGCTAATAATTTATTAAGAGACAAAATTAAAGTAGACAAATAACACAATCGAACCACGTTCGATACAGATAAAAGTTTAAATAAACAACTGCATTTAAAAAAAATTATTTGCAAACCTTCACGATTATGTCACACAACTGTATTAGCAATACGCAAAATTTAATAAATTAAATTTTCAAAAATTTCAAATCTACGGTAATAATAAAACCAAGGTGTAGATTTCGCTCGCAACACGGACTATTGCAATCGTTTGGTGCCACGGAATACTGCACTATAATATTGCTGTGCGCCGTAAGATTAATAATAATAACGCGTTTTGCGTATCTCTTTACAAAGAAAAAAAATACGTAAAGATATACTTTAAATAATTTGTTACAAAATAAGATTAGGTAATTCAAAATATTGAAATTAGCGTGCCCGTTCACAATGGTAAAATAAAATTAACAAGATTTAAAATATAATATTTGCTTACATAGCAATAGATAAAATTAACTAGGTAGAACAATATTCTTTGAAATTTCTCGGAAAATTAAAAAATGTATAGTCTAAAATGAAATAACACCCGCAATAAATTCCACTAATTCGGAATCCCAGATGATCGGTAACGTAGGCAATCCAAATTTTCACATAAAAAAGAAGTAATAGTAATTCGAAATTCATAGGACCGTCAACGTTGAACCACAGATAAAGTTTGGATTCGCAGGCTTGATGTAAAATTGAGGTATGGTGGAATCCACAAAGATAAATTGAAATAAGATAGTCAAAAACATCTGACCTTAAAGCCGTAATTATAGGTGAACCAACCAAATTTTCTGGAATATTCTCAAACTAATCCAAAGATAACCATTCCAAGAAATCCTCCACAGTTGCCTGCAAAGGTGAAGTATTTTTTCTCTTTTTATTTGCAAGTGTAGGTACAACTGAAGTGGAAATCTTGGTTATTCGGGCCAAAAATGTAGTATCAACGTGCGGAAATGCATTTTCCTTCTCGTGGGAGGTAATGTTGTAAAAATAACGGGTTTCTATTGGCCACGTAGATGTTGAACAGCGATTCGATGATGCTCTAAAATCTTATAAAGGGCGTGGCTAATGTCTTGTTGGCGAATTTATGAGCGCACAACACAACTTCACTACACGAAAACTTGAGAGGGACTCTGATGCAAGTGATAGAAGTCACGATGTACTCTTATAATCATGTCCTAAATTATGAGCCAACCAATTACTTTCATTTTCCGTTAAATGGAAAACCTGACACACTGGCAACGTATTTTCTTATTGATGTACCAGTAATTAAGTCTTGCCTGTTTAGGGAGGCTTCATTACATAACTTGCGTAAACAATGATGTCCTCGTATGTTATAATATGTTCAATAGAACTACCTCCACGGGCAAACTCATACTGGTTATTTATAGAAACTCCGACCCTGTTTCTAAATTTTATTAATCTGCCCTAACATTTTTTGACTTCTTCGGTAAACAACACTCTCACAGTTTTACCTAGCTTGCCTCGTATTTGAACGATGGTTATTATTATTATAAAAAAACCAAAAGGTATAGTGGCTTCAATCGAATGATTCATCTTTTTAAGATAAATACTTTTTCCTTTATATATCCAGCCAAAGCATTTTTGGGCACCAAACTGCAGTAATTGCCACCTTCCATGAGATGCAAAATGCAGATGGTTTGACAAAAGTAAGGACCGTGTTAACTTAGAGCAAGACTCGAGTTTCGACATTACCTATTACGGGATTTGTCTCATCAGTTGCACATTGCCAACAACGATACCGAGCATTATCACGATACCAACTTACAATAGCATTGCTCATAACTAGAAAAAGCGCATACCACGTCTGGCGCCCTCCAGTGGAGAGAGTATGAAGGATATTGTAAGCGTCCTGAAACAGGTAACTTAAATGAATTACGAATAAAATCGTAATTCTCTTGCAGAAGTTCTCCAAGATTATATGCAAATGCTGTGCTGCGGGGTTATGCAATCACTTTTCGAAAAGTGGCTTTCGACCAAAAAGCAAACTCCTATCATTGTCATCACAAATATCAACAAAATTTCAAAGAAATACTTGACGTGACAGATATAGCAAATTGGAAACAACCCAGTATAGATTTGTCTTACTGTATGCCGGAGGGTGAGTTTTACGTCGAGTATTATCATCAGAGAGTTTCCGTCATTTCTTACATCTCTCATATTGTGTAGGTGTACCTGGTCATTAATATAAACAAACGAAGCTCAACCATTCCTTCGAATTTATTTTAAAGATATGTCAATTCAGTATGGAAATGATTCGCAACTCATGAATTTCCACAATCTTATTTATTTGGCAGATGATGTACATACATCACTTGCAAGCTCCCTTAACGGAATATTCATCATTTCCATTTGAAACTTGCTTGGGTTACATTAAATGACTAATCACAATAATAGCAATAATAATAATTACAAATTGACATTGAAATTTGAATAAATTAAGAAGTAATCAGAAGGCTCGACGCAGCAAAGATTAACTTCACCAAATCTGCTGCAGGACCGAGTCAGGGGAATATAGGAAAAAGACCGAAATCCAAATCCCACCAAAAACCTAACCTTGAACAAAACCCTACTCCATCAAACTAAACCACACAATAATGAATCCGAACTCCAGAATAAACCCTAACTTCTTACGGATCGCTTTCTGGAACGCTAACGGGATCCGGAGTCAAAAAATCCAATTTATGGATTTTGTAAGACGCCACGAACTCGATATTGTTCTAGTAAACTAGACGCACCTCAAACCCACTCACAACGCCCAAATCCCATGCTACTTCCTCTACAGGAATGACAGGTTGAATGGTCATTGGGGAGGCACCACAATCTACGTCAAATCTTCGATAGAGCATCACGAGAAGCCTATGCCTAATTTTGAGACTCTGGATGCAACATCCATTGTAGTCCGTACGGGAAACAATGGATGGATGCATCTTATCTCAGTTTACAAATCCCCGTCAGAAAAATTAATTCCTTCAGGCATCACGGCTCTCCTAGTTATAACGAAATGGTTATAACTATTAGGAAATTAAGCAAAAAAATGCCCCACGACCCTGTGGCATAACAAACAGAATGATATCGGAACTTCCCAAGAAAGCGATTGTGACCGTACTAGCGGTCACAAACGCGATATTGAGACGGGCATTTTCGATCTGGATAGAAGGTAGCCGATGTCGTTATGTTTCAAAAACCGAATCAGAATCCCAGAAACCCGAAATCTTATAGACCAATTAGTCTACTTCCATGCAAATTGGTCGAACAGCTAATTGCAAACAGGTTCGACCAGGGCGCGGCCGAAAGCCAACGAGCAATTTGGCTTTAGACCGGGGAACTCAACGGTACATGAAATTTTCAGACCGGTCGAATACATTATTCATGTTAACAAAAACAGTCAACGGGGACTGTATTTCTAGATGTAGCCAAAGCGGTTGACAAGCTGTGACACCAGGGCCTGCTTTTCAAATTGATGGAAGCAAAAATCTCTTGGCATCGTTCTTGGAGAACAGGAAATTCTGCGTAAAACTTAGGGCATCCGCTCCACTCTTAAGTGCATCACAGCGGGTGTCCCCCAAGGCAGTATCCTGTCCCCAAGCTCTTTGTCACGTATATACACGACATGCCCTCCATGACCATGCGGCGGATATTCATTTGAATAAAGTCCGGGTGGTTCAAAGCATAGCTATACGGCGAGCCATGATGAAGGTTCGCAACAAACGCAAGGCTCCTGGAGGACTCCGGCTTGAAGTCTATCCGCGAATTTATCCGTCGCACTGCGGAAAATTTTTACGACGATACGGCAAACTCGGAAAACCCGCTAATCAACGGGCTTGGAAACTATCAACCCGGGGATTACAGATGGTTCAAGAGTCCCAAATCGATCCTCGAGCCAACAACGTAAAATCTTTTTAGACCATAATTGCACTAATAAAACCAACTTCATTTTCTCAGAATTATATTTAAATTCAACTATTAAATTAATCTCCAACCTTCATGTATTAGGTTTCTCTTTATGGTTATATTTACTGGCATTCGACCAGCGGTTATGTTACGTTTGCTATAAATTTTATTTTTCAGTTATCTTATTGTTTTCTGTAGTTTATTGTTGTATAAAAGGCCAAGCTCAACCAATGATGGGAGAAACAAATCCTCTCATCTAAACGAGTAGAGGTTGGTCCCCTATTGCAGTACTAATGGGGGAATTGCAATCCGAAGAGGGTTTTTTTTCGAAGCGAAGACAAGTGTTTCAATTTATTGCCTCCTTCTTTTGGATTGCTTTCTTTTCGATGGTTTCATCATCCGAAAAGTTTCGCGTTGTTTTCTGTCCTATATATAGGACATCATACATATATGCATCATATTGATGAACGTCGATCATCAAATTAAATTCATCATGGTTATAAAAAAAACATCAATATGATGTAAAAATCATCAAATAAATTTGATGTTATAAGAACTGTACATCAATGTAATGAATTCGCATTCATACATTTTTGCCCATACAATTGATGAAAGTTTCATCGAAATGAAGTACAAAATCATTAAATAAGTGAATATCTAATGAATTCTGCATCATCATTTTGATGAACGCTGATCATCAAATTACTCTTATCACACTGAAAGAAAAATGTGTCTATAACTTACACAATTACATAATATTCCTGCAACATTTGTATCTAGATTGGCGCTAAACCCATTATTGTGTTGGAAGGGTGTCAACGTTTGGGTTAGGGATTTTAAGCAGATAAACAACCCAATTGGGTAATTTGCAGGTACCAGATTTGAGTAGAAAAATGTTCCACCTAGTAAGTTTAAAATCTGCACAATAAAATGCACATTATCTGAAATAAAAATTCAGATAATTATATATCAAAATATGTGTATTTCTATCAAATAATTCTGCATATTTCAAATAGAAAAATTTGAGTATTTCTTGAAAAAAATGTTGCATATTTCTGAATAAAATAATGCAAGTTTCAAGAATATTGTATATAAAAAACTATTATGTAATTCTGCAGATTTCCACAACAAATTTGTGTGAGTTGTAGACTTATTTTATATTTAAATTAAAATTCAGTAATGTTTAAAATGCATATTATTTATTAAGAATTTAAATAAAATTAGTTATACAAAATTCACAAAAAATATGCAAACTATATAAATTCACAATATACAATACAAATTATAATATAAACACTTTTGAACAATTATCAATCATACATAATATCTTAAACAAGTATACAATACATTATTAACAGTTGTTACAAGACAAGGGGCGTATATTAATAAATCAGGTGCATTAATTGTAAAAATGTTGGATGTTTGCTGAATTTCATTTGATTGAAAATGTGGTTCAAAACCAATTTATTGCTTTAAATATTTCATATTCAAAAAAAAATTGATAGACAAAAAATGACGTTGAATAACAATTGTTAAAATTTTTCCTTATTCAGGAAACAGTAGTTCATCTTCCGTATGATTTAAAACAAGGAAACGGTCATTTTTGATTTACGGTGTTTTGCCTCCGATCTCATGATCCAGATATAAACTTAGTAGCCCAAACATCGTCATTAAATTCTGGAAAATAATTTCTTCAATTTAATTTTCTAAAAATAAAATATTATAAAGGGATTTTAAAGTTAAAATAAAGTTACAAAATAAATATTTTAAAATAAAAATTAGAATTAGAAAAGTAACTTTCCTGTTCGTTTTCTTAAAAATTATAACGGATTTTGATTTTGCACACCAGATAAAATTATTGTAAAATTACTTGATAAATTAAAGAATATTATCTATATTATGATTTATGACCGTTACCAGTTTGTTCTTAAGAAAACAAATTTGGAAGTTGTACTTTTTCACCACTCAGTACTTACCAAATTATAAATCAATGCAAAGGATAAAAATGATAAAAATTAAATTAAAATGAATAAATTAAATTAAATTAAATTAAAAATAAAACTACATAATATTAAAAAATTACTCCTTACCTTTTGAAATACTTCGATTTTCTATTACAAAACTATCAATCTCGAAACTATGTAGATAAAATAACAAATCTATGGTGGGCGATAGAAACAGTCAAAAACGGCAACTTTGCTTTTAGATAATATCTAAAATTAATATTTTGAAAATTTTATAATTTTAATGTCAAAAGTTATGCAGTTTTTTCGCTCTTCTGTAAAGTTGCCGTTTTTGACTTGTATTGTTTCTATCGCCCACCTTAGAAATATTCTCGTGCTCGGTGTAGGTTTGACGTTATAATATGAAAGAATAATTTTTTTCGTCCAACGAAAACTAAAAATGTAAAAATTCCCACTTCTTTTGTTGGATTTTAGTGCCATTAGGTAAGATTTTGTAAAGAAATTTCAGGTTGTTTAATTTTTTCTAGGTAGGTCCTTTGGGCTTACGGTAAATTTAAGCCGATTTATTTCTTTCATTTAAAACCCTAGATTTAAATTTAAATTTAAATGCTAAAATTATTATGTGAAGAATAACATCTTTTATAATTTGTCTTTACTTAATTTTACTGATAGAATGGATACTTAGATCATATATATTAACATAGATACCAAGTACTCCTAAATGTTGAGACGCAAAACGGCAACGACGTATTATTTTAACTGCGTCTCTGTCATACAATACACAACTGGTTTTTGCATCTCTTTTCTTGTGAAACAATTATTATACTTATTATTATGATCTAAGAATGGATATATGGTAATAAAATACCGTAAAACGGGGTGAGTCAACTTAACTCAACGTTATTAGACATAACTAATTTTATTAGTATTAACTTAAAAATGCTATTCATATGTTTACTATTCCAACAATAATTTCAAGCAAAAAAAATCACTACATTTTGAATATAGTAATTAAATAACTTTTCCGCACTTTCTGTTTCTTAACACCCCAGTGTTTCTTATCACCCCGTTTTACGGTAAATGAAAAAGTCATCAATGTGATGTGTAAAAATGTCGAATGACTTGGATATCTGAAGATTGCAGTTCATCATTTTGATGAACACTGATCATCAAATTACATTTATCATGGCAATAAAATAAATGAAAAAATCATCAATGTGATGTATGAAAATTGTAAATAACTTAGATATCTGAAGATTGCAGTTCATCATTTTGATAAACACTGATCATCAAATTACATTTATCATGGCAATAAAATAAATGAAAAAATCTTCAATCTGATATATAAAAATGTCGAATAACTTGGATATTCAATCAGATTTAATCAAAATAAAAGATTAAAAAGATTATGGTAAAATACTTAAATCTGATTGGCCCTTGCCAATTTCTACCTTCACTTCACTTCACTTCTGATATGTCCTTTGTAGAGTATGTTGGCAGCGGAGCTGCCTTATCTCCTTCATCTGGTGTTGATTCTTGGCGTAGAGTAATTTTAGGGGGATTTACTAACCCGTTGGACGTGGAGCCTGTCGCACTTGATTTTTTGGGGGGGGTTAGGATGTGGGAGTTGGATGGGTTTGGAACACTTGGAATATTAATTTTTAACCTTCATTGACGATTAGTGTTTTAGTATCTTCATCGGTCTTTGATGATGTGAAAAGTCTTCTATGATGGATTATTTCTTAGTGAGCGGAGGAGGTCACTTTGAAATTTTTAACCACTTCATCGATGGTTTTTTGATCAATACCGTTTCTTGTTAAGCTGGCTAAAATGAAGGCTAGTGCCCTTGGGGTGATTTCTGCGAGTTGTTCCTCTGCTTGGGGCTGATTGGGTGGCGGGTCGTCGTGGTTTTGGTCGGTTTCAACTTCTTGCGTAATGTTGACGTAGGATTTTTCTTGTGTCCTTTGATCTCTGGGTTGGGGTTGGTCATCGTGGTAGTTATTCCTTGGTGGTGGGTGACCATGTGGTAACTGGCAGGTTGGGGGCCATTGCAATTTGCGTATCTCGCCGGTTGATCTCGGTGTTTGCTGCATGAGGAGGTGATGTGCGCTCCTGCGCATTTCACGCACCTGGGTGTGGCTCGGCAGCATCTCTAGGCGTGTCCAAAGGATTGACACTTGTGGCATTGCCCTATTTTCGACTTTCGATGTGGAGCTTCAATTTCTACATCTATGAGGGCAATTCTTGTGATGTCAAATATCTTCTTTTCGGCTTCATTTTTTCTGAGAGTGACCATTACCAGTGGGAGTGGAGTTCGCTCGCGGCCACGGTACATTCTGGCAACCATTTCCCAGTCGAAGCCTTTTGTCCATTTCTGCGCTGAGAGTTGGCCATTTCTCTACGTTTTTGAGCGTGATAGGTGGAATTTTGGATTGTTTGAATTGTTTTTCGTATTCCCTTTGGTTTTTAACGTAGTCGGCTCTCCTTTTCCTCTTTTGTGCGGCCTGGTTGTCGCGAAAGGCGATGAGGTCCTTGAGGGTATCGGATGTTGATGGTCGATTTGACATCGTGATTTTTTAAAATTAATTTTAAAATTCGAAATTGGATGATAATCGAAAATTGTAGATTTATTTAAAACAGATTAATTAATTAATACTGAGTTAAATTGTCAGAGTTCTAAAAAGAACTATTTTTTTGAAGTCTGTACTCGTTTGAATAATCGGAGCTTGAAAGAACACGTCTGTGCTCGATGAGCGTACCGCGACAACAACTGTGTGACTGTACTATGAATTTCTGGACGTATGTAAATTGCGCCAGCGGTCAGTATTTTGTCACTTCTTTTTGATCGGTAGCTTAAAGACAAGTAGTAAATTGCGCCAGCGGTTGGTGAGAGTAGCTTAAGTTTTAATACCCAAAGAGTGGTATTTTTACTAGTAATTATAATATTATGTAATCGCCACAGTGCCAGTGGCGCAGTTTTATGAAGGTATCAAAATAGGTTTACCGTATAGAACTTATGGTGTGTGGGGGGGGGGGAGGATCACTATAGTCATAAATCACAATGAAAGTGTTTTTGGTATAATTTCTAAAAAAATATATAAAAAAGTTACTATAGGTAACCTACGAACCTACATACGTACAGTTCTACTTTTTTGCGCAGATCCCATATTTTTGGTATCATTTCAAAAACCCATGTAAAAAGTAACTAAACCTAACCTCTTGAAAGTCATAATAGCAATGCTTAATATGTCTACTTGGTATGGGGTAATGGGGTTGTCCTTTAATCACGAGCGGTTCTAACAGAGGGGGGAGGGGATTAGAATAACATCACAATGGGGGGACGTGTGGCAATCACGTGTATAAAAGCAACATAACAACAATATTTAGCACTCAGCTGGCTTTCGGCACTGGACCTTATGACGCCACTCGTTGCCTTGCTGCCCAAGGCATTCTGTCTCGCCATCTCTGCTTGAAAAAATTTTTCAAAAAAAAATACACGTGATGTACATCACGACGTATCACCAAAGGGGGGGGGGTAAAAAATTAGCATAAAAACCTCGCGTGATTAAAGAATTAATTTCTAAAAAAATATAGAAAAAAGTTACTATAACCTACGAGTACGAACCTACAAACCATGTAGAAAACTAACTAAACCTAACCTCTTGAAAGTCATAAAAGCAATGATTAACATGTCTAATTTCGAAAGGATGGGGGCAAATTACTATAATCACTTTATTATTTTTCTTTTTATTATTAATGAAAGATAAGAGAATACTTACGCCCGTACCTATAGTCGATGCTTGGCTCCAGCAAAACTTGATCATGACTTAAGTACGAAATTCTTTATTTTGATTGGTCGATTTCATACTGAAGTCTGACTCAAGTTCGAGATTGGGCGAAGTATCGACTATAGGTATGAGCATTAATAAATATCTGCAAAATGATGACATACATTTTAGAAAATCAAATCTGCTCATTTCCTTTGATTGTTTTTTCTTTTATATAGTTTTAGTACGGATTTGCTTCTCTTGATTTATACTATCGATTTTAACATCGACAGATATTTGCATATCCAACACAGCATTCAAAAATGTGTAATGTGATCAGTTGTATGGAAATTTTTAGCAAAATAGTTGTGGAAAGACTCGCATGCGTTAGTTCTTCAGAAAATGTTTGATGTATTCGATGCCCAAATTTTTGAAGGGAAACAGATTTTTCTTGTAGGTATGCCTTATCTAAATATGAAATATATTCAAAATGTCGTGCATCTGAGGGCATATAATAAACATTAAATCTTCAACAAAACTTTCGCTAAAATTCAGAAATAAAAGATGTCCAAATTTACTTAAAAATCAGTGAAACTTCTACAGTGTGAAGGTACGGGCTAAATGCACCTCTGTTAAATTAAAAATAAAAGTTTTTAGAGCCGTACTAATCCTATTCACAAACAAGTAAAGAATTAAAATATAACAACCTTTTTTTAAATTTTAAGGTTGTTGGTAATTTTTGGCGCAATTTACGAGGTCCATTTCCCCAGCACCGCCCATTTTGAATTTCCGATCCAAATTAATTTTAATCGATTGTGTATCGTTAGTGTACGTTTGTGTATTAATTATTTTTGTTTGTGTTAGAACCGTTCGCGAAATATCGTACATTTTTAGTTGGGGCGCTGGGGAAATGCGAGCGCCGCCCATTGCGAATTTTCGCTCAATTTTTGTATCAATCGTTTGGGTATCGTTAGTGTACGTTTGTGTATTAATTATTTTCGTTTGTGTTAACACCGTTCGCGATATATCGTGCATTTTAAGTGGGCGGCGCTGGGGAAATGCGACACAGCCCATCGCGAATTTTTGGTCAATTTTAGTATCAATCGTTTGTGTATCGTTTGTGTACATATATTAAATTTTTTGTTTGTGTTAACATCATTCGCGAAATTTTCCAGATCAAAGATTTCAGGTTCATTTCTTCAGCGCAGAGCTTCAAGATGATTTTGTTGGTAATTAGTATTAGCAACCTGACACACAAACCAAAATTATTTTTATAGCCGATTTTAGTTGCGTGTTGCATTACTACCTATATCTACATACATCGCAAGTCGCTGTTTAACTGGTTTCTTACTCTCGGACGCAAGCATAATCTGTCCTGTCCGAAAGCATTTTATTAAGAAATCAGTGTGCAGTGTTGGTCTGGATAGAGCATTACGTACTCGAACGTTTTCCACTTTTGCTTCCCGTTGCTCGTTTGTCGAAATTCCTTTGTTTGTATTTGATTCAATTTAAATATCTACTTAGATAGTAAGCAACTCAAGTTCAAGTATTTAACTTGGTATATTTTGCGAAATCCCTCAAGGGCAATAAAAATATTTCAAGTTCGTCACATTTCGAAAATCCGAATTTATATAGTAAAAATGTATTACCAACTTACAATTTAATCCATACATAATTTTTCTATTTCTCCTCTCACAATTTTAAAGATATTCCTACACAAAAACCTATGCCAAGTCCTACTGAGTAAGTGTGCCAAGTTTGGTTGAAATCAGTCAAAGAGTCCATGAGTTATTAAAAGACGAACAAACAAACTTTCATTTTTATATAATAGATTTGTAAAAATTTCGGCTCTTCCTGCGTTGTTGGAAATAGGGAACCAACTGCTTTAAACGTGGGCATAAAATTCCCATGCCGTATCTCGGTAGCACCGAACGATGTCATTTGAAAAGCTGAGTTCTACTTTCGTATATTTTTAAAAAAATCATGCGAATTATAGCTCTCGGGTGGTTCAAGAATATCATCTAGTAAAACTTTTCCACTACAACAACATAGGCCAGGTGCTTCTTTTTTCCATTTCAATGCATGACAGTAGTTGCAGCTGAAAGTCATGGCTCCAATAGAAACGTGAGAATCAGCTGCATAATCAATGGAGACATCATAATTAAATGAAGACATTTCCCTGCTTGTCCACGGAACCAAAGGAACGATTTCATTTTTGACTTCTATATCATGCAAAAGATCATCACCATCAACTCTTATTGGGACTTGAATTTGCTGTGAAATGGGATCTTGTGCTCGCTCAGAAGCATTAAGAACATTTCCGTTATCTGTACTGGGGTTTTCTCTATGAAGACGCTGTCTTTTAGCAACCGTAGAATAACGATCAAGATTTGATTTTCTCTTCACAATTTTAAAATTTTGACTATGCATAGAATATATGTATATTGTTTCTTATATAGTAAATTTTGTAAGTTGGTATAATAAAAGATAGTAACATTATAGGATTAATGGATTAATATGGGATTAAAATCCAGTTTAGAAAAAATGTGATTACTCGATGGTGTCTTAACTTACAAACGCGGAATTAGGCTTAAAACCTGCTCCGCGATGTACTCTATAATTTAAAAAAAAATCAAGTCGATCCGTTCAATACTTTCGAAGATAACCCGTGACAAAAAAATACATTTCACATTTATATATATAGATATGTTTTATAAAATAATATATTGTGTTTTATGTATTTTAAATAAAAATTTTCTTAAATAATTTGTATTTTTTTTGACATTAAAGAACCATTTGTTCATTATTTGTATTTAGATTGTAGTAAAACATCAGAAACGCCATCATCAATAGGATGAAAGGGTACATATTAATTCCCACATTCATCCTAATTCGAAACGCATTCATCAATAAGATGAACGAGTACATCATTTTAATGTTTCATTTCATCATATTAATACTCACATTCATCCTATTTATAGAAACGCTATCATCAATAGGATGAACGAGTTCATCAATTGAATGATTGTCTTCATCATATTAATGTCCACAGTCATCATAATTAGGAACGCATTCATCAATAAGATGAACATCATTTTAATAATTCCTTTCAGCATATTCATACTCACATTCATCCTAATTAGGAACGCAATCATCAATAGGATGAACGAGTTTATCAATTGAATGATTGTCTTCATCATATTAATGTCCAAAATCATCCTAATTAGGAACGCATTCATCAATAAGATGAATGAGTATTATCATTCTATAGAATGATAACCATTTATAATGGTTCCTTTCATCATATTAATTACATTCATCCTAATTCGGAACGCATTCATCAATAGGATGAACGAGTACATAATTTGAGTGATTTTCCTTCATCACATTTATGTACACTTTCATCTTAATAATGAAACGTGATTAATATTATTGAAAAGACATTCATAATATTGATGAAACAGACAATTTGATGAACGTTCGTTCATCATTAGTATGAACTTGATCATGGGTGTAAAATTTATGATTTTTTCATCAATATGAAGAACGTTTTCATTACTATGATGTTATTTTTTTTTCAGTGTAGGTAGTAGAGAAGAATGCGTCCCGTCCCGCAGTGACACCTCCGCCGGTGAGTCCCGTCCCATCCCGCGGGTCCCGCACGCAACGCTTTTGGGTTCGTGATTGGTTCTTTTCTTTCAACCAATAGCCAACGAAATTGCAGAACATTTTACGAACGAAGATGAACCTAAAATTAATAGTACGGATTTGGAATCATATTGTAATATAGCACTATTAAAAATTTATAAAGCAATGCCAGTAATTCAGTTTTGGAAGATACTCGCCAGGAAATTGCCATGTATTCCCGCGCGGGATTGAATTAGCATTCCGTCCCGCGCGGGACTAAATATTCGGTCCCGCGCCCGCTGGACGGGATTTATCTAGTAGGTAGCACCTCTTCGCTAGAATCCGGAGAGGCCCGTTCTGGGTGGGTGGGTGTGGGGCCGCCTACGGGTTTTTCTTCTTTCTGGCTGGTCGTGAACTCATCGGATGAAGGGCACGAGGTGAAAGAGTTCTCGGAGAAGATTTCTGAAGTGCGAGCGTCCAATTGCAGCTCTAGGAGTTTGGCCTCAAGTGCCGCTCTCAGGCTACACTCCCTCGCTAACAGCTTTTTGAGTTCAGCTACCCTTTCAAAAAGTTGTTTTACCAACGTATTGCCTTCAATGGTTTGACATGGGTTGTCTGCCATCTTAGCTGTGTGGTTTGTTAGGGGTTTACAACAGTGTAATTTTTGGGCTGAAAAATTTGATGCTGACTCCCGAAATTATAATTCGGGATTTCAGTGACCAGTCTCTCTGGTTAAAATATTAAATAATAAACAAATTAAAATAGTTCAACGAGATGGTTAGTCGAATTCCTGATTTTCAAAATATTTCCAATGGTTGGGAAAGTCTGTATCTCAAAAATTAGCAGGAAATTATTTCGAGTTCCTTACGGAGCTCTTGATAAATTTCGGAGAGCCTCTGAATTTATTTCAGGGTTTCCGATTTCAGAATATTTTCGAAATGTGGTTTCGAAAATTATTTGAAAAAGAATGATAATAAAATTCTCGCAGATTGTGCATAAATAGTTTTCAAAACTACAATTAATTAACACAATTAAGGTTAATGTACTGCTTCTTTGACTTCCCAGCCATCACACCATGACATGTGTCTTTGAGTTCGGGGATGTTTTAGCGAGTTAAGCGCCAGCCAGAACGGTCCGGAGAGCTGCGTAGGATCTGTTTTGGCAGGCGCAACTAAGGCAAATCTCAGATCCACCATAAAATAATTTAATTAAATTTAATTACTTTGGGTTTTCCCACTAATATATGCATGGTATTTTATATGTAAAATTTTCCATTTTTAAATGCTGTTTTTTCGAAAACTAGTAAAACTAATTTAATAATACTTAAAAAAATTGTTCTCTTTCCTTATATACTTATACAAGAAAAAGTGAAATTCGTGGTTCAGATTAACTGACAGATCCCAGATAATGAATCAATTAAATTCTTCAAGAGGTTAAAATCAGATTTATTAATTAATGAATTCACATTAAAATCGCCCATTAGAAAAACGTCTGCGCAGTTCGACGACCATCGTATCAAAATATCTGAATGTTCATTTATCATATTCATACAATGTTTACTCGATAGACAATTCCAGGCAAACATTTTTTCAACTCTTTCTTGTGATCTAAAATTATGCACTAATTCAAACCCCGGAAACTCACCGATTTCAAAGTCAAACCAGATTTCATCCATGTTTCTATAACTCTAAGAAATATATAAATCTTAACTTGTGAGAAATTAAATAATAAAATTATAAATAACAAGTTAAATTAAATAATATAATCAAATTATATTTTTAAGCTTTCGACGACGTTTATCGTCTTCGTCAGAAATTTATTTAATATAAAATAAATATAATATAAATAAATTTCTGACGAAGACGATAAACGTCGTCGAAAGCTTAAAAATATAATTTGATTATATTATTTAATTTAACTTGTTATTTATAATTTTATTATTTATAACTCTAATAATCTAAAATAGGGAATTATTAGCGTGCCTTCATTAATATGAGCTACGTGTGTTGAAAAGTCCTAAATTAACGTTGCTAGCATACTTTCGAGAAAAGACCGTAACCGTTCCATTCAAGCGTCCAACATTGTTTCTCGTTCAGTCGAATTGATTCATAAATGTTATGTTATTTTCATTATTAATATTTTCTTTTTATGTAATTAGTTGCTATTGATATCTTAGTCTTATTACTATCAATTACTATTAATTTAACAATTAATATATTTTTTTATTTCCCGATTGCATGTTCTGGTTTTATGTTTATCAGTACAAATCTGTCAATTCATTCATTGGTACAGTCTTTGGCCATATGATTATAGCGAGCACATTTAAAACAGTTTGTTATAGCATGATATTTTTCAAGTTTACAATGTCGCCATCCTAGGTATACCCTTTCATATTTCATTAATTCGTTAAATATATCTGCATCAGCTTCCAATACAATGTTAACTTGATTTACTCTTTTTTTATTGACATATTTTTTTACCAATTTAAATTTTTCAATCTTGCCCATTTCCATTTTGTTTTGCTGTAGTATGTACTCTATTATTTTTTTTTTTTATTTTTCTTGTTTTATCATAGATTCTTCAGCTCCGATTAGAATAATTTTTGGTTTTTTAAATTTGGCGTCTTCTGTTATATTTATATTTCCTGTACTTTTTCTTGTATTTTGTTTTTAGTATTCTCATTACCACATTTTATTATTATACTTCTGTAATTATTTGAAAAATTCTTGCTCTGTATTGCCGTCAGACTTTTTGTTAATTTAAAAAAGCTTGCCTTTTAAATTATTTAATTCTAAAAGTGGATGCACAATAACTTGATTTAACATTTTACATTTAACATAAATTTTCATTCGAATTGATTAGTTTTATAAGTTGAACCTTTCATCGAAGAAGCGCAACTGATCACTAAGGCCCAGATTTTTAGGCACTGAAAACTTCCAATATAGGCAGGCAAATAGGCATCAAAAAATTAGATTATAGGCACTAATAGGCAGTCCAAAATAAAAAATTAAATTATTGAAATAAAAACAACTACTCCAGTATTAAATCATTATTTTATTATTAAATTTGTACACAAAATATAATTAAATCTACTTAACTTTTAACTTAAAAATAATTTTAAATTTAAACATTATTTACATAACAAATTAAAACTTTTTCCAAATTTTCTGGAGTAAAACTTCTTCTGTTGTCGGTTAAAATTTGTTTATAGGCAGAGAATGACCGCTCAACGTCACAAGAAGTTACAGGAGCATATTTAAAATCTTAAACATCTAAACTTCCAATTTTATTTGGAAAAGTATTTGTATCTCCAGATAGTACTTTGCTAACTTGCATTAAATCCGCGTAGCCCGGATTTTTTACCAAAAGAGTAAAGAAATCGCAAACCGTCGTTAATGAAACGAGATACGGTGCTGTTATTTGTTCTTTCCAACGGTTTGCTGCAAAGCAAATAAGAAGAACCAGGTTCATCTGAATGTAATTTTCCTACTATCAAGTTTGCAATTGCCCTTCCATTCGCATCTGTAGTCTCATCGACAGCTATCCATATCTTACTAGCGCCAATTCGTGTGCGAATAAAATCGATTTTTTGTTTGTAGCAAACGTCCAGATAATTCTTTCGCAATGTAGATTCGTTAGGTATATGATTTTTTGTATATTTCTTCAGAAATTCGCAAAAACTGTCGCACTGTAATTTATAGAAAGGTATATTGGCAGCTAATAGCGCTTGGCACAAATCAAAGGAAAAATTGTTAACTTCTGAATTGAAAACACTCTGATTTAAAAACGGTTCACTTTCTACTGCTGTTCGATTGATGCACGGCTGTCTTCATGTGCTGGTCCAAATGATATTTTTTTGAACATTTAACCTATTTAAAATAGAAAATTATTTAATAACTTATGTTTTTTTATAAACATTTTATAAAAACGTACCTCCTTCATGCAGTCCTGGCAGTAAATTACTTTACCATTTGTAGTGAAACATTTACTTCCCAACACTAATCGACGTAATGTATCACTTAGACCAACTTTAGGCATTTTAATGATGTTAATTAATTCGGTTGTATTATTGTAATCGAATTGTACTATAGTGTCACTCGAAGTATTTGTATTTTAATCTATAGTACCAATTTCTAATTCGCATGGATTTATTTTCTCTTTGATTTTTTCTACTCTGACTTTCCTTTCGGGTTTAATCATTAGAACTTCTTTGTTTATTTTTTTTTTAGTTACATCACTGTAAGATTTTCTTGTGTCGCTTTGGTTTTTCTCTTTTAATGCCTCACTATTAGTTATGCGCTCCTCAATTAATTTATTTTGTAATTATTACTTTTTAAAAACTATAGTCTATCCACTTTTATAAATAAATACTTTATTAACTAGTTTCGGTGACTTAATTTCTCACCATGATCACAATTTATTGTGTTTACAAATTTATAGGTAAAAAAAAATTATTTGAATCACGTACCCGCGTGAAAACAGCAACCAATATCAGCGACAAATTTTTCCGAACATTGCCGAAGTCACCATCGAACAATGCAAATCTGGAGAGTAACTTTTTTAGCGCATGCGCATTAATACTATTAATTTAAACATGAGTTCCATTGATATATTTAATACACACATATAGAAAAGTATAATATCGGTATAAATAAATAATAATTACAATTGTAACTATTAATAATACAAGACAAATTTTTATAGGTAGTAATTCGGTAAACCTTAGTGGAAAATTATAAAACACAAATGCTTTACTAAAACGGCACATACTCTCACCGTTAAATTTTTACCACCAATATTCTTATCCATGAGCAACAAATCTATGCTATTGCGGTTCATTTGCAAAGGGGCCTTGGTAGTAGCAACTGCTCCCTTGTAGAAATTTAATAAATCTTTGAACTTTGAAAAAAATTTATTTCTCCAAAACGGCACATACTGTCACTTTTAGATTTATACCACCCATACTCCTATTCAATAGCAACAATTCTATGCTATTGCGGTTTATTTGCAAAGGGGCCTTAGTAGTAGCAACTGCTCCCTTGTATAATTATGTGCTTTGGGAATTGCATCTGTTTTCAGATTATATATAGTAAGTATTGAAAATGGAAAATGATGGATGTAGTAACTTCCAGGTATTAATATAATTGACATAAACTACACATTTGATTTTCTAAGAATGTAACTTTGGTAATACTTAGACATTTATTGTGAATATATCTTTTACATGATAAACATTGTTTTGATTCATATATTGAAAGGTTCCTTCCGCACAGTAGGCAAATCAACTTCATATTTGTAGAAGACTCTTACAATAGGGTTTTTAATTCCATCCGAAAATTAGTCATTGAAATTGAGTCCATTAAACTCTTATTAGAACAAATTTGTTTAAAAAAGTAAAGTATATATGGACCGCAGTTAAATCCATCATCTTGAAGTAGATGTGGATACACGCGGATATTAAACTCCTCTAAAGAATAATCTGAATTTTTGGCTTTATTGTACGTGGTTATAAACAATTTAAATTGAAGAAAATATTGATCTGTGGTATAATGAGAACTGCCCGTTGGATTTATAAAACAAAATATTTTAGTGTCGAAATCTGCGATTGCTATGCATCAATGATTGTTGTTAATAAGAACTGGCATAGCAATTTTTGATAAAGATAAATTGATATTATTTAAGAATTGATCATGAAATTGGGTCTTATGAGCTTTAAAAATGATGGTAGATATTTCGGATGGAATGATATAAAATTTTTGGAAACCAATTAAATTAAGGAGTATATCTATTGCAAAACTAGAAAACCAATTTTTATCTGATAAAGTTAGATAATCTGATATTAAAAGTTCTTTCACAAAACCATCAATATCATACACAGCGACAGTATAATGCCTATTTTCTGATACACTTACATAATATGAAGAATCTTTTACCAGACCATTTTCGAAAAATTCTATGTCATTTAAAGTACACCATTTCACTTCTTTTTGAGAATATGTAGTTTGAAGATCAACAATTTTGGGTAACATGTTAAAAAGATAAAAAGCTTTTAATTTACGGAACATAACGGTATGCCAAAAATATGGTTCTCTTTTTACTTTTATAATACGTGTTCCAGTAAAATTGAAAATGAATAAATGACACCAAGGTCCATTGCAAATTTATAGTTGACCTTGAATTTGGAAGAAATGATTATGATTTCGTTTCAACGAGCCATCTTTTTCTAGAAAATTAAAATTACATGTGTTGATATCGCAGTTTCGTGTGGTATATGGACACTTAATTTCAAGTAGTCCATCCTTGTTCACCAAAGAATCTGGAGAAGCAGCAAAAAATGGAAATTCTCGGTGCACTATTAATCCAGAAGGCTGACATTCAGATTTTGTTATAACCATATATTCCTTCAGAACTACGTTTTCATAAAATCTTCCATGTTCTATTGCAACCGTGTTTATTTCTTTGTTTTCAAGTATACTCGGTGCTATATTATTTAAACTTAAGAAACTTTTTGCTTTAATAATTTTTCCGAAGTTGGACGCGGTAACCCTTTTCAAACGCTCTTTGTGCCATTCTTTAGATTTGCTTTGTTCTAGTTCTTTTAGCTGTATGTTGTTAAGTTTAAGTGAATTGAGGAAAGTGACGCAGTTATTTCTAAGTGACGCCGATGGTGAAATGTTATCAACGTCTTTATGTAATGGCTTAACAATGGAAGTGCACATTTTACAGTGGAATTCTCCACTAAAAGACCGAGACTTTTTTTGACACGCAGTCTTGGTGGATCCACTCATCACATGTGTCGCAACGCACCCAACTTACTTTTTCGTGCTGAGTCCCACCACCACAATATAAGCACTTAGTAGGATCGTTAATTTCAATAATCTGTTGCTCTTCCAGGCATAAATGTGGTTCTTTAATTTTAATTTGCTTTTTAATAAAGCGGCCTAAAAAATGGGTACCCGTGGTAGGCTTCTTCTTTCTATTCCACGATTCTTGTGAATATTGATCACTAGATAGATCAATCATTTGTGATGGTTTTGTTAATGCAGATTTTGAAATTCCTAACTCTAATTCTGAATGTACGGCAAGAACATTTTCACGGCATTTTCTTACAAATCTAGAACATTTTAAATTACTTGACCCATTTAAGATGTGATTTTTCAAATACCCAAAATAATTTTCCACGCAAGCATTGCTTAATCTTGTTTTGGACATGATACTAGTCCAAAGTGAACAATATGGCATATATTTACTCATTAAAATATTAAATAGTTTTACATTTTTAAATGCATTTTCACTGCAGCTGGGTCTCGATCTGGGTATACTATCAGATAGTAAACTGTGAAAATGCTTGTAATAAGGGCTACTGCTATATTGATTTTCATATTTTATATCATTTTCATTAATAATTACAGTTTCACTTAATGCAGATGATACAGCAGTAGTAGCTATATCTAAATCCGTTTGACTGCATATATGTATTAATTTGGTATGTGCAGTCTTAACAGTTTCGTCGAAATAATCAGAATTTAGTAAAATCGAAAAATTTATAAACCATTCTTCCAATAGAGAAAACGAGTTTATAGTAATTGCGAAGGCAATTACCTCTTTAAAAAATATCAAATGGTCACCAACATCACAATTTTCAATATCTTTAGCCGCCATTTTCATAAAATGAGCGCAACACAAACTAATTAATATAAAATTTTCAGATTGAATAAATTCACCCCTATTAATTTTAAAACAAATTTCTAAGTATTCAATCAAATCAATACGATTAAACGCTTTACTTGCAGCATGGATCGTTGCAAAACTAAAATCAGTTACCAAAGTACTAAAAATTGGCCACTTATGATTTTCTTCGCAATATGTTTTAAAGTCATGAAATATTTTAAATATACTTTTAGTATAGTGCTCTGACGATATCATTTAAAATATTGGGCAAATTCGTTTCGTTTGATTGATTTGCACTACGCCTGAATATAAATAAACTCTTTTGCAGCCAGCAATTGGTTTTCTAACCACGGTACCTGTAGCATCAAAATGTATAACGGGAAGATAATTTTTTTGTCTTTGAGAAATCAAAATCTGCAATTGTTCTTTGCTAAAAATCTTTACTCGAAATGGAACAGATACTTCTTGAATAAATTCTGGATGATCGGATTTGAAATGAATTATATCCATTATATCATTAGAATGCCGATCCCTTTCGCTATTTGCTTCTGATTTGATTTTACGAAGAGTGGCATCCGATTTAATATTTTGTAAATTTCCATGATGTGCCAATATTTTATTTGATGTTACCAAAGTTGCTTTCTTGTACTCAAATGGCTTTTGATGTAATAATTCATTTTTTACTATCGATCTTTCTATACGTGTTACATACGAAGTTAATTTACCAATGTGATAAAAGTTTACATCGGAGCTAAAAACTTGAACCAATCCATTTTCAATTATAATTACAAATTTTTTACAGGAACTGTGCTTACATGCTGCATAGAGTTTAATAGACCTTTTCAAATATTTTGCTGATTTAAATACGAGAACACATGTGTTATTGATAAATTTTGAAATTCTATTTTTAAAATAGTAGGGATAGTACTCTTTGTTTAATTTATGTCCATCCCATAAAAGTTTTTTCATATCTTGTGGAATAAGAAATATCCCCTTTCTAATACTTGGCAGTTTCTGAACGTAGATAAAACTGGTTGGCTTGAAGATACTGAACCTATAGGCAATACTGATTTTGAAATTTCTTTAGATAAATTGAGTATTTCCTTGGGAATTTTGAAACATTCAGGTGTTACATCTAAATCCATTTGAGTTTCCTCAATTTTTGGTGAGCTACTGGTGATTGGAGATTCCTCAGTACATAAAACAGGCCGTAAAGATTTAACCGAGGTTAAGTTTTCTTCAAATGTACAGCTATTATTGATAATTTCTTTCTTCGGAGTTAAACAAGCTTTAGCTTGGAATGATGAACTTTCTTCCAGTAATAAATTTTCATTTACGTAGTTGTCGTGATTGTCCTTGTGAGTAATTAAGTCAATATCAAATAAATCATTTTCATCATAAATTCCCTCTTTAATTGCCAATTCGCATTTAGATGTATGGCAATCTTCAAACACATTTTCAATATTTTTTTCCAAATTCTGATGCTTCTACAAGTAATATATTTTTTTACGGTTTTTAAGATTATTTTTAATTTTGAATAAAGAACACAACTCTCCATAATCAGAAGACTTGTTATGGTATGAAGATGAAAGGGATAGGTTAATGTTATGATGTTCCAGCAATTCGTATAAATTTTTTCTTCCCAACATAACATTCTTAACCGACTTCAAACCATTATCATGATTATAATTAATTAAGAAATCTCGTTTTCGTTTTATTATACGGAAAACAATACTCGAGTATCCAAATTTGGTATTTCTAAGTTGATCTACAATATTAGAAATTAATATATGATTTAAATGTAATTCTTCGAAATCTCTCATTGAAAATCTAGGAAACATCTGTTTTATAGCCTTAGCTATAGTTATCAAAACAAAATTGTTTTCTTTAGAAAATACCATCTTGTACCTAGGTACTAAACTCAAAATAATAAAAAACCTTTTAAAACAAAACGAGATCAATATATTATTTAAATATATCTTAAAAAAAGATTTGAATACTATATCGTAGTGATATTAAACAAAAAGAGTAATAAAAAGAGCCTTAGGTTACAACTTTAATATAATAAGCTAATAAAACTAAAATGAAAAACAATAAAACAAAATAGTAGAAGAATACTATTGAATTTAAATAAAACTAACTTATTTCCTACAATAATTACTGATTATAATTACTAATCTAATAATAAACAAAAAACAAACACGAAATTAAATACTTAAATTCTATTTTAAAACGAATAAAAAAATAATAAAACCAACAAACTACAAAAACATATATTTGGATGTACGCTACGAACACAACCTATTAATTATGTAGGTATGATTTTTCAATAATAAAACAACCAAATACCAAACAATAAATTGAGATTTATAGAATATCTAATTAAAATTGAAAACCAACAATTTTGATAAACACAGAATAGTGTTAAGTAAAATAATATGTACGTATCCGCGCTAAACACGATAGTTACTCGATATAACAGCCAAAGCGTTAAGATACAAGTAAGTGCATTGATAGTGTGCATATCAACTAGGTATATCAACTTTTCATACCTCAACATAATACATAATATAAACATAATAGTGTTTGAGCAGATGTTTTTTAACTTTTTCACAGATTTTCACGCTTCCTAGAGTACCTAGTATACCTGAATTTGGTATACGCTGTTAACTAATACTTTTCATTAATATTATACCTTTATGTCAAAAAGTAATTTTTTAATTTTCTATATTTGAAATTCTTGGATAATAAAAAAACATTAAAACAAAGATATAACGAGGCTTGAAATTTGAAAAACTGCAAAAGCAATAGGAATTATATTATAATATTATATATCATAAATTTGACTATGACATTATACATATTCCACAAAAATCTGTGCCGTTTTGGAGCTATAAATTTTTATTCATATTAAAAATTTCATTAAATTTTTACAAGGGAGCAGTTGCTACTACCAAGGCCCCTTTGCAAATAAACCGCAATAGCATAGATTTGTTGCTATTGCATAGGGGTATGAGTGGTATAAATTTAAAAGTAAGAGTATGTGCCGTTTTGGAGAAATAAATTTTTTTCAAAATTCAAAATTTTATTAAATTTCTACAAGGGAGCAGTTGCTACTACCAAGGCCCCTTTTGCAAATGAACCGCAATAGCATAGAATTGTTGCTCATGGATAAGAATATTGGTGGTAAAAATTTAACCGTGAGAGTATGTGCCGTTTTAGTAAAGCATTTGTGTTTTATAATTTTCCACTAAGGTTTACCGAATTACTACCTATAAAAATTTGTCTTGTATTATTAATAGTTAAAATTGTAATTATTATTTATTTATACCGATATTATTCTTTTCTATATGTGTGTATTAAATATATCAATGGAACTCATGTTTAAATTAATAGTATTAATGCGCATGCGCTAAAAAGTTACTCTCCAGATTTGCATGTTCGATGGTGACTTCGGCAATGTTCGGAAAAATTTGTCGCTGATATTGGTTGCTGTTTTCACACGGGTAATCACGTCAATAATTTGTTTTAGTGATAACGTGAATAATGAAATACCACTACATCACTGCATAAACTATTAAAGAAATTTATTTTGTTTTGCAAAAATGTCATACATTCTGCTACACCTTTTTTTGGTGTTCGTTGGGAGTGAGAAAACTTTGCATAGGCCCCCCCTATGATCGAGGGGAGTGTCAGATCCCTACTGACTAAGACCCCACTCCGTAAAAGTGCCGGGATTTGCTTGACGCATTGCTTCCGAACACTTCTATTCTTCTGCTCTTTCGGGATTTTTTTCTTCTGTTTTGATTTGTTCAAGTGTTGGTAGCGGCTTGTAGTTCTCGCTGATTGATCTCTTTTGTTGCTACAATTTTCTTGGCACATTCTTCAACGGCCTTCCAGTTTGTTTCGCTTTCCAGCATGGTTTCCACTAGGTTATCCGGTGTAAGGCTACCTCCTACTTTTTTTTTGTTTTTGTCCTGGTGCTTGCGTTTACGTTCAATGGCCTGCAGATCTATTGGGATCCACGACCTGAGTACTAGAAGAGAATCCGTGGAAACGGTTCTGTATGCTCTTGATACACGTAGAGTCATTCTCTAAATCTTTATAAAGGGGATAATTCGCAAAAGTAGTCGCTGCTCAGCTTGAGAAAAAATTTCAATTTCGTTCTGAATTTCTACAGGATTCAAGTTACACTCCAGTATGCTTTTGACGGATGCCGATCTTTGCTGGTATACAGAACCATAACCTCGTTAGCCGCACAATACGCTATGGGGAATTATATGTCCTGCTGAAACACCCGAAGGTGCAGCGGTTGGTTTTGTGAAAAATTTGGCTTTGATGTCTAACATCTTATTAGGTTGTCAGTCATCGTCGATATTGAAATTTTTAGAAAAATAGTCAATGAAAAATTTGGAAGAAGTTATACCATCGAAGCTTAAAAATGGTCCGAAAATTTTCGTTAACAGTTACTGGATATAGGAATCCATAAAGATCCTGATCAGTTAACGACATTGAAACAATTACGAAGATAAATGAACGATCTACCGTCGGAGGTTTCTATGGTGGGTACGTGATATTCCCAACCGAATTATTAGGCCATTATTGATTATCGAAAATAGTGAACTGCTGATTAAGCACCACCGCATTGATTTATTGGAAAACAAAAAACATAATTTTGTTTGGGAAGAGTTAGTTAATCAGGATCTGGTGGAACATATTGATAAATCATAAAGTGAAATTGAGATGATAGACACCGGATGTGTCTATTGCATCATGTACACGCATTGTGAAATTCATCCTTGCATGATCTTGGGGGTGAGCGCTTCAATTATACCGGTCCCAGATCACTATCAGAGCCCTAGAAATACCTATCAAAGTGCTATGGGTAAACAAGCCATGGGTGTTTACACAACAAACTACCAGATTCGAATGGATACCTTGGCCCACGTACTATGGTATCCTCAGAAGCCATTGGTGGCATCACGTTCTGCAAGTTATCTACGTTTTGGTGAAATGCCAGCAGGCATCAATAGCATAGTCGCTATTCCAAGTTACACCGGTTACAACCAAGAAAACTCTATTATTTTACAGCAATCTTTAATATCTTCTTCTTAAGGTGCCGTGCCTTCAATGGGCGTTGGCGATCAAACTTGGCTTAAGCCAAGATGACATACTAGGGAATTTAATTAATGGGGAGATTTTCCGTTGCCATCTCCACAAACCACAGATCTATCTTGGGCTTTAGATCACAGCAGTGTATTCGACGCGACCAGGATTAGAACCGCGGTTACCCGCTTCCCAGTCGGTCGGTGTAGGTTTTACGCCATACTACTGTATATCTGTATCTTTAATATGCTGTGGATTATTTAGGTCATCCGACTTCCGAACCTACAGTGATGTTGAAATAAAAAGCTTTGGGAGAATTGGGAAACGTTTGAAAAACCTCTACGACAAAATTGCCAAAACATAAAAAGTGAGGGGTGTGATAAACTGGATGACGACGGTATAATTTCCTCTGGTACTCGTGTGTCAGGTAATGCTGTCATAATAACGAATTATCAAATCGCGACGTTTCGACAACGTTAAAACGCACCGAAAATGGCATCGTTGATGAAGTATTGTTAAGTGTAAACGAAAGATACAAATTTTGTAAGATTCGAGTCCATTCGCAAAGGATTCCTCAAATAGGTGATAAATTTGCTTCTCGTCGTTGGCAGAAAGGAACCTGTGCTGTGGTATTGTGTATAAACAGGAAGATATGCTTTTTACCGCCAATGGAATTTCTCCGGATTCCATTCTCCATTCCATCGCGTATGACGATCGGTCATTTAATAGAATGTTTACAGAGTAAAGCTTTGGCTATTTATGGTAGATTTGGCATTTTAAACTTTTTAACATGGCTTGGCTATAATGCGCACTGAAACAAAGTAGTGTTTAACGGTCACAACGGTCAAAACTTGCAGGCCAAAAATTTTATGGGGCCTACCTATTATCAGCGACTTAAGCACATGGTCGATGATAAGATCCATTCGTTGTCAAGTGGTCCTATGCAAACTTTAATCAGGCAACCCATAGAAGGTCGCGCTAGGCAAGGTGGATTACATTTCGGTGAGACGGAATGTGACTGTTAAATTAGCTCATTTTCTCTAATTTTTTTATCTTCCTCTCTATTATCTTCGTTTTTTTTTTCATATTACCTCGCATTTCATATTTTCGCATATTACCGCGGTTTTTCGAGCCTGACTATTTACATTATTGATGTGTTTAACCCAGGAGAGGTTCTTATCCAAAATAACACCAAGGCACTTTGTCGAGGAAACCCAGGGGATCTTCTTACCGAACATCGTCACATCTTGAGGAACCAGATGTTGCTTAGAAAACAGAACAGCCGCACTCTTGTCCGAATTTACTTCAATACGCCAAGTGCGGTACCATGCTTCCTGAGCGTCTAGGGCCTCTTGAATGCGGCGAACGGCGATTTTGATGCTGAGTGAGCTCGCCAGAGTAGAGTTGTCGTCCGCATATAGTGCGCCGATCGTTCCCGCCGTTCGTGGGAGATCATGGGAGTACAGGCAGAACAGAATCGGGGCAAGCAGGGAGCCTTGGGGCACCCCTGCCAGGAACCTCCTTAAGGAGGAGTGGATTCCTTCAATCTTGACTCGGAATTTCCTATCTTTCAGGTAGGAAACGATCAGTTTAACCAACGCAGGTTTAATCTTTGCTTGGATCAACTTGAACAGGAGACCTTCGTGCCAAACCTTGTCAAACGCTTTTGAGACGTCCAGATAAACTGCGGTTGTTGATTCCTTCTTGTTGAAGGCTAACGTGATGTGCTCGATGATTCGCACTAGCTGAAGAGTTGTTGAATTACCGGGGCGGAAACCAAATTGTTCGTCTTGAATTATCTTGTAATTGTTCTTGTAATCTGGTGAGGATCACTTTCTCGATCAGTTTCCCAATTGTGGAGAGGAGACTGATGGGACGGTAGTGCTGCGGGAACGTCTTGTTTTTACCAGGCTTGTGCAATACAACGAAGTCCGCTAGTTTCTATCTAACTGGGAAGTGCCTGAGCCGTAGCACGGCGTTGGCAATCCCTGTTAAAGCCGTTACGGTTTTCTTTGGAAGGTTCTTCAGAACATTGTTCGAGATTTGATCAGGACCAGGTGCTTTCTTCTTCTTTGTTCTGATGACGTTTCTCACTTCTTCGGCGGAAACGGGGTTGATTGTGGAGGAATCGGGTGTGTTGAGGAAAGTTTCTACCTGTCTGTTGACTTCGGCCACATGGACAGGATCGGATTCAGCGTTCGGGCAGAATTGGGATTCTAGGGTGTCTGCAAACGCTTCGGCTTTTTCTTGATCAGAGTAGGCCAAACCATTAACACCGTGGATCGGAGGGATCGAAGTTGGTTGCTGTCTAACTGCTGTCACCATCTGCCAAACCGAATTATCTTCGAACGCGAGGCTTTGCAATTTCTCGTTCCACCTTTCTTTCCGGAGATTAATCAGAGCGACCTTCACTTGGTTCTTCAGATTTCTAGCATAACTTCTATCTTCGGGGTGCCAGGCTCTTCTCGCGGTGCGGCAAGCGCGCCGTTTCTCCCTAATTAAAAGTTTAATATGGGGAGGGAGAGGAATTTGGGTGGTTGGAATCGGAGTGGGATTGTTTGCAATCTGTAAGGAGGAAAGAATCTGTTTCCCAAATGCATCAATGTAACTTACAAGTTCATCCTGAGTTTCGATAATTGGAATTCTTCCCATCTTTTTCAGAAAGTCATCGTGGAACAGCGGCCAGGATATCTTGTCTACAATACGTTGATCTGGGACATGCTGAGTCGGGTTGCCAAGATGAAACAGAACAGGATGGTGATCGGAGTCCAGTGGGCCGCTAACTGCCAGCTAGTAGGAGGCGTCAAAGTTCTTTAGCAGAACGATGTCGAGGATATCGTCTTGATGTGGACCAGCAAGTCCTTCGTGCGTCGGTTCGGTGGGGCCGTCAACAACAAAATCTAGACGATCGGAGAGGTTGGCAAGGGCTAGACCGGCGTTGTTGGTCTTTCGCGAATGCCATCTGGAGTGCTTGGCGTTTAGGTCACCAGCAATTATGGATGCTCCGTTTCCTTGAAGAAGCTTTTCGATGTCATTGGTGGGAAGAGCTGTGTTGGGTGGGTTGTAAACCGCAGAGATCTGTAAAAAATTAGAATTACTAAGTGTGTTACAAACTTTAATACTTATTGTTGTGGATTCAATGGTGTCTGTTCCTGTGATTTGAATCTCGTTGTGTTTGATTGATTTCTTGACGTATATTAGCCCCCTCCCCCTTTTTCTGTGAACGGTCGTTTCGGTGGAGCACATAGTTTGGCAGCTTGAATTTTGAAGATGCGCGAAAGTGAGTTTCGCAAATCATTTATTTTGATTGTCTACAAATTTTTATAGTTCCTTTCAAGGACCCTCCACCGGTTCATACAGTTGTTCGGTGTCACCTTAATCTGCAAACTTTTTAACTCAGAAGAAATTTGATTCCGCAACATTTTAGTATTTTTTAACTTCAGCGTACTAGAATCATTTCTATATTTAGCATATAAATCTATTAGCAGTTTTGTGTCGTTTTGGCTCGTACACATCTGCGGTAATTTGTTTTATTGTTTACACAAAACTAGCGAAATACTTAAAAACTATTTTCTAATGAAACTATTATTTTCAGCATATAAGCAAGAATGAGGTCTTCGTTGATTACTTTGGCTTTGACCTCTTTAACCATTGATGGAAACTTTTGTATATGTGTTCATACCGTTCTCTCGATTTTTTTGGTAATAAATCTAACGTAACCCTTTTAGCGGCTTCCACTATTCCTGCTGGGTTTTCCCGTTCGGTACCGTCGGAGTCAGAACTATCCATTATTTTATCAATTTTATAGCACTTCCACTTGTATTGAAGTTTTACTGCATACTGCACTGCTACTGCTAATTTGCTTTACAAGCAGAAGGTATCTTTTTCATTCCGTCGTGTTGTTTCTAACTGTTATTAACCTTTTAAGGCGGCACTATTGTAGCATTTAATGCAGTGTCTTGAATTAGTTAAGTTTCTTCTGTTAATAATAAATATTTTTAAATGATTCAAAAAAAATTAATTAGGTAAATCATTAAACTATTTCGATAAAAGATTAAAATTTTAAAAATAAAACGACATTTTAAATAATAACCTCTAGAAATATAGCTAATTTTCAGCGCTTCTGCATTAAAATCTACATATCATCGCCATACAAGCAAAAGTGACCAACTGCATAAATGGCGAAAATAATATACTTGACTAATTGAGTTGATTAACGCTATAATAATAAAAGAATAATTAAAATATTAATATAATAAACTACCTATATAAATTGTATTATGACTAAAATTATTGTAATTTAGCATTAATGTCTGATTTTATAAGAGATATTTAACCTAAAAGCTGCTCTCCTGTAAAACTCGAGTTTTGCAGTTAGTCAATTTTGCTTGTATGCCGTCGATATATTAGATATCAAAAAATAAATTCTTTATCGAAATAGAATAAACCTTTACCTGCAGATTAAAAAAAAAATTAAAAATTTTTTGTCATTAATCGAGCTATGACTTTCACGATGAAATTCGTTTGCATATATTGCAGGGGTAATGCAAGTTTTATTTCAAATGTAAGTTTGAAAACGTAAACATATAGTATCGAGTTACCGACGTATAGTACAGTCATTTGGTGCTCAAAAAAGAGGTTACCTGGAAAGTTTTCAGGGAGTCTTGAAAATTTGTGGTTTTATAGAGTTCGACATGCTCTTTCCAAATTTTTACTTTGCCACCTCGTATTTTTGCCGCTCGCCCGCCATATGTGAAAAATGTCGCCTAAAAACTGTTTTTTGATAATATCTTCTTTCGGTCTCATTTTACAATAAAAATAGTTATGTAATAAATTAAACTAGAGAAATTTGCCTATAATTTATCTAGTAACCTTTTTTTTGTAAAATGAATAGTTTTAGCGTACGAGCGGCGCAAAATCGACTCCAACACGAGTTTTGGCCAGAAAACTTATTTCCTGCGAAAGACTCTACAGACTTTAGACTGTAGAGAGCCGGTTTTTCAATGCGTCGTACAATATTTTTTTTAATATTTTTAACTATGTATTGTAGTGGAATTTTACAGAATTTGTAAAACCCTTCACTATCTTTAATTGCCACAGCCAGCTCTATCAGTCGGCGCAAGAACTCCCCCAAGAGTGGATTCCTGTGGGTTGTAAAAATCCCCTGTTTATGGTCGAAGTAACGAAAATAAATACTTCTTATTGACACAAAAATTTTAGTTTTATTGAAAATAATTTTGATTTGCGATAATTTTCGCAATTGTAACCTTTTGGTGTGTATTTTGTGTACCGCCACTGCTTTGGACGATTTTATTTACTATAATGAAAATTGTTTGTGCTAAATCTGCAAAACAATCGCGGTTTGCGTGTAAAATCTTGTGGTTATTCAAAGTAACAATAATATTTTTTATGTTTACTTTATAAAAGTAAAAAAGTTTGAGTGCCACTGGATTACCAACCTTTTCAGCTACTGATGCGTGTGCTATCTTAACCATTTGTTCGTCAACTGTGCATCAGTGATTCGCTCTCCGTGATTATAAAAATTCAACCTGCGCATAAATTTTTACACGGCTTGGAAATTCTTCTTGTGAAGCAACGTGTTCCAATTTCATCAATTTAATATGTCAGTAATTCCAATTTTCTGTAATATTTTATTAGCATCTGTTGCTTCAAAAAGGCCGACCACAAATATGACGCCTTGATTAATTTTTTTCATGTGCTCCGTTTTACAGCCTCTCTAAACTCCAAAATAGGACCAAACTCCTACTTTCACTCACACCGCTAATCGTTTTATATCGCAGGCTATTTTTCTACCTCTAACTAGTAGAAAACTTGCAAAAATCACAATTCCAAAAAGACTCAATACCAAACGGCACCTCTACCTCGTCAAGGCAGATCAGGAATCCTTTTCAACTTTATAAAACTTAATCTTTTCATGTTAGTTTTTAAAATACAGGACGTTTCGTAAAATGTTCTAATATTTTTGTTTTCAGATTTCTTTCCTTCGAACGGAGCACTAACACATCAGCCGTTACCACATATCCGCAACACAAATAAAATTAAAAACAAGTGTTAATTGTTGTTGAAAGTAACAGTTTTGGGTTTTTGTAATATTATCTTCAATAAATTAATACTTATTTGCAGGCATAAACACAAATTAGATGACCGCGTTCTAAATACCGGGGATTTTCACAAAATGTCACCACAGTACGTACATAAATCTACTGTAAAACTTTGAAGTTGATTTTCTCAAAACTACGTTTTGAAAACCGGTGACTGCTGTAATTCAAAAACCACTCGATGGATTTGAATAGAATTTATACAGTTTATTGAAAACATAAAAATCTAATGCTTGAACGAAGGAATTTGATTTTAAATAAAATTTATAGATTTAGCGAACTAGCGATCTCTTCCTTGAAAATCCTTAAGTTAATTATTAGTGGCTCCCATTTTGTTATTTTGCAAGAAAAAAGCAAAAACCTTTAATCAGGCACTAGATTAACTATAAAACTACAGATTATTTTTTATTTGATTGATTTTAGATGCAGTAGTAAAATGTTACGATGGTCACCGCAAAGCACGACTTGTGGGACGGAATCCAACAAATATGCCAATAACTTTGTTAATAATAAATATTTTTTTTAATTTTTTTTGAAAAAATAAAGTTAAAACACAGCTTTATAACTTCGTATTATTTGTTTTATAAAATAAGTTTAACTACTGTCAAAAAAGGATAATTTAAATGCTCATATTGTTTGAAATAGATGTGCTGACGAAGACGATTATCGAAACTAGTCTACATTAAAATATATTGACGTGAGCGCTAACCCTTAACTGAGTTGAAGTGATTAGCTAACCTTCGTATCTAATATGATGTAAATTATTCTTTGTCAAACCCCTTCGTTGAGCGTCAGTGGTAATTGAAGTGTCAATTAACCCACGTTAGTTTTAATTATTAATGTCATACGATGATTTATTTATTAAGAAGAACATGAATGTTAGAATCTTGCCGGCCTGAGATATTTCTCTCCTTCGCCCTGTATATCGAATTGAATTGTTGAACGCAACTTAAGATTTGACAGTTGCAGTTTGAACTATTATTAGCATTACTTGTAGATCCAGCTTCTTTGTAGATTACAATGATAAAGGTAATTGCAATATAAAGATTTAATTTAGATATATTACAACATTGAGAATTATTATAGTGTTTGTGACAATCAAAACATGGCATGGGATATTACGGTGAGTAAACTTATCATTCAAATTAATTACAATTTAACATTTCCCTTTTTTAGGGTTACAAAGAAAACATGGTGCACCTTTAATTGTTAGCTCGAGATAAATACCTTTATAAATTTAAATCAAATCAGAAAGCTGCGCAAATCCAACATCGGGTTGACGTTTCTCGAACATGTGACAGGAACAAATCCAATCCGCTCCAAATATTTCCAGATGACTTTGAAAACCAATCGAATTCCAAACAACATTCACTTAATAAGACACTTAATCAAAATTAATTTAAAAGTTCAAAATTATTTAACGTAAGTTCAAAATTGTATTCGTTAACCGCACTCTTTATTTTAAGAACAAATAATATGTGTTCCGTTAAGAAAATTCTAACTCAATTCGACGTGGATTCAGTGCCGGTCGAAATTACACTGTTCTTCATCTTTTTCGGCGCTTCTATTTATGCATTTTTTTAAACTGGCAATCTTGATCTTTCAAAAAACATTCAAAAGCCACATTTCATGAATTTCATGGTACGCTTGATTTTATAAAAGAAATTTTCATCTCTCCGATTTACTTCAAACTTTCAGGAAAGCTTCCTTATTATTCCTTTGAATTTACTACAAATTTTCAAAAAGTTCGGATCATTTATGTGCGTCCTATGAGCAAGTGAAGTTTCATATGTCGCAATTTCGACCAAACTTTACTTTCTACTTTCTTGTCTAAATTTTCTTCAAAACGATTTGATTCTTAAATGTACTTCTTCATGAGGTCCTCCTCATCATTTTCATGTTCACTTTTACTGCCAGAAATTGTTTTTTACTAACTTAAGTCCATTTGAAATTTACCCATATTTGACACTTTACGGAACATCAACATAATGCAGATTTCACCTGCATTTATGTAGGCCATTGGTTTGAATTTTTGTCCACACACTTCTTACAAGCTATTACATAATTATATCTAAAAAGATTTTTCCAATTTACATAATTGGTTCTCAATTTCAAACTTGATAAATAATCTCCTTTATCTATTACACCTTCACCTAGATCTACAAGTGAGCTTTTAATTTTAGGCTACATGCCTGTTTACTAATGTGTATCAATAATTTCTAGTCAAATTTCCAAAATTTGCAATCAAAAAGTGATGGCGAGTAATGAAACCCGAAATCTCCCGATTCTCAATCGACGGAGCGCAACAATCCAAGCCAGATCAACAAACCCATTCAAATATGACTTTACTGAAGGTAAGCTTGACCAAATGTCAACATAATAATAATAATTTATTACAAGCAAACTAATTCTATTTTAAGTTTTAGGTGAAACAAAGTATTCCGAGCTGACAAATATGGTTTTCCTCAAATCGGAATGACATCTGAATCAATTACACATAAATCATGGCTCAACTATCAACATAAACCAATGTGCAAACAACTTAATGTGGAGTCAAAGTCTCCCCTGAGTGCCGTGTGTTAATAACACTGCAATTCCCCCTAGTTTGGATTTGAAACTTGCCAAACGTTTCTAATTCTAACTAAGTAAGCTATCTAAACTAACTTAATTTTAATTTGTAACACTAACTTAATGATAAGTACCCTACTAACTTAATTTTAAATTTAACTAATTACGAAATCTAACTTTAGTATTTCTAATTTTCTCCCTTGACCATTTAATCATCAATCTTTATTTTAATTGCCCCCTTATTTATTTCCTTTTCCGTCCCTCTCTCTCTTGCTCTATATAATTATTTCTTATTCTCTCATCATGGCCCCCTTTTGGACTAACCTCTCTCTACTAATCTTTATTTATTCATCTCCTAATAACTTCATCATTATTCCTTCCCCTATTTACTAACTTCTATTTATTACTTCTTCGTGTAACTATCCCCTTTTCTCCTACTTCGTTCCCCTCTTTGGACTGACCTCCTACTTATAATTTTCTAATATAATTATTCTCCTTTTCTCCTACTTCGTCAACTTTTAACTAACTTCCTCGTCTTTGGTCAACCTTCTTTTTAACGAACCTATCGTATCATCCTATTCTCATCATTATTCATTTTTTTTTCTGTTTTTAAACACAAATTTATTTTCAAAAATATCATCAATAAACTAATCTATAACTACTTATTTAACCTAGTTCTAACTATCGTCCCCCTCCAAATTTTCCCCTGACACGTAGGGATAGAGCATGTTCACATGGAACTTTCCTCTAATATCATCGTCATTCATGTACACATTCATAAGTGTTTTCGTAAATTATCCTATTGATAACGTACGGTCCCTCATGTGGCAACTGTAGTTTTGCACATATTCCCTGTTCCCTATTTGCAGCACGTAGTGCTTTCACAATTACCAAGTCGCCTATTTCGAATGTTCGTCTCTTACGGATTCGGCGGTTTGACTTTTCCTCATAACGCCTTGAACATTTGCGGACATTTTCCATTGCCTTTTGCAGGTTTTCTGCATAATTTTGCCCCTCTAAGCGTACCTCCCAAGGACGTTCTGGGTCGCGTTTCATAATAGTACTAATACTATTAGTCGGAAAGTACAAGTTGAATATTATTACTATTGAAAAATAATGAAGAATAATTTTTGGCTATGCTTGTAGAATAGGTTATTTTATGAAGAAGTACCAAAAACCACGCAGCTAGGTGTTCAGATTAACGATTTGAAGAGTATTTAAAGTTACTTGTAACTTGTAATATTAGTAAATTTTCATTATGAAACAGGGCCCTGGTGCTGTTCCCTTCATCAAATACCAAGGAGAAAACTTGGTTTTCACACTCGGTGTCCAGTTTTTAAAATCTTCTACTTCTTGTAATCTATTGCTTTGTTATTCCAAATTTTACCTGAAATTTTAAAATAAAACTACCACAGATGCATAAACCGGAGCGAGTTGAAACCCAAAACACCTCTATCAATCCTGGAATACTCCTTGATATGAAATCTATTTTGTTTTATTATTATTTCTACTGTATTTGATATATAAACTGAGTTGTTGTTGGTATTAATGGTCAACAGTTCCACTCAGAAGCTGTTTTTTAATTACAGTGGAGTCCGTTTATTGGAATCACGGTTAATGTTATCATTCGGGTATTGTTATCACTTTTGCGAGGAACGGGCCGGAGGTATATGATTACACACAAAAAACATCGCTTATAGTAATCAAAATTCGGTTTATATTATCAAATTTATTATTCTTAAGATTATTTTCTCCCACGACCAAAGGAATTAGTTTTCAGTTGCAAGCATTTTTTTATATTGTGCATGAGCCACCCACATACTCGTATAAATATGTACCACATATTCATTACGCGATTTTTAAATCAGGTGTTAGCAAGAAGATTTGTCTAGTTTGCTGTTAATATACGATGTAATTCAATCTTCTGAAAACTTCGTAATGAGTGACATAAAAAAGAGACGTGATTTGAGCTTAATTGAAAAAATAAAAATTTTAGAACAATATAATAAGTTACCAAAAATAAGCCAGCGGAATGCAGCATTGCAATTAAACATTTCACAACCACTTTTGTGTAAAATTTAAAAAAAATATGTTGAAATAGAAGACGCTGCAAGATGCAGATGAGATCGTCAGATTTCCAAACGAACTTTTTATAAACAATTTACTCCTCGCACAGCAGAGACAAACAACTTTAGATGAGTTTTTTTAATTTGTTATTTTTCTTATTAATTACTAATAAATAACCAATAAAATTTTTTTTCTCTTTTTGTTATCAATCGGTTATTGTTATCAAAAACCCCAAGTCCCGAAGTGATCACATTAAGCGGACTCCACTGTATTATGTTGCTTCTCGCTCAAGTAATGAGACCCAGAATCTTACCAAAATTGAAATAAAAATAAATTTATCAAAAATAAGTAATCGCAATTTAATCAAGTTAAGGCGCCACTATTGTAGCATTTAATGCAGTGTCTTGAATTGGTTAAGTTTCTTCTATTAATAATAAATATTTTTAAATGATTCAAAAAAAATTAATTACGTAAATCATTAAACTATTTCGGTAAAAGCTTAAAATTTTAAAAATAAATCGACTTTTTAAGTAATAACCTTTTGAAATATAGCTAACTTTCAGCGCTTCTGTATTAAAATCTATATTAGATATCAAAAAATAAATTCTTTACCAAAATAGAATAAACCTTTACCTGCAGATTAAAAAAAAATTGAAAATTTTTTGGTCATTAATGGAGCTATAAATTTTACGATAAAACGTACCTTTTTATGATTTTTTTCCATGCAATTGCATATATTGCAGGGGTAATACAAGTTTTATTTCAAATGCATAATCGTTCAGAGTAGTTTGAAAAAGTAAACATGGTATCGAGTTACCAACGCCAACATACTGATTACATTTATAGTTAATAACATACGATTAGGTATCCTACAAAAATTCAAGAACAGATTTATTTAAAATGTAAGATTCACGTTGTTTAGCGAAATATTATTATTGTTAGATTTAGTATTTAAATTTAAATAAATTTGAATGGATGTCCATAAAGACCTGAGCCAAAATGATAACTTTTTATTGTTTTAAAAATTCAAAAAAAAAGAAAAGATAAGTACTTATATTAAAATGTCATTAAATGTATAATAATTAATAAGTAATGCTTATACTACATTTTATTATGTAATATGTATAGTCAGGGCCGGCGTAACCATGTCTGGCACCCTAGGCAAAAGGTTATATTTGCCGCCCCTCCTCAAAGCCGGATGTGAGACCCGAAGCAAACAATTTTTGAAAGCTTTTGGCCTTGTAGATTTTAATATGCGCTGCAGGCAAAAATTATTGATTTTTCAAAGTCAATAGCATTGATCAAATGTAAAATTTTTAAAAGGATAATAAATTATTATACGAGTACATAGTTTATCATAGTTTTTTATAAAACACAGGTATACATATTATATACAATAACATTTTAAAACATTTTTTTCTTTACTTTAAGTTGCACAAATTCAGCAATTAAATATATATAGATATATAAATATGCATATAATAATATACAAAAACAATATGCGAATATAATATTTTTCCCTTTTGCCGCCCTATGCGGTTGCCTGACTCGCCTAATGGGTCCGCCGGCCCCGTGTATAGTAAGTAACGAAAATATCCAGACACTCCTATATGATGCTAACAAAGAAAAATTGCACATTTTGAAACCGCTTTTTGACATATAAAAATCGCTTTTACAGCAAACCTTTTTGGACATTTTTTGTTAAAAATTTTATTGTTTTCAATTTTGTACCTATACATTTTTCTATTTTGTCGCCCCGTGTTTGACTGACGGTCACTTAAACAAGACTCGGTAAAATACAAAAAATATTGTCACCTACCTTATTGGTACAACGAAAATTGGTACTGTACCGAAAAATACCATGGAAAAATGCGTACTTGCACTTGTAGATAAGGGGCTATAGTTTTGTTACACATTAATAAAAATTAGAAAGGGTTTTTAAGTTTGCAAATTATGTTGATTTTCCCCTTAGAGTTATCATAAAACTAAACATAACACTAAAAACTAAACTATCTTGATACGATAATTCGCCCGAAATTTTGTTTTAATTAAATGATTTGCACGAATGGCCCTTGGCTGCTCAGCGGGTCTCAAGGCGTGCAACTGCAGCGGTACAGTTAAGGGAAGATAGGCCGGTACGCGACGACGTCTGCGAGAGTCGAGACGGTGGCGTTCTCCAGCTACTTTCGCACACCAAAGCCACTTACAAAGTTTAATTATTTCTGAAAGTAAAATTAACACACAAAGAAAAATATAAGACGAACACCAGTATTTAATGTCTAATAAGGTACATACATCAGATGGTACACAAAACATGTACGCAATTGAACAACTAATTGCGATAAAGAGATAAATGAAACGTACCGGGTCGACCACGAAATACGGGAATTAACACTAAATCTAAAAATATTAAGCTAAGACAAAAGTTCACCATATAAGAATGGTATGATTTCCTAAAATTAAGTTTGAAAACAAACAGCAATAAGTTAAGACACCGATCGTGTCGATAGTAATAGGATGATCGAGATTCGATATCGTTCTTAATTAATCTTAATCTTAAGCACTTCACCAAACAGTTAATTATTGTACTCACATTAATTGTTGTAGTTCTGGCGGCTTTGGTGTAAGGCAGATGCTGGAGCTGCAAAACGTGACTGCACTGGATGCGGCCGGAACGATAGGAACTCACCAGTTCCGTTACACTCGAAGGTGTAGGTGGGTCCAGGGCCGTACTGGCTCGAATGACCCGAACGATATTAACAAATCGGACTGAATGGTCGCGATAAACTACGCAGATTTTATGCGTGAACTAGAATTTGTTGCGACATTCAACAGGACTCGAGAGTCTCGGCTGCCTAACAACGGCATGAAGCAAAAGAAAACGATTTAGGTGCTTTAGCACAACACAACAATTTATTAGCACGAATTGGCAACAGTTGCCTTAACTGGTCTTCGAAGAGGCACTAACGGTATCTCACAATTTCTAAAAAGGTATCTATAGCCACGAGCAGGGTGCTTTCACGTGCTCACTCAGCGGTAGACGGTACCAGAATGATCCCAGCGCTTTCTCCCTTCTTGAGCTAAATATCCCCACTCAAGGAAAGTTAACATCGCCAACTTGCAGGGACTTGCAGCGGGATATCTGCACGTGTGGCTATTAAGATAGGGCTTGACAGTTATGGGAGATTTATGACTTGTTGGATTTGCTGAAGGCAAATCGTAACAATCTTAAAAATACACTTATTAATAAATTAAGTAATACACTAATAACTATATCAGTTTGTTTATATAGGTAAATATTATAACTACTATACCTATATAAAAAATAAAGATATTTTGTCAGTTTATTCAGTATTAATCAGTCAGAAATCTTAAATTAATTACTTGGTTTAATTCTTAAATCCTTAATTTTTAATTTTTTTGGATGTTGTGGATCAATTAATTCGGGTAGAACGCACTTAAAATAAAATGTTTTTAATGGAATGATCATTTCTTCCCAAAATCTCTCATCTTTATATATAATATCCCGTTCTAATCCATAAGGGGTCCAGATTACAAACGCGCAATATTCACGTTTTGTAATATTAAGTTGTCCCTGTACTTGATAATAGTAAGGGTGATGTTTGTTTAATTTAATTTTGTTATCTATAATTTTAGCAAATTTAATTTTTTTATTAATAATTGCATCTTTTGGTGACATGTCTGCAGCCGATTTAGGACATTTAATTTTGATTATGCCCGCTTCTTCAATTAGGCCATCTGGAGATGCTCCAAGAAATTGATTTTGGTGATCAATAAATAAACCGCACTCTCGAACATGTACTCTATATAAATTTTCATATTCTCTAATTGCTATGGCTTCGTGATCAGTTCCCCATTTTGTACTGTCATTACCATAAAAAGTGCTATATAAAAGGGACTTCACGGTATTTTCGCAATGAGTAGTTACATTCATGCGACAAATTTTGCTAAAATTTGAAGCAGTTATTCGAAAAGAGTGTTCTTGCCTCCACAAAATATTGTTAGACTGACCGATTGTATCATTGCATAAATGATCCAGTTCTTCCGAAGGCCTGTTCAAAGAACTCAAATATTGTGCCTCACGAATTTGGTATTCTTCCTCAGATAACTGCAGTTGATCCACATCGCCATAATCGGCATCAGCTGGAGCAATAGTTTTATACCTTCTAGTGGGTTTGTTCTTAAACAATGCTCTTCTAACATTAGTTCTAATTTTTCTGGAAGTTAAACTTTTTATATATCTTTTGGTGAAATGTCCAGGGCTACGACCACTTATGTTTTTATGAATCACATTCAAATATTGTGTTGCTCCTACATTAAACGAAATGGAGGCAGCTTCACAACGAGTTTCATAAGACCTTCTAAGAGAAAAGTTTATACGTTTTCCTCCTACAAATTTACATACAACAGAATTGTAACGTTCTGCAATATTATTGTTCATATTTAACAGTAAGCTTTCAACATTTCGCGCAACTCGATCTACGGGAATCATTATATCTTGGTATAGTCCTGACTGTATAATCTCAGGTATCCAATTTTTTTCATGCAATTCTTTGGGACCAGTGCAAAAATAGGTGTCGCAGTTACTATGATCTCCAAAAGCATGATGAGGTCCATTTAAAATATCTCTCCGCAACCGTTTCATCTTTTCAGCATGCATTAAATCATTACAATTATTAAGGATATGTTTAACCGCATATTGAACTCCGTAGCGGAGCCTCTTAATTTTGTTATTCAACAAATTTCTTTGATGAACAATCACTTTTAATCCTTTCGAACTAACTTTTTTTGTAGTTAAGTCTTTTAGCTTAGTACAAAAGTTTCGAAGTAAGTGATTGCTACATTCTATTTTTTGTACTAGTCTATGATTGTATGGTCGTGCCTCATCTAATCTTTTACTCACACTACTGTCTCCATCGCCAACTAAATAAATATATTTTAGATTGTGCATTTCAATACTAGAAATAAATCCTTGCAAAATAATATCAGATTCCATTGAAGTTGACGATGAATTCCAGTTTTTATAGCATCTGTGCTCAGTTGGCTCTTGATTTAATGTAGCAGACCTAGCACAAACACAACAATATTTATTTCTTATTCCGAGAAACAAAGTTTTTCCTGTTCTTTGGCCTATTATAACTGCTACTCCTGAAGGTGCAGCGTAATTAACCCCATAGGAACGTTTGCTCTATGCGCCATCAGCTATTACTGTAATCATTGGAATACCATCTGTATCAACTCTATTCTCGGAAACAGCTAAATCATATTCTTCCTTTCCAGCATCTTGAATAACTTGCCATGCAATATTATGAATTGATGTAGCAATTTTATTTTGGACGGTACTAAATAAATTAGGGCCCATGCATGGAATATCACAATGCCCAAGAAATTCTTGTAATTGGCTATAGCCTCCTCCAGTTGAAATTGTTCCAAGTACTGCTGCATTATTGATATCCAAACTGGAAGTAGAATCATCGGTATTGATTTCCTTTTTAGCTCGGCACATACTACATTGTACAATTAATTTTGAACGAAGACCTAAACGTTGCTCACTTATTATTTGTAAGTTATTATTACGGCACGAAAAAATTTCTAAATGCGGAAAGTTTATAATATTTTGAAAAAATGCACTCAAGTTAGTAATACGCCTTCCCATTACTTTGTATTGTTGCTTTTCTTTTTCATAGTTTTTGGCTAATGTACATAAATATGAAGAAGAGGTCGATGGTTGTGGAGAAGAGCTATTTTCGCACACATTTTGTGGTTTAACATCCACTGATTTTATTGGGAATATGCCTAACATAGAAGTCGATGGTTCTGGTGATGTTGATTGAAACGAAATATTTTCCAATTCATATGAATGCGTACTTGATGCAGCAGTTGATAATTCTGGTGGAGTACTTAGAATTTTTTCTGCTGAGATGGTACTGGAATTTGTTGGCTGATGAGTGGAGATATCCATTAAATCATGATCATGTTTACGTTTCGTGCATTGCTTTTCGATAGCAACAGATTTAGGCAGCCGAGAAGCTCTCATTAAACGCATTTTGCGCTTTATGCTAACGCGTTTAGAACCGCTGGGGTTTTCCTTTCTTCCCATGTTTAAGGCAAACTAGAAGAAATTTTAAAGATAAATTTAGTATCGAAAATAAATTTTAACTTTTGCGGTGTAGTACTTACTTTAGTTCAACTAAAATTACAGTTTTGCTTGAATGCTAACCAGTCCGTAATACTTTTAATTATTTTATCACAATAGTTTGTACACTTAATTGTATCTTAAATTTTAATTTGAAATTAAACTAGTTTATTATTTAACACTTTCAATAACACAAAAGTAATTATTCACAAATAGTGCATAATCTTATGATTGAAAATAAAACCACTACAAAAACACAATAAAACAAATAACTACAGGTAATATAGCCATAAAACTTTTTTCACAAAAATACAATTTTTCGACAACAGAAACTATTAAGCCATAACTTTGTTTCAAAGCTATCCAAAACGTACTGAACCTTGTGATGAACAGTTTTGTTATTTTAAATTATTTTTATTGACTATTCAACATTTTCCCATATCCAATTTTTTCTCACATCCAATTTAAACGTTATTTCAGGATACATAAATTAAAAAACTAATTTTATAATGTAAACTTTCACACAGACTAGATCGTAAACAACCCTTAATGGTTAAGGTCACTCGTTTGATGCATGGTCAACTTATATGCTTTTGCTTGTGGGGTATGAATGCACCATTTAAAAATACGAGTATCACTTAAAAAAAATTGGTTCCAGTTCTTATTTTAGTTTTTGAAGAGAAAAACAAATTCATTAAGTCCAATTTGATGGTAAAGGCAAGACCTAGAATTCGTAGATCTTCGCCCAATGGACTTCTTGTATAATTATAATTTAAAAACAAAGTTAAATTCAAGTTAAAGATAAATTTAAAGTTTCACATTAAGGCTAGGATATTGCGATGCGCTCTTGTATAACCAGCTTGCATTCAAAAACGGCTGAATAGATTTTCTTCAAATTTTGAAATTATATTAACGACTGTTGTAAAATAATTTTTTTTTGCAATTTGTCTAATTTAGAATTAATTGTGTTTAAATACCCCATTTGCAATTTTTTTAACAAAAATTAAAATAGATTAAATAATTTCTAACAAAGAATTATCAATTAAAAAAAAAAAAAAATTGGCCAGGTGCAAAAAAAAATAGTAAAGCACCTTGCATTAAAAAACGGCTGAATGGATTTTCTTCAAATTTTGAAATTATATTAACGATAAATTAAGGACTGTCGTAAAATATTTTTTTTTGCAATCTGTGTAATTTAGAATTCATTGTGTTTAAATACCATATTTGTAATTATCAATTAATAACATTTTACTTATATAAATAATGTACACGTCTAAAAGAATTCATAAAGACATTTTTTGAAAATGAATTTCATCTATAACACATTATAAATGAAATTGCATATAATTGTTCAATTAAAATCAGGCGGGAATAATTTGAGATGAAATGAATCATTATAGTTCAGTCATTATCACAAAGATGGGTACGTGTTGTGTTCAATTTAAAGCAAATTTACAGTTGCTTGTTTTATACAGTCGCCCAAATAAATCGAAATGATAATTTGTAACTCATATATATTTTGAGTTACAATGCTAGAAATATTTTAAATGTTCTCCCGTCTTATCTTATCTTATCAACACAAAAATATTTTGCGGTGTGGATTTGCGTTTCGTTTCAAATCTACCACCAATGTTTTAATACCTATGTTTACTTTTTAGATGAATACAAAAATATTTTATTAAATAATATAAATTCGCATAATTTTAATTCGATTAAAATAGCATACAATATAAGTGTAGGTAATAAATGAATGTAATTTTCTATAATCAAAATAAATAATATAATATTATTATAAAAATATTCAAATTTTATTTTCTTCAGTATTGAATTATTGTACTAACAAAAGAGTAAAACCCTTCAATACACTTCTGAACAATCAGCTTCTTTCTCTTTCGAAAATGGTTAAACATGGTTACACGTACAGCATTAGACATGATTAGACCCAGTGCCGGATTACACTATTACAGATATTAAGGCAGAAAAGGCGGCTGCCTAGGGGCCTCGTTAATTTTAGGAGCCTCGTGAAAACGGAAAAATATATTTATTTTAATTATAAATTTTCATTTTAAAGTTTATCAAGAATCTGTGTTTTAAAGTACATAGTAGTAAATATAAAAATATTAGGGGGGGGGGGGTCAAGCCGAATCTCACCCACTCTCACATGGGGGTGAAATGGGTCTCGGCAAATATCATGTAATTTTTTTTATCTTACTAGTCCTAAATAAAAATAATTAAGGGGTAATGTCAACCAAATTTTTATTTTTTTTTCCAATTTTTTTGTATTGGCTTAAATCATGCTAAAACTATCATATAATCAAAATCTACAACGCCCAAGTACTGATCTAAACTCAAAATTCGTTTAAATCAATTTTAACCGAACAACTTTTATGCTGCAAAATCACTATCAAAATCAATCGGTGAGCAGTAGAACTGAAAAAGTTTACATCCGATTGACTTGAAATTTTAACTGTAGCTTTTTCATTAGATTATCTAGTGAAGTACATACGATTTTAGCGATTGATTAACAACAAAAAAGTTATAAACAATTAAAGTTGATTTTTTTTGTCGAAAAAAAAATTTTTTTTTCAAATATTTTATTGAGACTGTTTATTTTAATTATTGAGTAGTAAAATTAAAAACTAATTACGCAAGTAATAATTTTCTAGAGGACCCCGAAAATTTAACTACCTAGGGGGCCACAAATGTTTAATCCGACAGATTAGACCCCACGGCTGCTTAAAGGGGTAGGTATTCTAGTTTAGAGGCATGAATTTCGGGCGGTTTTTGAAGCTTTGTACAAACGAAACAAAAAATATTTTTACTATCAATTTTTTTATCATTTATTTATTGATATTTTAAGATTGCATAAAAATTAACCGAGAAAACCCTCAAAATTCACAAAGTTATGAGCTGGCAAAGTGGGAGGTCCAAAAAAAAGGATGTTCTAATGTTCGAATGTACCGATTTATTTGAAATTTGGTGTGAATGTTCTTTATCGATGCCGTTATAGCATGAACCGTGGAAAAGTAAAACAATTTTTTTTTCACGAAATGGCGGCCGTTAAAAATTTTTTTTTTTACTTTATCATACAAAATATGAAAAAGTATTGTTATCGTGCAGAAAAAGAAATTTGAGATTGATTTTGATGAATTTAGGCATATTGGGGTTCCAGAAGCGGAAAATCATCATTTCCAAAAAATGTCTGTAATCTGTATGTGTGTGTGTATGTGGTCAAATTTACTTCAACCTCTACTTCAAAACGTAATAGGAATTTTTTAACAAAATTTCGTATTTAGTATTACTGATATATTGGGACTTAGAACTGATTAGATTTTGGTTAAAATCGGTACACGGAAACGCAAAAAAAATATTTGGCAAATTAAAAAAATTATATTTTTCTTTTTCTCAAATTTTAGATTTTTATTAAATTCTTCTCTATAATAATAATATTAAAAAAGTATTAATCAATAATCGTGTAAATATCCAATTTTTGTAATTATTCTTTTTTCAAATGTAAAAAAAACTTTTTTCTTAATTTTCAAATTTTATTTTTTTATTATACAGTAAAACTTCTCTATAACAAGATTTTTGCTATAAACAGTTAGTTTAACATGTAAACAAAAGTCAAAGGACTAAATTTTTACTCGTTATAGCCGATTCTTCGTTATAACCGGACCCGTTATAGAGGGGTTCTACTGTATTTTGCACCATAATAATAAGTATGATAAAGTTATGGGCATGGCCACATCCGATTTTTTTACATGTTTTAATTAACAATTCCGAATTTTTTAAAAATAGTAAAATTAAAATATTTGATCTGAGCGTGGTTGAGGCGAAAATATAAAACGTATAGGTATTCTAAAAAATTTGGGTGGGCACTTGGTTGGGCACTCCAGTCAATAGGGATTGGGCATGTGTCCACCCTGTTCCCCCCTCTGGCGCCGTCACTGTGTAATGTATAATTATTTTAATTACTATTATGGTATGGTCGTACGGTCTTCCTAAACCAAAAACAATACACGTCAACACTGTATATCTTGATTATGTATACATTGTACAGTGTTGCGTATTGCTTAATCCTAATCGCATTTTTTACAACACTGAAAGAAAAATGTGTCTATAACTTACACAATTACATAATACTCCTGCACAATTTGTGTCTAGATTGGCGCTAAACCCATTATTGTGTTGAAAGAGTGTCAACGTTTGGGTTAGGGATTTTAAGCAGGTAAACAACCCAATTGTGTAATTTGCAGGTACCAGATTTGAGAAAAAAAAAAGTCCCAACTAGTAAGTTTAAAATCTGCACAATAAAATGCACATTATCTGAAATAATGTGTATCAAAATATGTGTACTTCTATCAAATAATTTTGCATATTTCAAATACAAAATTTTGAGTATTTCTTGAAAAAAATGTTGCATATTTCTGAATAAAATAATGCAAGTTTCAAGAATATTGTATATAAAAAATTATTATGTAATTCTGCAGATTTCCACAACAGATTTGTGTGACTTGTAGGCTTATTTTATATTTAAATAAAAATTCAGTAATGTTTAAAATGCATATTATTTATTAAGAATTTAAATAAAATTAATTATACAAAATTCACAAAACATATACAAACTATATAAATTCACAATATACAGTACAAATTATAATATAAACATTAAACACTTTTGAACAATTATCAATCATAAATAATATCTTAAACAAGTATACAATACATTATTAACAGTTGTTACAAGACAGGGGACGTATATTAATAAATCAGGTGCATTAATTGTAAAAATGTTGGATGTTTGCTGAATTTCATTTGATTGAAAATGTGGTTCAAAACCAATTTATTGCTTTAAATATTTCATATTCAAAAAAAATTGATAGACAAAAAATGATGATGAATAACAATTTATTGTTAAAATTTTTCCATATTCAGGAAACAGTAGTTCATCTTCCGTATGACTTAAAACAAGGAAACGGTCATTTTCGATTGACGGTGTTTTGCCTCCGATCTAATGGTCCAGATATAAACTTAGTAGCCCAGACATCTTCATTAAATTCTGGAAAATATTTTCTTCAATTTAATTTTCTAAAAATAAAATATTATAAAGAGATTTTAAAGTTAAAATTTACTACAAAATAAATATTTTAAAATAAAAATTAGAATTAGAAAAGTAACTTTCTTGTTTGTTTTCTTAAAAATTATAACGGATTTTGATTTTGCACACCAGATAAAATTATTGTAAAATTACTTGATAAATTAAAGAATATTATCTATATTATGATTTATGATCGTTACCAGTTTGTTCTTAAGAAAACAAATTTGGAAGTTGTACATTTTCACCACTCCGTACTTACCAAATTATAAACCAATGCAACGGATAAAAATGATAAAAATTAAGTTAAAATAAAAAAATAAATTAAATTAAATTAAATTCTACTTACCTTTTGAAATACTTCGATTTTCTATTACAAAACTATCAATCTCGAAATTATGTAGATAAAATAACAAATCTATGGTGGGCGATAGAAACAGTACAAGTCTAAAACGGCAACTTTGCTTTTAGATAATATCTAAAATTAATATTTTGAAAATTTTATAATTTTAATGTCAAAAGTTATGCAGTTTTTTTCGCTCTTCTGTAAAGTTGCCATTATTGACTTGTATTGTTTCTATCGCCTACCTTAGAAATATTCTCGTGCTCAGTGTACGTTTGACGTTATAATATGAAAGAATAATTTTTTTCGTCCAACGAAAACTAAAAATGTAAAAATTCCCACTTCTTTTGTTGGATTTTAGTGCCATTAGGTAAGATTTTGTAAAGAATATTCAGGTTGTTTAATTTTTTCTAGGTAGGTCCTTTGGGCTTACGGTAAATTTAAGCCGATTTATTTCTTTCATTTAAAATGCACGTGGTTTTTAACAACCCTAGATTTAAATTTAAATTTAAATGCGAAAATTATTGTGAAGAATAACATCTTTTATAATCTGTCTTTACTTAATTTTACTGATAGAATGGATAGGAAAAATAAGCATTAATAATTACTTCAAGTAATTTATGAAAGTCTTTACATTCAGTTTCAAAAGTTGTGAACGAATTATAGAAAAAATATTCCATTTCAAAAATTGAACATATTAATTTATTTAAAATAAAAATATATACTAATGCTCGTATTCACAAACGTTCTTAAAAATTTTGATGAACCGTTTATTTAAACAAACCAATGAAATTTATTTTCTTGTACTACGAGATCATTTTCATTGGTTTGCAAAATTAAACGGCTCGTTAAATGTTTTAGGAACGTTTGTGAATACGGGCATTAGTGAGATATTGGTCAGAGACTCATAGAAATCTACAAAGTAGATGAAGAAATTCTAAATAAACAAAACAAAAACGAATGAAATAATAGCATGAAATATTTTTATTAAATTTAAAAAAAACCTTACCGAATTACATGTTTCGATCTTATTCACGGTGTTAGCCGCGACACTGATCTCATCAGATTTGTGCTGGAAAGGGGGCGTCCAAACGTGTGGCGTTTAGGGGGGGGGGGGTTGAGCCGAATCTCACCCAATCTCACGTGGGGGAGAGGGAAGGTCTCGGCAAATATCACGTAATTATTTTGTGTTAACTATTCACAAATAAAAATAATTAAGCAAATTACGTTTTTTTAATAAATCCAACGCAATCAAGCACAGATTAACGTATTTACATTAAAAATACGCATTTAAGAAATCTCACGTGAGATTAGAAAGGGGGAGGGGGTCGAGCCAAATTTCACCCAATTTTACGTGGGGAAGAGGGGAGGTCTCGGCAAATATCACGTAATTATTTCGTGTTAGCTATTCTTAAATAAAAATAATTAAGCAAATTATGTTTTTTTAATAAATCCAACGCAATCAAGCACAGATATTTACGTTAAAAATACGCATTTAAAAAAATCTTACGTGATTAGAAAGGGGGAGGGGGTCCAGCCAAATCTCACGGCAGCTCACCTTGGGGGGCGGGGGAGTCTAAAAATCTCTCTGGGAGTCTCAAAAAATTGATTATTATTTTGGTAAAATGGTAATATTATTACCATTATTTCAAACGATCATGAAACCGTCCACGTGCGCTGAACTTGTCAAAGCTATACTACGATAATGTATTGTTGTTGCTAAAGCCGGCCCTGATTGCCGTTTGTTTATTTGTGAATTTTTTCATGTACGTTGTAGATTTTTATGACCAATATCTCAACCGTAATATTTTTATTCTAGTTTCTAATGGTCTACTATACAATATAGGTTTTTACAAATTTTTGAATTTCTTGAAATTCAAATACTCTTGTTATCGTTATTTTTAATATTTATTTAAATCCCTATATGTATTAGTAATTTATTTTTAAACCGGTCTTGTTGATGGAAAATAAACAATTTTCACTAATTTCTTTCGTTATGTTTGACTAAAGAGGTCTAGAATTCCGTTAATTAATCAATTACAAATAAACTATAAACTACCAAATTTCTAACAAAAAGTAAATATTAGAAAAAAAACCGAAAGTAAAGTATAGCATCATTTTATTTATGATAAAAGAATTTTTTTCACAAAATATTGTAGAATTTTAAATAAAGATAAAAAAATTTTAATGCATTCCAAAAAAAGAATACACAACTAGTCGAGAACAAAAATTTTTCTTTTTGTAACATACTCGTGGTTACAAATAAGCACAAATTGGGATTGAAACCGTAAAATTTAAAATGCACAATATTAGGTAGAATTAGTGTTAACAGTTCTGAAGATTTCAATCGAAATCTTCAGGTACAAAAGTTTACTTTTTTCTAGCAAACAGTAGATTTAAAAACTGCACAATTTGAGTTTACAGTTGGTACAATTTGACATGCACAGCGCTATGTAGATTTATCTCAAACGATTTTTTTGAGTGAACGCTGGTCTAATGTGACCTCGTCAATGCTATCGTATTGTTTTTGGCTTTAAACAGACCATAGCTTAAAATTTAAATATTTACTTTTTCAAATACTATATGTATTATAAGATTATTATAACATAAATTATAATAATAGTGTTGTAAATCAAATACAGTGGCCGTAAAAAGTATTCGTACACCCCTATCTTAACCATGTAAATTGTACATTTTGAAGCCATTCTTTCACACATAAAAGTCGCTTTTACAACAAAACTTTTTAGACATTTTTTGTTAAGAATTTTATTGTCTTCAATTTTGTATCTATACATTTTTCTATTTTGTCGCTCCGTTTCCGACTGACAACAGCTTAAACAAGACTTCGTAAAATACAAAAAATATTATCATCTGTATCTCGGAAACGGTGTGACAAAATAGAAAAATGTATATAAACAAAAATGTAGGGAATAAAATTTGCAACAAAAATTACTTATACATTTTTCTATTTCGTTGCACCGTTTTTGAGATACAGGTGACAATATTTTTTGTATTTTACAGAGTCTTGTTTAAGCTGTTGTCAGTCGGAAACGGGGTGACAAAATAGAAAAATGTATAGATACAAAATTGAAGACAATGAAATTCTTAACAAAAAATGTCTAAAAAGTTTTATTGTAAAAGCGACTTTTATGTGTGAAACAATGGCTTCAAAATGTACTATTTACATGGTTAAGATAGGGGTGTACGAATACTTTTTACGGCCACTGTATATGTGTATTCATCATTTTGAACATAATAATATAGTAATCTTCAATACAACATAATATTATAATAAATTATCGTTGGATAACTGCAAAAGCAAATTGGAATACTTCAGTTTTCTGCATTCGTTATCTTGCAAGGTTAAATCGCAGATATGCACTGTGCATGGTTTTATACGATTGCAAATTTTTTTACAACAGATGCGAAATTATAATATTATACCCAATTTATATTATGCATTTATACATATTTTAAATTAAAAATAATCAGTACGTAAATCCAATTCCTAATTATTATAACTCGTAAACTAATCTTTGAAGTTTATTCGAATTTCCTATGCTTATAGGCGTTTCAAGATAAGCGATACGCTACCTTGCGGCAAATTTTTGAACTAACGTTATGGGTACGTATTTTAAATACCAGGTTTAAATACAGTTGTAAATGTATTTTCTTAATGTAAAGTTGTGAGTTTTCCTAACAAAATTCTAATAATGGGTAGATGGTTTTGTTCAGTTTTCGGGTGCAACTCTTTGATTAAGAGAAATCCCGAAATTAGTTTTCATGCCTTTCCCAAAAAAGGAGAAGAAAATGTGTACATACACAACAAATTGAATATTCGTGAACTGGTTGATCGCCATGCAGCTTGGGTAACTTTAAGAAGGGTGACTATTTTTATCGAAGAAATTAAAAGAAATGTACCTTTGTGCTTTCAACATTTTCGAAATGTACGTGTTGTGCTTGATTGCACCGAAGTAACAATTCAGAAGCCGAAGTGTTTATGTTGTAGGATAAGATTTTATTCACAATATAAAACTAATGATACAATAAAAATAATGACGGGGGTTTCTCCAGCAGGGGTAATAACCTTCATATCGGCAGTTTATGGTGGCCGAGCTTCTGATAAAAGGATCCAGTTTTGTTGTCCGAATTAACTTACTCCTGGCATCTCCTTCGTATTTAAGTCCATGTGAGACATACTTGTTTTTAAGAGGCAATGAGAAAAAACAACTTGATGATTTCCTAACCCAATTATCATTGTTTTTATATGTATATATCTCGTAGCATCGTGATCCCGTCATTCTATATTTTCGAGCTCCTAGCCACATTTGGCTATGCTGTGAAATGCAAATATATTTTTTAATATCGTCTTCATGAAATAATTCTTGAATTTTTTTAATACAGCAGTCCCGAATTTCCACTTCTTGTGCTGCCAACAATTTCATTAACACAGATTCCGACATATGCGACAATAGAACGCACGATAGCCTTGGATTATTTTCAGGCTCGCTCTGTGATGGTACCTCTTTATCTACACGTTTATCTACATCTACATCGACTTTATAGAAAGTGGGTTTATAGTTTTTAAAACATGGCATATCTAACACTGGGACTGCCTTATATTTCTCCTTGGTTGTGTGCTTTTGTTGCAACCATACACATTTAATATCAGTTTGTGAAATCATTTCAATTTCATGTAAGTTATCTCTAAAACAATACGTAAGATGTTAATTTTGGAATAAAATTGAACATACCTTGATGTACACCACAACAACGCTGCTGAAATATGTTTACAACGACCTCCTTGTCCGGCTTTACATGTACAAGTAATATTGGAAACTCTAGCTTGGTTTTCATTTAATTTGTCAGCCATTAACACACCTTTTATTTGATGTGGATCCGAATTCATTGCTGAAGTTTGCAAACACATAGCAAACAAATTTATTTGATCTGGTGGTCCAGTACTTTGACCACACAAAATTATATGTCCTGCATGGAGAACCGATTCACCTTCGTAAATGCACCTCGAATTGACATCTCCACCCATGTACTCCATATAATGGAGAACGCTAAAGCGAAGACCCGAGCCAGACATTGTTTCTAAAACAAACTTTTATAAATATTAAATTAAGATTTTAAATTAAATTTTAACCTCGAATAACATGGTCCAAGCGTATTTATACCACTTTTTGTACATCTTTTAAGTTGGTATTATTATTATTTAAATATTTGAAATAATTATTTCAAATATTCCAATAAACACTCACAAGTACCGTAATATATTAAAAATATATTTAATATAAATAAAAACACTACAGCGAACCATCTCAAACCAACCCACAACGTTAATACCATTAGTAGCCGCTATGGCGCTGCAATCTTAAATTGAAACGCCTATAGATATAGTTTATAGTTCGAATAAGGTTTCTTCCATTTTATTATAAAACAATTTAAACGATCTTATAATATATTTAATGGAAACAATAAGAATTAGATATTAAAGTAAAGTGCAAAATTCCCACCCTTACGATTGATATAATTTTTAAAAGGCGGAGCTTATATTTCAGCTTAAACGTAGGTTTTAAAAGTAGATTCCTGTAAGTTTGCTATTGAATTACCCATTAATGCAACCAGACTATTTGTGAAGCTTGTTGCCTACCAACGAATTAATTAATTAATTTATTCACCATAGCTTGTAAGCCCCATCGCGTTCGTGAATTAAAGCTAGATCGACATAACCACTCCTTAACCTGCATGCTAAAATTTTTTCTTATTTAAAAGACCTGATTTATAATATAATATTAAAGAATATAATGAGTAGTGCAGTTTATGCAAAAACCGCCTTATCATAGAAACTGATATATTGTTTATAAACTTAGGTGAGATAATGAACAAATCTCTATCCACAAGAAAATTCTTCTACTACACGTCAGTATTATTGTACAACACGTCATCAATTACCTTTATATACGTCTATCTTTTCTTGAACTTTGCCGCTTTCACCAACAATATTTTACAGAACAGCAATAGTAGCGCCTTAACAAAATTTATTATAATAAATCATTTTAATAAATTCCCCACAAAATGTAAATTTTATTAACATCAAATAAAAAATGTACCAAACGAATATTCGAATATTAAATAAAAAATCAAATCTTACTCGAGTAAGCCACTGTTTATTTCTCCGGAGAATGTACGTCACTGGTAACACAAAGTTTACTTGTCTTCGCATATTATCTAATAATAATTGTTCTGTGTAGTTGCTCTGTTGATTCGTTTTCTTTTTGATGTAATTTTGTGATCATAAATCGTTTCGGCTAATTCCAATTTTTATCCACATTTACAGGTGTACTCAAACTTATCTCCAAATTATTTAAATTTACAGGAATTTCGAATATCTTCTTAGGTTAATAATTTTTAATTTTCTTCCTATTCCTTGATCAAACATCTACTTTAATAAAACGGGTTAACTTTTCCAAATTTCCAAAATTTTTACAAATTCTCTTCAAAAAAACTCAACTTTTTTTACCTGATTAAAAATTCTTATCTTTTTTCCTTCTATCTTCCTATTGCCAACCTTCTTCATAGGCGGTAAGTTAAAATTTTTATTTACAAACATAACTGGAATAATTGATCAAATTTCGATTACTCTAATGAAATAAACAAATTCAAATGAACTATCCTTCTAGCACCAAGAACTTGATCGGAAAACAACAAAGAGCAACCGAAGCATAAAACTGTTCTTTAACCTTCCATGGACCCTGGACCCTGCTGACCAACGTTCGACCGGGCAACAAAACTGTATTGTCAAAACTAGGACGTTACGCAACAAATTACAATTATCAAGGAGTGTCCACAACAGTGATGTCTAAATATTTCACAAAAAATAGGAAAATACTACACATCTGCTTCCATCGGCAAAGAGCCCTTGGCAAACATTTGCGTAGCGAAGTTAACCCCCTTACCCTCATAATAAGGCCCATGGAAAACACAGCAATACCCCTTTATAAAACTAAGAAAACGGGCAATAGTTAACAGTTTCGAACGTTTTATGGTTTTATAAACTAATGGCTACAAACAACTAAACAAAACGGTAATACCTAAATTAAATTAATAAAATAATATTTCTTTACTAACCTATTTACAATGTTTAAATCTTATTTGATTAATATCACTAGCTTACCCCTTAGAGCCAGGGGTGGGCAAACTACGGCCCGCGGGCCGCATGCGGCCCGCCAAGGTATTTTGTGCGGCCCGCGACAAATACATAGAAGAAAATTATTATAAATTTTATGTGATAAAATGTATTATTCTCATGTTTTTTAATAATATATTGTATTATAAACATAATCATTTTTGTGTTGAGTAAATTATGAAAATTTTTGTTTGTTTGTGCGGCCCTCTTCCCAATTTAAATTTATTATGTCGCCCTTCAGCTAAGAAGTTTGCCCACCCCTGCCTTAGACTATAGAATTAATAGACACCGCTATTTACATAATTCAGTGAAGGCATCATCACGTGATGTATTTCTGTTTTTGTTATGATTCGCATTTATTTATAAACAGTAAAAGAGTAAGGTTAAAGTTCTCATATTTGTAATAGTTCGAGTTTAATTTTAAAAAATACAGCTCTATTATAGTAGTTTAGTAATGGATATGTCGGGTGTAGTGTGCAAAATGACAAATATTAAAGAAGAAAGTGTTATTTTAAACAGGTAAGTGATTCTTTTAAAATTGTTTACAACCTTGTAATTTCAGTGGCGCACTGTAGCGATTCTTGTTTATTTCGAAAGTATTTAGAAAATCAGTTAACAAAGCTGGGTAAGTTTGATAGGCATATGCAATAAAATATTTACAAAAAGATGATTTTTTTGTTAGGACATCGAGAAATCAAGGATGTTGTGATTTCAATACATCAACTTACTACTTTGAGTGCCTCGGAACCTGTATTTCAATTCAAGAGAAGTCACCTTATACGAAAAGGTAGGTGGATACCTAGTAAATGTTATTGATTTACATTGAGTTACCCACTTTGTTTTTAGAAAGTATTTTGTTGGTGATCTTCGTAGTGATGATTTTGGAATACCTACCTCGAAAATCAAAACGACATTCAAGGATTTTGAGAAATACGGTTTTTCAGCAGAAACAAAATATTATTTTAAATTTGTGCAGTAAGTAATACAATGTTTTTGTAACAAATCTTTGTACGTATACATATGTTTATATTTTTGTACATCTTGGTGTAGGAAGTACATATTATATACCAGTAAATCAATTTTTTGTAGTATCATTATCTTAGTTCTTAATAACCCACGAAAAGGTAAAACAATTTTGTGATGTTTTTTTATAATTTAATCTATCAAAAAAGTAGACGTATAGAAGCCTAAGAACTGTCGCAAAAGCGAGTTCCACCTTGTTTATATCACATTTTGTACATAATTCAATAATTTCTTACGCAGCGTTTCCAACATTCCATGCTGGAATATATACCTATATTATAGGTATATAATATATACCTATATTCCAGCCCGTCCTTAAAAAGTTAATGTTTATTTTAAAAGTGGAATTTTTGTTACTTAATAGTTTATATTATTATTTTGGAAAGGACCTGTCTTGGATGAAAAGCCGCATACGTGACTTGCTGCAAAAGTGATCCATTCCGGATTCGTAAGCTATCAGAACGAGCGTTAGCGAGTTCTGATATTTTGCTTACTCTTCCGGAATGGATCACTTTCGCTAGCTCGTACGTAAATAGCTACTTGTAAGTTTATCAGTTTGTTTCTAATTTTCAATAAAAACCAGTGTAGTTATTTGACCACATACTCTAACTTCCCGAGAGGGTAGCTAGGGTATCGCAATTTTCATCAAAAATCAAAAAATTTAATTAGCAATGGTGTAAATAGCAACATTTTTTCTTCCGTGAAAATAAATTGTGACTGAAAGGGTTAAGGTTTAAGACCACTGTTTAGAATGAAATTTTACAAATTTTATTTAAAGAAACTTGATATAAGTGTATATTTCATACTTCAACAAGTTACCTTAATGTGTAAATTATATTCATTACTGTTAATACAGATATTTTCAATAGGTGCATGCGCCCCGATGCATTCATGTAGTCGGCGCCTATGGCTCCTAGCGCATGAGCACGGCAAACTATAACAAATTGGATATTTTAGTTGAAACTAGAAAATTGATTCTCGTTATCAAAAGCTGCAAAATCAATAAATTTGGAGTGTTAGTTCACGAAGGTAATTAATTACATTTCTATTAATAAATTGTCGTTTCAAGCCATATGTCTTTTTAGCAATTTTTGAAGACATCAGGTTAAACCAAAGACGCATTTTTCTAACCTCAAATGCGTACATAATGTTCAAGTTGTGGAATTTCGTTTACAATACAAATTTTTGTGTGGATTAATTATCATTTAATATAAAATAATTGGTAATCATTTAATAATTGAATTGATATGGATTTGGGCCGAAATTTGGGATGACTGCAAATATTAGAATGAATTCGAACGATGTGCATAAATTACAATCAAGTTGGCAGTTTGGAAAATACCTCAAACTTATTATAAATTATCTATTAGTAAGTAGGTATCTTATTTTCGTATCTTTTGCATGAATTTAGTATTGTAATTGAATTTTAATTTCGTAGGTTTATCTGTCGGTAACTTTTTGCGGTTGATGTAGCCGGAATCATAGCACGAGGAATACATGGACTGACTCAATGTGTACTTAGAACCATATTTTGGGGGTGAGTTGCATGTACATTTTTACAGAATTTTAATGGGATGGATCATATTTGTGTAAACATTTTATTCGAAAGTAATTATTGTAAAATTGATATTTCCTGTTAGGAGTTACAACTATTAGGTTTGTTCCAACAACGAGTATCTTTAGTAATATTACTACAACGCAAGCGCATTAATGAAATGTCGTTCCAACAGACACAAGTTACCAGTTCGCAATCCTAGTTTACTAACAAACCGCTGTTCAACATAGTTGATCCGTTCAACATAGTTGTTGAACGGATCGAATTGGTTCATTTGCGGTTCAAATGATACTTGCTCAGGAGCAAGTATCAAGTAGTTCGAAACCTGAATAGCCATGCGCAAATGTTAGTTGAGAGTAGTACAGCCCAAATACTTCCTCTATCATTAATTATTTTGTAAATTTTCGTAATAAAATCCAGAAATTTTTAGTAGGAAATGATAAAGTACATACATATTTAAGTACACACATTACAAAAAAGAAAAATATTAATAAATGGATGGTGACAGGAAACGAGGATTAAAGAATATTTATTAAAAAGTGTATCACACCATAGAAATATGAAATCAAAAATTTATTTAATGTCTTTACATTACAGGTATTTTATTAGCATCCTCTAAAATCCGCATTAATTTTTAAAATCGTTTTTTAACCGGGTAGGCATAGATTTAACGAAATGTTGTAAAATTTCATCTGTAATGACTTTCTGCCATCTGCCATACAACTTTTAATAAATTTTGCAATTGTTATTTTGTATTCTTATCGGTAATTTTTCGTTTCATAATGCCCAAAGATTTTCAATCGGATTTAAATTCGGGCTGTTACCTGGCCATTCTAAGAAATGAGAAAACGTTTTACTTAGGTATCCAATTAAAGTTGTAAAAATTAATTTTTTGTGCGTATTAAGTATATTACTACTTCAATACCTATGTAAAAGTTCAAATAAGTAATATGTGCCGAATCGTTCTAGCATATATGGAGGAAGAAGCATGGGGAATTGTAAAACTGTTAATTTATTCATATTTTCTATTTTAGTAAAATTCACCATCGGACTTGTTCTTAAAATAACAATTATAAATTAACTTTAAAAACAAAAAAATATTCCTGAAAACAGGCTTCAAATAAGCACAAAAATTGAAAATTTGCGTAAAATACTCAAAAAGGCAAAAAAGAAGCATAGAAAAACTTCATAACTTAAATCGTATACATTTTAAAACAATTTATTGCTGCCTTAAATATTGACGATAAGCATCGCTCTCTATGATCACACTTGTCAATTATTTAAGGTTAATCTCGGTTCGAAAACAATTCGGAAAACGTTCCAACACAGCTTTAAGTTACTATTTGTGAATTTACTAGTGTTCCTAACGCAGGCGCAATAAGTGGTCAAATTATTGGTTGCCGTCGATAATCGAATAGCTTGTTGGAACAAACCTATTATTTGTTGATCAATCAATCAACATAAATCATAATCATCATAATAACAATTATTATGTACAGTAATTATTACATTTATTAATTATTGCATTTACATTATTGCCTACTGCAAGGTATGAGTATTTAACAGCGAGTGAACGTTGTTCCGTAAAAAATATTACAAAAATTACAGCGCAAAGTTTGTGCAAATGACTCAAATTCCGTTTTTACTTTTTTTGTTACAACTTTATTATCGAAAAGTTTTGTCCATTGCAAATTTGCAATAGTAAGTCAGGCAGTGAATTGTTTATGAAATTTGAAAAACTTGGTACCTACCTAATAATTTTAAGTAATTTTTTTCTGAGTAGTAGATTACAAAAATATGAGTACATTTTTGTGGTTTATTTAGTTAATTTGATATAAACGTCAAAGTAACCTGGTCATGATTAAACTTTGTGAATTGTATTTCATTGTTTAATCGGTTCAATAAAAATCACACAAACACAATACAATTTAATTTATTGTATTGTGTTGTATTGTATCACTTTAAAGAGATTTTTATTTCGCTTCTAAAGATACCTAACACTTGATATTTTATTTTTTAATTACTGGTACCAATAAATAGTCCAGTCAAATTAGATAAAATAGCAGAAATAATTGATAGAAAGCTGCAAATTGGTACATAAGTACATTAGGGCTTATGTTTGAACATACTAAAAGTCGGGACCGAAACTCCTTGGGCTCGAGCCGCCATCTTGGAAAATAGGTCCTCCAATTTACCTTTTTGCTTATATCTCGGTAACCGTGCGTTTTAGCAAGTAAAGTTTCATATAAAAAAGAAAGATAATAAAATTTTGTATTAAAAAGATAACGTGCACTTTTTTTGTATCTTCATTATTTACGCCGGTAATCCACGTTGAATATAGAGCATAATCAATATTTTAGACGTAGGTTCATGTTTTCAGCACTCGCGGGCTTCAAACGTGATTAAGTTTCAAAAATTGACCTAACCGACATTGTTAGGGCCTTATGACAAATGAAGGGAAGGAAAGGACCGAGTTATCATGGAGATACTTACTATAAGTAATTAAGATAATGTTAAAATAAAACTGATATTTAAAAACGGTGGTATTACCGTTGCGTTTATTTTCATTATATAAAAATTTTAGAAACTTATGGACTTCGAATTTTAGAAATGAAAAGTGAGCCGTACTAATATTGCTAGGGCTTCGTGTTGTTCATCGTATGTCACTTTTTTTTTAAACTAAAAAATGTAAATAGATTAATCTCAAAAACATCTACCTCGATGTCAAGTACATTATAGTCATCGATATGTAATCTCTTTCAACAGACCTCTCTTTTTCTATCTAAATTTCACTTGAAACATGAGGTGCCATGAGGTCAAGTATCTGGGTCTAATTCTGGACAACAGACTGACCTTCACCTCTCAAATATGCAATGCAACAATCAAGGCGACACGGGTAGATGCATGATTTGCAAAACTTGGGGACTGAAACCGAAGATGGTGCTGTAGCTATACACCAGAGTGGTGGTATCCATAGTGACATACTCGGCCCTGATCTGGTGGCACGCAACCAAGGAAAGGGAAAGCAAAACAAGTCTTGGCAAGCCGCAAAAACTTGCATGCCTAGGAATTACTGGGGCAATAAGATCAACACCCACCGCAGCCATGGAGGTCCTACTGGGGCTACACATAGTGGTGGTGGCAGAGGCCATACTAGCGGCCTACAAACTAACAATCAACGGCTATAACCTATATATAACCCCTATAAAGGGGTACCATACCATGATCTTCAACTCAATCAAGAGTAACAACATGCTTAGCATGCAATCGGATAGAACTAGCACAGTAAGGGATTTCCGAAAACCATTTAGGGTAATAATACCTGAGAGCGGCATGGAAACAACCATACAAGAGCTGAGCAACCGATATTAGCATTAACCTGGGTTGTTTGTGCATCTAAAATGGTGCGGAGGAACTACAATAGTAGACGAATCTGCATCATGACAGATAGCCAAGCAGCTCTAAAGGCTTTGGAATGAATAGAAATACACTCCATGGTCGTTAAACAATGCCTTAATGCACTGGTGAAACTGGCGGTCTGCAACAGCGTTTCGCTCATGTGGATTCCGGGACACCAAGAAAATGAAGAGACAGATTGCCTGGCCATATTGGCTGCCAACACAACCATGATAGGTCCTGAGCCCACCTGCGGGATTGCATACATGACCGCGAGGGAGGGGATCAGGGACATGTTATGGAAACATCACCTTGCTCACTGGGAGGGTCTTCCTGGACTCCAGGGAGTCAAAGAGCAAAAATATTATCCAACTGAGTATAGAAAACAGTTGAGAAGGATTTTACATGACACTGCTGTCTTAAGAGATACCTCACAATGGTGGGGTTGACTGAAGATCCTATTTGTATGATGTGTGGTGACGAGAATGAAATCCCTCACCACATCTTATGTGAATGCCCAGCTTTAGCCGGGAGCAGGCTACACCACCTTGGTTTTCCATATCCGGAAGCAGAGGAGATAGCTAAAGCACTCTACAACTGCTTACTTGGCTTTGTCGAGGAGGCGCAGTTGTTGGAGTAAAACGTGGAAGAGGGGGCACAATAAGGTTAAGCTTCAGTGCAGTGGGTGTCAGAGCCACGACCTGTTTTTAATAATAATAAATAATATGGTAAGTATCTCCATGATAACTCGGTCCTTTCCTTCCTTTCATTTGTCATAAGGCCCTAACAATGTCGGTTAGGTCAATTTTTGAAACTTATTCACGTTTCAAGCCCGCGAGTGCTGAAATATGAACCTACGTCTAAAATATTGATTATGCTCTATATTCAACGTGGATTACCGGCGTAAATAATAAAAATACAAAAAAGTGCATGATATCTTTTTAATAGAAAATTTTATTATCTTTCTTTTTTGTATGAAACTTTACTTGCTAAAACGCACGATTGCCGAGATATCAGCGAAAAAGTAATTCGGAGGACCTTTTTTTCCAAGATGGCGGCTGGAGCCCAAGGAATTTTGGTCCCGACTTTTAATATGTTCAAACATAAGCCCTAATGTACTTTTGCACCAATTTGCAGCTTTCTATCAATTATTTCCGCTATTCGTGAAAATTTGATCTAATTTGACTGGACTAAAAATTAAAAGAAAGATTTAAAAAATAATTTTAGTTGCCTTGATTGAATTTTATTGCAATTTTTTTTTGTAATACAACTACCACTGTAATATAATTTTACCAAAAATCGTCATCAAAACAACACTTCCCTGCTTATACCGGGTGCTGAATGAGTTAGCCGAACATAGCAAATTAACATGCAAAAACTTACTTAAGCAAATTCCTGCTTCCTTAATTATTTTAGAGAAAAAATGAAAGACACAAAAATAATGCATAAATATAAACTACGAATGATAACACCATTAGATTTCATCTAGCTTTTATTAAAAAGGTCAAAAAATGCTTTCGAAATTGTTAAAGTTTTTATTTATCTGGCCATGTAATAAATTCAATTTAATTTTTATTTTCAAATATAATTACCATGGAACTTATGAAAGCTTACCATGGCCAGTGCGATAAATGACAATTTTTACAATTTTTTAATATTGAAAGCATTTTTTGACCTTTTAAAGTAACAGTTAGATGAAATCTAATGCTATTATCATTTGTAGTTTTTATTTCTGCATTATTTTTGTGTCTTTCATTTTTTCTCTAAAATAATTAGGGAAGCAGGAATTTGTATAAATAAGTTTTTACATGTTAATGTCCTATGTTCGGCTAACTCATTCAGCACCCGGTATACGCACAGGGAAATTGAATTTTTATGACTAGTCCGGTAATAATTAGTAATTGTAACAAAATAAAAGAGACGTCGTTCTTTTCTATATTACTTATTGTTGTTTTGACAGTAACTATCTATGGTAACTATGTAGTCAACAAATTGACAAACTTGATTTTTGCTAATTTTAAAAACGTTGTTTAATTAATGTTTTAAAATTTCGTTTTTTTACGATTTTCGGTAAAATTTAATACTTACCATACTTATCAGGAAAATATCTCACTTGACTCGGAGCTTGAAAATACTCGTATTTCAACATTGCTCCTCGTCAGTAATGTATCATTTTCCTGACTTTTAGGTAAATAACTATTACCATAAAAACTTTTTCTTCCACAGAATAAGTGTTTGCGTTCATTGTTAACCAAATTTATTGTAATCTGTCAAAGTAACTTGTTGGAAATTATTGGTTTTCAAACAAAAACAATTGCAATAAAATTCAATCAAGGCAGCTAAAATTATTTTTTAAATCTCTTTCTTGCATTTTATTTGTGAGTTTTTACCAGTAATTGAAAAACAAAATACCAAGTGTTAGGTATCTTTATAAGCAGAGTAAAAATCTCTTTAAATTGATACCATACCATTTTCATTCTTATCCGTTGTGATGGGAAGCAGGAATTAAAGAAAAATCAATTTCCTATGTTAATTGCCTATGTTCAGATGGTCGACCGGTCACCCGGTATAGAGGGACAGCTCTTATGGGTAAACTTGTCACAAGTATTTTTCTTCGATTGGTAACGACCTCGGCGGCCAATATTAGCATTATATGAAGTGTAAGCATCGGGGCACTATTATATCATTACAAATTACTGTAAACTTCGTGTGTAAACTATAATGCCTACACGCCTACACCAACTGTACCTTTTGGTACCAGTACTTTACCTGACCATACCTAGAAGGTTGTCTTTGTTTGTAACGATTGTGATAATCTGTTCAGAAAAGAATTACATTTTTCCACAATTTTTTGAAATTGAAACTTATAATAAAAACACATAATTTCAAATTTTATAGTTTTCTTATAAATACGTTTATTTGAAATAAAAAATTTAGGTAGGAATTAAAAAGTAAAAATGAGCATTGATATAAATTTACTACATCAAAATCCAATATTAAAACATCACACAATTTTGAAGTATGGCTATTCCAAAATATCTATCAACCGAAAACGAAAAACAGAATGTAGATAAAAAATAACCAAACAGTTCTCGTCCGAAAAATCAAATAATCATTAGGATATTGGGTAGACATAAAACTTTACTGAAGTTCTTGACATTGTGTTATGCATTATTATTCATGCTTTAACCCTTTCGGTCACCTTGTAGTCAATTGGCTACATTAAAATTAATATTTTTTTGCAAGAGAACTAGACGCTCGAATCAGTTGGTTCAAACTTTAATCAATTGTTTACACATCTGTCTTATAAGATTAGTGATAATGGTAGCATTTGGTGCTTAAATGCTGAAGCTGCAGAATATTTTCCAAAAGTAAATGTACATTATACTGCTATACTGCATTACAGCAGCGCTGTAAAAACATTTATAAAAACTGCTACTATTGCGATATCAGTTTGGAAACTTCAAAAACAAAGAGAAATGTTTAATTGTTCGAATGTAGTATTAAAAAAATATATTTTTGTAAGTTTATCAGTTTGTTTTTAATTTTCAAAAAAAAATGTAGTTATTTGATCACATACCATAACTCCTCCGGGAAGGTAGCTAGGGCATTGCAATTTTCAAAATATTCAATTAAGCAATGGTGCAAATAGCAAAATTTTTCCTTCGGTAGAATTAAAGAGTGACTGAAAGGGTTAAAATTCTTTTCTTGTGTACTACTTTTTGCTTGTCCGTTTTGCTTACATTATTTATTAATTTATTACAATTACAAAACAAACAAAATATGCTACTAGCATTTTCCAATTTACAAAAAGGCCGCGCACCATGAACACTTTTGCCCAAATTCTTTGTCCTTCATAACCTTCTATCATGTCTAAATCTGAAGCATACGTATATAACTTTTTATCGACATTTCATCAAACAATAACACGCATTGCTTTTCGTGATCTTCCCTATGTTCGATTTTTGATTTTAAACTTGTTAAGAAAAATCATTATCGAAACCAGTCTTCAATTTTACCACTCCCGAACAGTTGAAATCTCCGGTAATTTGAATTCCAATTTTTTTCTTAAATATGTATAGCACGCAGGCGATTTAAACAAAATCTTCATCGCCATTTATTTTTCATCTACAGTCAACTGTTTCACACGTTTCGCTTTATTCAACTGCATGTTCACAAAAGTTTTCACGGTTGTTGGTAAAGGTGACAGTACATCTTCAACAACATCCCTTTCTGCGTACGTTCGTAATATTTTCTTAAGTCGTTTATTTGATTGTTTGCACGCAGCCAATTGTTTTGTTTTTATTTTTAATTGTTTATAAATAAAATGGATATTCATCTGATATAGTTTCTACGGTTGTAATAGGTTTTGTAGTAGTATTATTAGTATTACTACCTGACGAAATCTCAAGAAGTTTTTGCATTTTATCACGATGAGAATAAGTATGCGAAACTGGGGTAACTTGAAGATTTTCTTCGGTATCATCATTCGACAGCGTTTGCGAATAAGTTCTTTTTCGTAAATTGTCAATGGAACGAATATCATCTTGAACGCTTTGAACGACATTGCTTCTAGCAATCATCTCTGTTCCAGCATTAAATATATTGACTCGGAATAGCTGAAGGTATTAGCTTCTGACGTGTTTGATTCACAAAACAGTTTTCTGTGAAATGATTTTCGCACAATTTCTTTATAGTGATTGTACAAGAATCTCGTTAATCTATTTATGCGCATCATGAATTACGACTTTTGGCACGGACAATCGCAACCAAAAATAGGAGGAGCACAACTAGATACTATAAGTGTCTCAAATCCAAAATTTCAACTTTCTACAACCTACCGTATTTGAGTTATGCGACATACAGACGTCCGTACGTACGTACTCACATACGTACAGACGTCACAACGAAAATAGTTAAAATGGATTCCGGGAAGGTCAAAACGGATATTTCCGTCAAAATCTGGAAACCGAAAAAATTCGGGATTCAATACTTCCTTGTTTTACAAGGAAATTTTTGGAAGCGACGTGCGACGCCCTTGCATATCTACTTACTTTATTTTCTAAAATTGCATTTGTTTGAACAATTTGTTTTGTGAGAACAAAATGTTCAAAAAACATTTGATAGATGGCTTTGCTACGCCCTCTGGTGGACGGTGGGATCTCTACGTTTCAATTATTAATACATGACAGGTCCTCTATATATACATATTCTTTGGTATAGTTCCATAAAATGTAATTAAAACTTGATTTTCATGTTTAATTTTAAATTTCGAAAACAATTTTTATGTATCTGCAAAAGAATTATTAATTTAGTTTAAATCTAATTATAAACTTGTGAATATTTCAAAGTAACCAGTTCTTTTTTCTTGATAATTTTAAATTAAGGCAGGCATGATTCTACTTTGGAAGCTCTAAAAGGAAGCAATTTATGTGAATTTTTTATGAGATTATTAATAAACATATTAAAATGAGGTTTGTCGGGCTTTAAAAATACACTCTTAAAATACTTCAAAAAAAATTTTTTAAGTATGTTTTATATGGATTGTGTGAGCAGGCCAATATACTTACAGTTGTGAACACGAAAATAGCAGTGATTGTAAAATTTTACAAAAATTCAAAATTATTACTGGGAACCAGTGCCACAATCTAAAACGATTTTTGCTTCATCTGTCTATAATATGTTACGCAATTTGTGAACAGGTCAATGAAGACGTTTCTTTGTGAATTCTCCTTCTAATTCTAATTCTGAAGTGACTTTTCTGGAGCTTCGAACACACGTTGCTTATTTCCGATGGCTTATGGCCGATGAAAATGTCTGCTTATTGACAAGTCATGCAATTTTTTGATCAACTTTAGGCGTCGCTTTTACCACCTCTCTTTTTGGTTTTTTTCTTACAAAGTTCTTTTTTAAAGAATTCATCATAAGTTACTTTTTTAATCAGTTTTATAAAAAATATAAGATCTTCAACAAATTACTTACAGGTCAATCTAACTCTGCTATTTTAATGTTATTCCAGTATTGTATTAAAGTAACATATCAGTTATGTGCAATCAGTAAATACGAATTGCAGACACGTTTGCGTTCTTATTCTAATATACTGCATTGTCAAATGTTCTTACTTTTGCCTGGCAACTTTGTACAGCAAAATAAAAAGAATTTCTATATTATAAGTTATGAAGTTATTAATATATTTAAAAATAATTAGATGTCGCTGTCTTTCAAGTAAAGATTATACATATACATAACTACATAACTAAGCATATAGTACATCCCTTTTACTATACGAAATATACTATTTAGCTGCAAAATAAGTATGGCAATGGAAAGCTGGCATTCGAATTATATTAAAATGAATATAAAAGTAAAACTACAAAAGTAGCTATAAGTGGATTTCGGCCGTCGAAGATCTATCCAATGATAGATACTCCTTTCACAATATATTACCAATGAGTAACGTGGGGTTATTGCAAAATCAAAATCCCCAGTCAAAAAACATACATGCAGATAGTTTTACACCATCACATGGACCGCTAGGTTTTATCGTACTACCGACGGTTTCGAGAATACTCCGTAGAGATTTCTCTTCATCAGGTATGAATTAACCTGCAGTGCCGATGCATGGCTGCATACCACCGCATTAAAGTATGTGATTAAAACTTTGAAAAGTGAAGAAGCATACCACGTCCTCTTTTGGAACTCATGTGAAAGGTTTCACCAACCTTATAGCTACTTTTGTAGTTTTACTTTTATATTTATTATAATACGGTCGGTTGATATGTTAAAGTTTGATTTTCTTACTTTAACATAGTATTTGTTATATAAAAATGATGTCTAACTCATTTTTTTCCAACAGTGGATTTATTCCCTTTTGCATGAAAACTTCTCACTTAAACTACAAATAATTTAAACACAATGGAACAAAGGTGACAAATAAGTTATCTTATGATACTGCTATTTTCATGTTTACAGCTATATAAAACTGGATCTTTGAAAAAACACGTCTGTACGCACTGGCAAACAACAAAAGACCCTCCAGTCTATCCTACATAAATATAAAAAGACTCTTTAAATGCATGTTTGTTTACAGTTTAAAAATAAAAGTTGTCACATTTAATTTAAAAACATAATTTGATTGTGTGGTCTGCTCCGGAGATGTGACTGTTTTTGATCTTGCACTTTTTGTTGTTTTGGTTTTTGCTGGGAAACAGTACCAAAATCCAGCGGACTTATCAATTAATATTGTGAGTTTATGTCAGTAGTATCTTGTAGCTTATTTCTATTTATACAGGGTGTCCTCGGATACACCTTACAAAATTTCAGTGGTGATAGAGGACACTTTTCTAAGAAACCTTCATTATAGGCTTCATTACAGCATTTTTTTAAATTCCCTCCTCATGGCTATAGCTCGGAAAATATTGATTTTTCAGTAAAAATAGTTAGGTGCTTTTTTATAGAGCGTGAAATAATTAATGTACAAACTTGCTTCAAACCTTTTATTGTCTAAAATCAACGGTTTTCGAGTACAAAAGGGTTGAAAAATTGGAGCTTTTTCTTTTTTTGGTTATTTTCAAAACCCTGTACTTATCTCTTAAACGAAACAATGTCCTTCATCATTTACTCCTCCTTCAAAGTGTTCCTCGTCAACATCATTAAATCTAAGTGATTATTATCGACATTCTTAAACTTCTTAAAACTGGAATAAATTGTCAATAAAAATCTATATTTCGCAACATCTTTAAAAAGGAGTATAAACATTAAGTTAATTTTTAATTAATTAAACCTTTAATTGAACGGAGTGCATCATACAATTAAAAAAATACTAAAATCTATGTATTTCACTTTGAAGTATGGTAACTTTTTTTGAGACAGCATAGTGAATTTTTACGTAACGTATTTGACAATACGTTATTTCGGTTTATCCAACCATCACTATAAAATATTTTATGAAGAAAAGGAATTCTCACCCAATACTAGTAAGTAAGGAAAAAGGATTTCAGGTTGACTGGGTAGCAATCAAACAACTTATAACTTGTAGGTCGACGTTTCGGACGCTCTATGCATCCATTATCAAGACTGTAATGGAGAAGCCTGTATTACAAAAGGTACTACAACTCAACAAAAAATTACACTCACCGATGACAAGTTTAGGTGGGAAAAATGTTTGATGTATGTTGCTATTGGGAATCAGCGTAGGTCGACGATCGTGTTACCGTTCAACCAAGTCAAATAAATATTTAAAAGAAAAAAAAATACATTTTTTACAAGAGTAAATAATATATACAATAAAATTTAATACAATAAAAATTTAATATAGTAAATATAAAAATCAAATGACGTACAAAGAAAAGCAATTGCCACTGTACTTGGAGCCAGAGATTAATTTGGGGTATAGAATTCATCAACCGAATACAGTGGTTTTTCAATTAGATGTGACTTGATTGCTTTCTGGAACTTGTGAAGCGAGGTTTCCGACTTGATGTGAGGTGGTAGATTAAGTGGAATATTAGCTGTTAATTTATTTATTTATTTATTTATTTAATATACGGATAAACCAATTGAATTTATACAAGTAGCAAAAAATATTTCAGCAAAACGCAGTTAATTGTGATCGATTGCATTTAATCTCCACATAATGCACTCCTTGAACCTGTGATACGAGCTGTTGACGATGTCGAAGCTCGGGGACTTATTCAGTCTATTAGCTGATCGACACATTCGAGTGATGGGGCTGTTTAGACCATAATTGGTACGGTGATGGCAGATTGCGAACACATCAACAAGCCTTGTATTACGGCATGCAACACGAAATTTGAAGCGATCGTGAAGAAAACTGCAGTTGATTTCCTCATGTAAGAGGCGATGAACAAAACAGAGATCTGTTACGGTTCTTCTGTACTCCAAAGATTTGGTCCTACATTGAGTTAGGCTCGCTTCGTAAGAGAACTCATCCGCTGCTTTGCCTAATTTGAAGTGATGGTATTTTAAGAACTTTCGTTCGACACTGTTTATCCTATTGATGTTAAGTTGATAGAAGGGGAACCATACGCTTGACGCATATTCCAGTTGTGACCTAACTAGCGAAAAATATAGAAGTTTCACTGTGTTAGCAGAGAAAAATCTACTTTGACGACGTATGAAGCCTAAAGTGCGACTGGCCTTGTTGCAAATTATTGCGATGTGACTCTTGAATGTTAAACCTGAATCTAGTCTAACACCTAGATCATCTATTTCGTATACACGATTTAGTTGAACACCATTTATATGAGCCCTAGTATCTTATAGAAGTTGTTTACAACTTCATCAATATTATTGCAGTCAAAAATCTCAGTCCAGTTATGTTCTAGCAAACACTGATTGATGATATCAAAATTGGCAGATTTGTAATCAAAAATATAATTAACAAAATCCATATTAGATTGAGATGGGAACATTAATCGAGTAAGCAGTGTGGTGGATAGATGTATTAGATAATTTGTCCTCTGATGTGATTATAGAAATATCGTTTACGTTGGAAAAGACCAAATCAAGAATTACACCACGACTGTTGGGTATAATGACATACAATCACCAATTGCATCGGTTTTACTACAAGCAATATCGGAACTTACCGAACATGAACCATCGATCGACCATTTAGCTTGGGGAAGGTTGAAATCACCACCAATAATAAATTTGGATTGAGGAAAATGTTCACAAATATTTTCTACCATAGACGTGACCAGGTCTGCTTGGATTTCGGGGTGTTTGTCGGAGTGCTCTTCGCAGCCACATTCGCATTTAATGCGGACGTAGTTTTGCGGGTAGCACCCGATGTCGCAACTGGGGCCGACCTTTGAGCAAGCGGTAAAGCTGCTTGCTTGGTCGATTTTACCTCCTTCTTCTGCTTCTGCAGAGGCGGAGGAGATCCCCAGAACACCCTGTTCGGCGCAGTCTTCTCGAAATAAACAGACGAATAGACGAACTGTAAAGTATCGTCTTCGTCCTGAATCATATCGAAGAAGACCCTGACATCCTCGGGAAAAGACCCGAGAATGAGCTGGCTGGGAGATTTCTCTCCCGTGAGCCGAACCTTAATGGGGGCAGGTGTCCAGATCAACATTGTTGAGAAGACAACTGCACGTGACCTTCGATAACTGTTCCCTAAAATAGGGAACAGTCGCCGCAATGCCTCCTGGGAAACCCAGGGCAGGGCGAATCAAAGGAACACGTTGAAGGACGGTGCAAGTTTCACAGGGTATGTGATCCTTGAATCTCTCGTCCCTCACCCTCTTATGCTCCTTTGAGACAATATAAGCGCGATAACGCTTAAGTGTCTCAGAGTACCACTGATCAGTCTCGACGATATCGTTCCAATCTTCCGATTGGATATCGATGACTCCAGCTCTGATCAGGGGAGGCTCAGCTGGGTTTTGAGCTGCCAGAACCTCATCAGGTATAGCCTGAATAAGTTCAAACAGACCTGTCAAGGTGTCAACCTTGAGCAGACTCTTCCGCGACGAGTTTGATTTTGTCACGGAGAGCAAGGCCCTCTTCGCTTTGTTGTAGAGATTTCTACGCGGAACCGAAGTACGCTGAACCTCGCGGGGGTCAGACTCCTCTTTGGGGGTAACAACTGATTTGTTACCTGATCCCGGAGTCGGAGCTCCCTGCTGAGCGTTTTTGACAACTACCTTCTTTTGCTTCTTCTCGACTAGAGAAGGGGCAGAAGTAGAGTTGCCTCCTGTCGCAGAAGCGGCAGTGATGACTGCAAGACCGTTATTAACGGCCTGCATCATCTGAGACACCTCTGTAGTAGTCGTGTCAACCCTAAGCCACCTTGATGGCAGCTTACGAGCAGACATCAACTTCGCCGTCGCACTTACGATGGCGGAGAAGTCAGCGGTTGTCACACGTTGAGACACGCCACTACATAGGGCGTCCGCCTCACGCACGACTGCCGCGAACTGATATGGATCGAAGATCGATTCATCAGCTTGGGTTTGACCAAAATCCGTCCGACCCGTTGCGGAGGGGGAGCTAACGCTCTCGCCTGCCGTCTTCGGACCGGTTCGGACTGGTACTTGACTCTTCAAATTCTTCTTTGGAGAGGTTGGTACTATTGACATATTAAAGTTTATTCTTTAAATCGCCAAAAGGTTAATGGCATGTGACCCAAATCATTCTGTTATTTCTGTACCGTTTGTTAACAGCACTTGTGTCGTTAGTCCGGAGGTTGTATTTTAATCCTGGTTCTTCTTGTATTTAAGATGAACTCCCGTTTTCAAATCTTGAACTATTTGAGATTTCTTATCGCATTCTATCTATAGTTTATAGTAAAAATTATGTTTTAATTAAGGAAGCTTACATGTTTTTGACATATTAGTTGATAATAAATCACTTTTCCGTCCATGGTCCATGGCTTTTTAAAAGTGTGCTTTTTTTAAAAAAAGCTGATTTGGGCATTTTGAATTATATTATTATAGTTTAAACACAATAGATCTACACATCAAACTAACGTAACAAGACTAGTGACTGGAACTAGAAAGGCTATTTCTGAAATGCTACTCATTGCATTTAATTTATCTCCGCAGTTTCCGATGGAAAATTTCGAGTTGAATAAAAAACTGTTTAAACTTTTTTTTGAAAATATAAGAATTATTAACTGTTACCTCTTATCGTGAACACACTGTACATCTTAGCCGATGCATTTGTATGCTCAGCTTGAAACCATCTACGATTATGTCGCTTTCCATAGCTGTTGAAGCTCCATTCAAATTTTTGAAACAAATATGTTCTTTGGTTACATTTTTACTTTCGTTATATCGCTGTCCCAGTGCAAGACCGCTACAACTAAAGAATTGTAGATTAAGAGATAAACAGAAAAAACCGTCGAAAATTGATACTATAAATTGGGTACTAATTGATCAACTTACTTTACTAAGGATCAATTAATCAAAAATCATTTACGCTGATGATCGATACGATCGATTTTTTGAGTTAGTACAGTTTAGAATTGGTGAAAATAACAGAGCTTTTACTCTTAATTTCTAGTTGAAGCACCTTTGACCTGCATTAGTTGTGTATTCGAAGCTTTTTGAAAAAGTCCCAGTGCACGCGCGGCATCACATGAGCTTCGCATAAATCCACTAGGTCTTTTTTTTTAATTTTGAAATACTTGGTAATTCGGAGTATGCTGGTAACAACTCCAACTCCAAAACTCATTGACGACCTCTTGCTTTTCCACGTACGTTCAATTCTTTCCATTCTTTGCCTTCACACGAAGTTTTGTAAAATATTGTGGAAGGAAAGTTCTTCTCCGCCCGGCAAATACAAATATCATGCCAAACAACTTTTTCATAGATGGTAAAAATTTTTTCCCATTTCATCAGTTAGAGCTTTCAGATCTAAAAGATCAGTTGAGTGAAGTTCTTTCACTTGGAAGGGATTTCCTGTTTTTTTCGACATTTGGATAACCGCTACCCATTGTGAAGGATTATTTTTTTCTCTTTTACAAATGAGGGAATGCCTCATTCTGTGTGTGACCCACAACTAGATACTTTTGGGTTATAGAATTTATGTGAAGATTTTTCACGTAGTAAAATAAGAATTTATTTTTATTCTGTCCTACGCAGTTATCCGAATAAAAACAATATCTTTTTGAAGATCGTCGCACTCTTATTTTAAAAAACGGTAGATACATACGACTACCAATTTCCTTGGCTCCACGCTTACCTAAAGAACGAATAACCCTTCTTATTACCAATGTTGTATACAGTAAAATTGTAGCATGATCGTTTTCTGCGGTAGTATATCATTGAATTTTCTCCACATGCAACTTGAACTCGAAGGTGGCTACAATTTGGGATTCAGCTTTTCTTACATCTTCTTGTTTTTCTTTTCTGGGCATTTCTTTTTCTTTCTTTTTCATTATTATATTAATATTTAAGCTTAACATACTTTTGTGGAAATGATGTTTAGATTAATCTAAACCTAGTGCTTTGTTAGCTCATAAAGTATTTCGAGATACTCATTTGCTAAAGCATATTAGAGCTGCAGTTGGAGAACACTACGACATATTAACTCTTATGGATTATATTTACATCAACATGCAAAAAATTATAGATTTTATGAGCGACTTGAATATATTTGAAGGACATTTTGATTTAAAAATTGACTCTAATTTTAACGTTAAATTTAACATTGTAAGCCTAACGTTGAAGATTTTGTGGTGGATAACAGTGGATCTGTCGGATATGGAAAACATTTCACAAAATAATCGTCATGGAAAAGGCAAGTTTAATTGGAAACTGTCGCCGTCTGAAAAAACAAAAGGCAAGTCTGTACTACTTGTTGATGCGCTAAATAGAAGTAGAAAATATGATTCAACATAAAATATCCGATTATCCGCTTATACACTTATCCGATTAACCGGTTATCTATTAAGACGTTGATACATCATCAATTTGGTTTCATACATTTTCTGTTTTCGGTTTTTTTTAACAAAAAAAATGAAAAGCTGTAGGAGACGCAGTTTCCCGGCTTTTTGTAAATTTTATATATAGCTTTTGATGTGTAGCACCGTGGTATTGGTAGTTATAAAATTTATATGGTTAATGGATTTATTTATGTATTCCTTGTATTCCTACGTATTGTTGTATTCCTATTTCTATTATCTTATTTAATTTCTTTGTTTTGTTCTTTTTTCATTTTATTTTCCAATTCTTTTCCTCGTTTTTCTTCTTATTAATCATGTCTCTATCTTCATCTTATATCTTTGATTGGCTGTATTTTTTCACTAATGTCCGATCTTTAGTTTTATATTTCTTTCGTCATTTCTCTTCTCATCAATTCAGTGTTCATCTAATATCTTTGACTGGAGATAATCTTCACTAATTGCTGTTGCTTCCTCTTTCTCTTCCATTTCTTCTCTTTGTGTTTCTTCTCATTAATCATGTTTGTGTCTTCGGGTTTTTCTAACCAAAAATATGACACGCTGTAGCGGCAGCGTTTTGACTTTTTACCCGACTGCCGAAGTATGGTTATTATAATATGGTTTAATTGTTTTTATTATAATGTAATTATTCATTATTTTCTTTCTGAAATATTTTTAATCTCAACTTTAGGTTATAAGTCGGGAGCACAATGTATAAAAATAGCTTCCCGTGGCAATCTTAATGAAGGGAAGGTGGCAATCAATGGTGTCATTTTATCAGAAAAATTATGTAGTTTGTTAATATTTATGGTGACACCGTCACAGGTATTGTGTTTGTCTGTGGTGACTCACACAAGATGACCACCATAGCAGTATAAACAATGTGCCTTTTTATCACAGCTATTTAACTAATTGTAATTTTTTTGAGCTTGTTAGAAAGGTAATAAAAGAGCAAAACAAAATATTTTTGCAAGTCTTACGAAAAAACAATAATTTGGTTGCTGGTTGGATTTCAAGTTAAAACATGGAAAACTGTTGTATTTCAACAAATTTAATTATTATATTAGCATATACATATTTTTTAATAATATTACAAATCGGAATCATCATCTTTATCACTAATCGGGTGGATACAAATTATCACAAGTTCAATGGTTGGCATTATAACTGCACATTTATATACAAGGCATATTGTTTGCTAAACATCTGCGTGGTGGTGAACATCGATTTTTTAGACATAAACATTTTGTCAGTTTGAGAAGGGACTCTGGAGCACATGGTTCTTCACACATTACCGGAGTAAGCACTACCTCTTCCAAACATCAGTCGTGTCCAACTAGATTTGGGATGACTCAATTCGGTTCATCATCTTTTGACCACACAAATACTTGAAAGTTAGCTCTCTTAACTGCGGGTAAAAGGGAGCCTCTAGTGGTAGGTAACTTATCTCCAAGGGCTTGTTTGGCTGTAAAAATTGCGGTAAGTTCTTATTCAGTCGCTGAAATAAAAGATTTCCAATATGACAACTTTCCTTTCCCAAACAAACTTCCTGTGGTCTCAAAACCTGATAGTTCATGAAACCCGGGCAATGTTGAAGCTTTTAGTGATCCGAGTGAAACATATGCATATGTTTTTTACTAATATTGTGATATTGCTTTGCCTGACGATGGTACAAAGAAGGTGTTTTCCGGAATCCTTGCATAGCACCTCACTAGCAAAACTAAAATGTCTGTATCTTGAGCAAACACCAGTAGTGTATCTGCACCTCTATCTTTTGCGTAGATGGCATGTAGTACAATTTTTGTGTCAGCTTCTTCTTAATTACTCTTTAAACAATCCTGAACGCAGTGCATTTCAGAAACTCCAGTACGCCATGAAACAACACATTTCTTTGCAGATGTCTTGGAATGACTTAGAATTATGTGTGCAAGATAGAAGGTTAATTCATCTCTAATACGAGTGTGCGACAACAACTTTTTCAAATTTATCTTTGAAATATCAGTTATGCCACATATTTTGTACTGTGTTGCTATATCCCCATAAAGCCTATTATCTCGAGTATGATTTTTTATTGATTCGTCTAAGTACATGGCGAAAATATTATGAAGTTCATCATACTGGCAGTATTTCCGTTGGATCGCAAATGATCACCTTTTTGCATTGCTAAGAGCAGTTTAGTAAGATTCATGTATACCAGTTTCATTGAAAAAATTCGTATCTCTTGAACTTCATTATAAATACTATTGTACAAATCTTCATGTTCTTTAAAAAATATTGAAAGAAGCAATCTCGAAGGGCACCAGAGTACGGATATATTATGCTTCTACCGCACGTGTAAACTTTTTACCTGAAATGATTTGACTGACTGTATCATCATGCAGCACTGACCACAAGTCAGGAATTCCAGTTCAATTGCACGTATCATTGACTAAATATACCAAATATCATCCAACCTATTAGTTTTTCCTAATATATGCTAAGAACTTTTTTTTTGCTAGTTAAAATACCTTTCGAACAAAAAAATCAAAATCTGTGTGATAGGGACCGAGATAGGTCACTTCAATGACATCTTCACAGCCAACGCATCATCTGTGAAAATGTCACCATCGAAATTATTAAATGCCATGTTTTTATTTATTAAATAGTACCACGAGTACCATCCCTTCATTAACTTTCCCACGGGAAGCACATTGCTTCCGTACTATTAATATATTTTTCGGTTGGTTAAAAAAGTCGACCAATCAGAGTGTTTCTTTTTTCACCAAAAAATGACACGCTTGAGCAGAAGCTGGAGCAGCGTGTTGGAATTTTATGTATTAGGATGTTCAGTTAACTCATTTAGTTTTGATTAGTATGATTACTAAATTTTAATTGTTTCTTCTTATACCGGAATTATTCATTATTTTCTTTTTCAAATATTTTTAGTCTTAATCTTAGTTTAATATATTTCTCGGTTGGTAAAAAAAAACCAACCAATCAGAGTGTTCCTTTTTTCACCAAAAAATGACACGCAGGAGCAGCGTGCTGGGATTTTATATATTAGGATATTGAAATAAAAAATATATATTAAATTAAATATAAATGTGGAATTTGTAACAAACGGTATACCACGCTCAATACATTACAGGTACATGAAAAATTGCATCTGGAAACTATAGATCGTAATTTTCCAAGTGCCATTTGCAACAAATCATTTTATACTGATCAATTGCGTGAGCAACACGAAAAAATCCCAAAGTCACTAAATTTTAATTGATCCAATGGTGGTGCGTTCAGAAGACAATTTTGATGCAGGGTGAATCAATAGTATTGACATAGCCATTTATGAAAATAATTTAAAAAACTAAACACTAGTAATAATTAAAAAAAAAGTTGTCACCTTGACAAAAAATAAAACTAATTTCAATTCAAATAATTCCAATGATTCCGACCAATTAGAATTAGTAAATTGATAAATATACAGTGTTGGAAAACTTTATTAAATTAATGTTAAATAAATATATGCTTTTACGGACTTATTTTAGAAAATTTACGATACTGCACGGAATTCGGTGATGATTATATTTAAAATATACTCAAAAGCATTTAGGAAATGAGTTTTGGATAGATGCCGAAATTATGATACTTCCGGATTGAAAAATGCTAGCAGTTGCATTGAAGTAGGTTAACTTCCATTTGATGCGAGACCGCGTAGCAGGATTTAAAAGCAGTTTTTTGGCCAGTTCTTCCATATTAATTTTAAAAGGTACTCTGGCTGACATTCACAATTCTAAAATTGAACATTCGCACATCGAATCCAGCCTTCTGAATTTATCGTGCGAACCGTATAGATGCATTTTTTCCATCCTTTTCGTTTGTAGTTCCAAAACAAACTATTTTTCCTGATGGCCAAAAATTAGCAGTTGCAGATGGTTGACGTAATTTCATTGTTACCAATTTTTTCTTCTCTGCAGATTCAACATTAATGCATTGTTGTGCGATTTTGCGTAGATCGAGAATACAGTTTAATAAAAATTTACATTGAATATTGCTAATGGTTATTTCGATCACATTGTCAAAATCAAGGTAATCCGCCATCTAAAGAATAAGAAATAATCAAATTTATTAACACTAACCTTTGATGTTCGCAAAATTTCTTTTTTTCCGAAGTTTTTGATGAGATTATCCACACTTATTCACAACAAGCTATTCCAGCAATTGCTGCAAGGTAAATGAAATTTTCCGTGTTTATGCTATGGTATCTATCGTACATTTAGTTATGTAATGAGTAATATGCCGATTGTTTAGTATTGATAATTTTTATGCGAACAGTGAGAAGAATGTTTATCAACACAGAATAAGGTGTTAGATTATCAGTAAGCTCCGAGTAAGCCAGTGAGCCTTTCCACCATCACCCGCTCAAGTACCTTTGCTAGCATTGGCAAGAGGCAAATGGGTCGGTATGTGGCAGGATCAGACTTGTCCTTGTCTGGGCTCTTGGGAACAATCACCAGCCTGGCGACTTTCCAAGAGTTTGGGAAGAATCCCTGCGTAAACAGTCGTTGAACAACGAATGAATGTAGCCGGGGACAGCAGCCCACGCTTTCTTTACCATGACGGACATGACAGAGTCAAGTCCGGGGATTTTCCGATTCGAATACGGCCGACTGCCGCTTTTATTTCGGGGATAGTAATCTCCGGCGCCCTTTCGGTGACTATCCCGTCAGGCAATAAGCCTTCCTCTCCTTCTTTGAAGAAAGCGTCGAGAAGTATTCCAACGCTTTCCTCCCAGGTTGTCGCATTGACCGTCTCACCCGAAGGCAGGACTTGGCGGATCGCTGCTAGACCTGGTCTCTTTAGTTTGCCTCTGCAAATCTTGTACAGAATCCTCCACGTGTCTTGGTTACTTTGCTCCTTTACGAACTGTTGCCAGTCCGA